>JASCZW010004516.1:0-163490 GCA_034211315.2 Aedes japonicus
CCACCCTTGTCTGTTACTTAAGTATGCAAGTATACAAGACAAAAAATGACTCATTTTGGGACAACATTTGTAAAGGGCCTATCATTATTTATAAGACCTCTTTTCAAATGTTAGTTCAGATTTTAACATATCCGTGTATAGCCAGATTTTTTATTTGTGACATGCCAGATAATTTTCAAAAAACTAATGGCAACCCTGCTCTCATGGTGAAATAAAAAAAAAAAACGAGTACCAATATTTTTAAATGAGGAATAATTAGACCAATTTCGATGAAATTCTAAGACTTAGTAAAACTTTTATTTTGGTGAAATTTCTGTTTTCTAATATTATAATCAGCTTGAAATATTTTGCAACCATTATTGTTTTGCTAGTTTGAAATTAATGTAAAATGTCTTAATGTCGAATGAGGTTTTTTTTTTATCGTAAAGAAACTGAACAATAGATACTTTATTAGAGAACAAGACAACGTCATCTTTCTATTGATCCATTCTATGAGATGCAACGAATTCAAAAAATTATGTATGAAAAAAATTGTACCATCAGTTTAAGAACTTTATTATTTCAAGAAGCTGTGAAAATTGTACTTTTTTTCTTCTTCACGGAATTTTACGAAACGAAACTTCTAGATGTTTGTTCTTTAAAAAGAAGTGCGATTCGAAACGAAATTCCTCATAATTTGACAAAACGAGCTGTTAAGTTTCGTGGAATTCCGTTGCAAATCCCACTTCGTTTCTGAAAATCACAAATCTACAGATTTTCCTCTCGAGAGTCCCACGCAGTTTTTACAGGCAAGCGTATTTCGTTTCGTTTCGTATAGAATTGCGGAAATCTAGGAACCGCACACCCTTATTACTGATGCGTGAATTTCTGCTTGTTAAAAAACCGGCTGTCAACCGCACGCTCACCACTTGATGTTGTAATTCGACTCCATTGATGAGTGATCATTCGTTACATTCAACAACCCTATCGGGCAACGATCCTGCCTTCGGTCCGATGAACTCATCAAACTGCAAACCAGCTTCATCGCCGCTGGTCATCGCGGGGGGGAGGGGTGCTGCGTCATAAATTAAAGTGGATTCCACCAGCGCGTGACAACCGGGGCACACCGACCGACCAAACCGAATGTAGCGACAGTAATTAATTATTTCGTTCTTTCCGGGGTGCTCCCACCCACCTCTAATTAACCGGACGCCACCAGCGATGATGATGGAAACAGTAGTTGATCTAGTTGTTGAATGGTGAATGGGCTGTGGCTAACAGCAGGATAAAGGATTTACTACGGGGCGAGTTATTTAATAACCCGGAGTTGTTTGATTCCTTTTTCCGCATTGTCATGCAGATTACCCCCAGGATGATGATGATGAAAGTGAAGCTAGCGGATGGCATGGCGCAAAGTAATTCATCTAACAGGTTATGAAATTTTTATGGTGACGATAACTTCGTCTTCTCGGGGAAAATGAAATTTTCAGTTGAATCAGTTCGGCGAGAGATGGCCTGCGCAAGGTTTATTCTTAGAAGCAGCCCGTGCTGTGGCCAGGTAGAATAGTCCAATTAGGTAACGGTGTCCGGTGGCCGCGACCGAAAACTCTTGGAAGGGGGTCTGTTTACATCGAAGTCGGGATCTTTTTCCCGCCCCTCCATTTGTCGTAATTAGCGAATATGTTTGTTTAATCTAACGAAGATCGGAGCCGCGCAATGGTGCATAATTAATGACTCGTGAATAATATCCATTACCACGCGATTGTATTGATTCAGCGTTCATTTGAATGGGATGTTTCCATGAGCGCGTATTGTTGTAATGACGTATTTGTTTGTTTGCATCAGTAATGTGTGAGGAACAGACGAATGCTCATCGCATCATTAGGCGGCTTTAAACAGCGGGATATCTATTCGTTCGGGTATCGTCGTCGGTTGCAACTGAAATCTGGGAAAGCTGGCTAGCAATAGATCTTGTTGGTTATGCTATGCTTGATTTCGGAAGGTCCGGTATTTTCAAACCGGAAAACTAATCAACGATCCTGCTAAATGAATCCTTGGAGTAGCAGCAGTCTATAATAAGTTTGGTCCGCAGACTGGCCAAGAGCCACATCAACTGTTAACGGTTGTAGCAGAAAACTGTAAAATACAAGATACAGGGTGGCCACACAATCTTAATATTAAAATTCCCGCATTTTTCCCGAATTTTTCCCAAATTTTTGCCTTATTTTCCCGACTGTTAAGATGAGTTAATATAAATTACTCATAGCTAAATCTCTGAGCTCCCAACCTTTTTACAGTTTGATTTATCACCAGACACTTTCCATTTATTTAAAATACGCCTTTTTGTGCGACAGGATGAGCCAATTGTCAACAAATGTTGTCAAATTTGGTAGCTCCTTCTTGGTTCTAGCCAAAATTTGTCCAAACCATTTTCTTTTCTCTAGAATCCGGCAAACAACGTCAGATGGCATGGAGCACAGCTGCCCAAATGCTTCTTTCACCATGTGTTAACACCCTTACAAACGCATCTCGCCAAACTTCAAACACATTCGCCAGTACATGAAAGATAAGTTCATTTCTGGCTTCACCTGTTACAGCCGATGGAGCCAGATCTTCTAAGAGCTGTTATATTGTTTGTAATAATTAAGATTTGATCACCTGTTTTTAAATCAACTACGAGATACATTGATCACCTCTACAGACAGTGCGAATTCGAGCGCGTATCTGAGCGGACCAATAAAGAATATGGACTCGTCAAATAAAGTGTTTAGCTGTCTTTATCCGAGCGTCCTCATGTCCGCCTTGCATAAAACATGGTGTCAGAGTGTTTCGTGTTAACGGTTACGTGAAACGTGTGAAATTCGCGAGAATAGCTCGAAATTCGGTGGTTTGAGATTTAGAAATAAAAATAAAAGTTACCAAGGAAGTACAGTCAGACACGCGGTGTCAAAGCGATCTTGTGCGTCGGCTCGTTGGTATTTGTGCATACTCGTAGAGTGGTGTGCGTTTGGACTGGTGTTTGTATTGAAGGTGTTGCTGCTGCTGCTGTCGCGTGTGGTGGTAAAAATGGAAGAGTTACGTCAGCTTATTACGCAGCAGAATGAAGTGTTTACTGCACGGAAAAAAATCCGTTGCCGGATTCATGAATAAAAATTCATGAAATCATAAAATGTGTCACTTCATGACATTATGACTATGCTTCATGATATCATGACGAAAACCACAATTATCATGAATAATAACAACTGCTCGCTTGAAAATGAGTCATGATCACCACAAGCGTTATTATAAATCAATTCCCGTTTTGATGAATCCAACTCGGCATAAAATATCATACCGCTGAGTCATGGAATCATGACCCTCATTCATGCTTTATAACTAAAATTCCAAAAATCATGAACCAAAACAAACGTATCCATGAATTTGATTCATGGTCGCTCTATAAGCGTAACGCAAAGCTGTCAACCTGGTCAAAAATTTTCATCAATTCAATCGAAGCATGCCTACCGGTCGGCGGTAATTTTCGGAGGTAAGGTTTTAAAATCCTAACAACAAATGCTCGAAAAAAACTAACGTGCTAATTATAGTGTGAAAGCATCAAAGAGCACAGCTTACCGCGTAGTCGCAGCAGCAACGGTACACAGCAGCAGCCGCAGCAGCGGTAAAAGAAGCAGCAATAAAACCTAGCGGTAAGTTTTTTTTCATCTTGATTTTTATTCGATTAGGGTGAAATTAAAACGTTTTTATTCAAAAATCACATGAAACTATAAGCTATTTGTGTCAAATAATTTTTAAGTTTGATTTTTTTTGTTTTTAAATAGATTGGAAACAGTTTAGAAGCCTTCTGTTAAAGAGACTCAAGACAGCTTCATACTGGAAGTGGAGGTAAGTTAGAAAAATCTTTGTAAATCGACAGCTTTGAAGACTATTCACTAAATTAAAGTTCGGAAGTCTGACTTTCCGAATTCCATACTTACTTCCGACCTATACGTTAATCACTGTCACTATCAATTCGCGGTCATGTCAAGACAGCAGCAATTAACACATGTAAATGTAAAGCAATGTTATGCATAGTATCATACTACACAAAATGAGTGCCGTAAGTTCTTGTTAACACCAAGATTGGAATAGGGTCGTGGGGTAATTGATCCGTTCTCTACCCTCTTTGGTCGAGTTGGTGTAAAGTCGGAGAATCTGTGGCGAAGTTGTATGACAGGTTTGTCAGACGGTTTGCCAAATCTGTCGTAAGACACAGACACCTCCAACTCGACCAAATTTCCAGGGAGCGGAGTCAATGTTGTACAACATTCACGGAGCATGTGTGGGGGCCTTACAATAGTGGGGCCTAGAAGCTGTATTTGCCAATGTACACGATAGAATCAAACCTCCTCGATCAATCTCTATAGAGATATTCTGCAGTATTCTGCAAACAAAGTTTAGAATGTTTGGTATGCTGAAAGGCATACGTTCACTGAAGACAGGAAACGATTTGACGTAAAGTGCACTTTTATCACATTTTTTCTGTTTATGTCGGAGTGAAATCAATCAATTGATGTTTCAATTTTTCTGAGAATGAGATGCATATGGGAGCATCAGATGAAAAATAAAACAGTTCCCATATATTGACTAATCTAGCGTGAAAGCTTTGGTGTGTGAATAAAACATCAGGCAAGTTTCAATTTCGCCTTATGCATTGTTTTTCTAACGAAATACAAGATTACTACTACAACCTTTATTTCAATTTATTATTGTCAACACCACCCGCCATGAGTAACTCTGGACTAGTATGTTTCCTTCGCAATCGGAGATTCTCTGAAGCAAAAGTGTTGATGGCACATTTGTCAAGTGTCACTTCTCACCATCTGAACCAACACAGTAATTTCAAATGCATCCAAGAAAACTGTGGCAGAAAATATACAAACAGTAGATGTTTTGTACGCCATCTAAGAAAGGAACACCCTCAAATTGAACCGGAAGACTGGAGATATAAGAGGCTACATATTGCACCAGTAGATAACAGGTAATATATAACTTCAACCATTTCAGTTTGGACACTCCCAGCAAAATCAAATTGAAGTGTTCAAATAAAAGTGGTTTTAAAGAGCGTCCAAATTACGCTGTTTACCTAATTTCACAAAAAAATATGATTAAGGATAATTTTTATTTATTTTGTTTTTGTTTTTAGCGTTGCTGATGCTTCAGACCACAGGAATGAATCTAATTCCGAGCAGTTATCAACACCACGAAATTGTGATACCATAGTTGATAAGGAGAATCAACACGAGGACTTATGGCAGGATATGCGAAGGAATCTTGATGATGATCTACTAACATCAATTCAGAAAACTGGAACAGCATTCACCATATTTCTGCACAGCTTGCCTAATTATAATCGTGCAATGGTGTTTGAAGTTATCGCTTCATTGAAAAATATGGTTTGGAACCATTGATGACGATTGTTTGTGAAGTGATTGTAATGAAGTAATAACATTTGCCTGCCATACATATAAGGCCTGTGTGTTCGATGAACACCTGGATGCATATGTAGTTGATCCGCATAACTATGAAATCGGTAAACGCGGTATTGAAGTAATCACTCATTCTCCGTCTCATCTACATCACCTACCAGATGGCCGGAAAGCGATTCGCTTTCGAAATGAACGGTAGAACAAATAATTTTTTTGATTTACCCAAGAAACAAAACAGTTTTTTTATTGCTTTATTAACGAGACTTCTCGTAAACAAAATAGGGTTAAAACTGTGATTACGATTGTCACAAACAAATGTTTTAAAATTCAACAATCTTTTGCTATTATGTTGTTGAGTTCATATTTGTATGGTTACTTTCTTTTTTCATGTAGACTGCGGGTGACGTCGAAGTCAAGATCAACCAGCGATTGGAGTTTCTTCGGACAAAATTTGAAAATGTCCAAATGCAGCCGCAAATAATCACGGTAGGAGCATCGCGACCGGATAAATCCATTATCGTGATTTTCGGCGGCTCCGAGTACAAAGCAGAAAACATACTGCAATCCATATGTATGTGCATGCACGTAACGTACGTGTAGAACCTGCAGTACACGCCGGATTGTAGGCCATTGTGGCTGGTTCTACAAACCTATATGTTTAAAATACCAGCGTCGATCGTGGAGCTGCCGAAGAGCACACGTGATTTGCTGAAAGCCATCGATTGGTAATCCTCATTTCCTTTGTATTCATGCCATTTCCGTAATATACCTAAATTGAATCGAAATCAAAAACTGAAATAAAAAATGAGTTTACTTATCAAACTCCTGAAAGAATCCGTTTTTTCTCATATTCATAAGTATGTTTCATGATACCATGAACTCGCTTCATGGTACCTATATGGAATCATGAATAATGTTCATGTTTTCATGTTTTTTTTCGTAGTTCCAGGAATCATAAATGACAGGTGCCAATAATCATGAATAGTAGTGCATGTTTTCATGAATTTAATTTATGGTTACTAATCAGATGCTTCATGATTTCATGAATCAAGTTGCCACTTTCAGCATCAAAAATCAAAAACATAACGCCATAGTGGCGTTACGTTGGATCATAGTAAGCTGATTCATGATTTCATGACTTTTATTCATGGTGTATATTCATAACATGAAAAAATACGTTTTTCATGATATCATGAACCATTTTGCTAGTTTCGAGCACCGGATTTTTTCCCGTGTGCTATTATGGCACGGATGGCTAACCTGCAGCCAAATGCACAGGTTGTAGCACCGTCACAGCCTGTTCCTCAGCCCCCGCCTTTGTGCCTGGAGGGCGATATGGAAGTGAACTACGATTTTTTTGAACGCAATTGGCAAAACTATGCAAACGCAATAGGTATGAATGAGTGGCCTGCGGGCGAAAATTCGAAAAAAGTGAGCTTTCTTTTATCAGTGGTCGGTTTCGATGCGTTAAAAAAATACTTTAATTTTCAACTGACGGAGGCTCAACGTGGAACTCCAGAAGCTACGTTAGCAGCAATAAAAGCGGCTGTAGTGCGTCCCCGAAATTTCAACATCGATTTGATGGACTTTATTACTGTGAATCAAGAGTCAGAGTCAATTGACGAATACCTCACCAAACTACGAGTACTGGCTAAACCGTGCCAGTTGGGTGATCTGGAAGAGAAATTCATCATATATAAAGTGGTAACTTCCAACAAGTGGCCACACCTACGAAAACGGTTGCTCACCAACAAGGATGTAACACTGGACAGAGCAATCGACGAATGTCGGCTCGAGGAAGTGTCTTTGAGGAATGTGCAACAGCTGTTTGGAGAAGAGAAAAGCGAAGTGTGTCGAATCCAGTCGAAAATGGAAAAGCAAGAGAAAAGGTGTAAATTTTGTGGCGGTCGGCACATTTTTGAGAAAGGTGTTTGTCCCGCATTTGATCAGCGATGCCGTAAGTGTAATGGTAAAAACCATTTCGGAAAAGTGTGTGTAAAGAGCAAAAATAAGAAAAGAAATAAGAGGAAAGTGAAGAAGGTGTCGGGGGCATCAAGCGAAACGGACGACAGTGAAGCAGAAAACAGTGAAGTGATGACAAGCTCGGACAGTGAAGATTCGAAACCAGGACGAGAGATTGGGAAAATTTATAACAATGCCTCTCAGGGAGGACATGTTTTGGCCGACTTGCATCTCAAGATTGGTGGTGTTTGGAAAAAAGTGAAGTGTGAGCTAGACACAGGAGCCAACACGAGTTTAATTGGAATCAATTGGCTAAAGAAACTGTGCGGTGCTTATGACCCGGCTATGTTGCCATCCAAATATAAGTTGCAAAGCTTTGGTGGTGGTGAAATACCAGTACTTGGTGAAGTTAAAATCCCGTGTCGTCACAAAAAATGACAAATACAAACTTGTGCTGCAAGTGGTCAATGTCGAGCATCGTCCAGTGCTATCCGCAAATGTATGCGAAATACTAAAACTTGTAAAATTCTGCAACACCGTTTCGTACAAACGACCCGAAGACAAAAGTGATGAATCAAGTGTTTGGAAAGTAAATAAAATCGAAGCAAACAAAATTGTGGAAAAGTACTACAGTGTCTTCAAAGGAATTGGCAAAATCTCCGGTGCGGTATCCTTGGAAATTGATTCAAGTGTACCACCGATCATTCAGCAACCTCGGCGGATTCCAATAGCTCTTCGGGAGAGACTTCGAGAGGAGTTGAACAGAATGGAAAGAGACGGTATCGTCGTAAAGGAGCAGCGACATACGGCATGGGTGAGCAACATCCTTCTTGTGAACCGTTCGACCTCAGGTGAGTCAGTAAGAATTTGTCTGGACCCTATACCCCTGAACAAAGCCATCAAGCGTCCGCATTTGCAATTCAACACCCTCGACGAGATTCTCCCCGAGCTAGGCAAAGCAAGAGTGTTTTCCACCGTCGATGCCAGAAAGGGTTTCTGGCATGTGGTCCTCGACGAAAGAAGCAGTCTCTTAACGACATTCTGGACACCGTTCGGAAGGTATAGGTGGGTCAGGTTACCATTTGGAATTTCCTCGGCACCCGAAATTTTCCAAGCAAAGCTGCGTGAGGTCATTGATGGCTTGGACGGGGTTGAGTGTTTAACTGACGATTAGTTGATCTTCGGTAGAGGTGATTCATTAGAGGAAGCTATGAAAGATCACAATCGTTGTCTAGAAAGGTTGTTGGCTCGACTGCAAAAATGCAACGTCAAGCTCAATCGATCGAAGCTTGTTCTCTGTCAGTCATCAGTGAAGTTTTTTGGCCATACTCTCACCGATTGTGGCCTGAAAGCAGATGAATCAAAACTCGATGTTATCAAAAACTATCCCCCGCCTAAGAATCGTAAAGAACTCCACCGATTTGTTGGCATGGTCAACTACTTAAGTCGATTCATAACTAACCTGAGCGCCAACTTACACATCATTCGTCGTTTAATCTCCGATAAAGTAGAATGGGTCTGGGGATCGACCAAAAATGCTGAGTTCGAGAAAGTAAAAGCGTTGGTTGCTGATGTAAATACTCTGCGATATTATGACAGGGACAAACCTTTGTGGGTGGAATGCGACGCTAGTTCGTTCGGTCTGGGCGCTATCGTGTATCAGGAAAACGGAGTCATTGGGTATGCTTCTCGTACGCTCACTCAAACCGAGAAAAATTATGCCCAAATTGAGAAGGAGTTGCTTTCGGTACTTTTCGCTTGCATCAAATTTGATCAACTTATCATCGGAAACAAGAAGACCACTGTCAAAACTGACCATAAGCCGTTAATCAACGTGTTCAAGAAGCCGCTCTTGAAGGCACCGAAGAGGCTCCAACACATGCACCTAAACCTTCAGCGATACAACATCGATCTGCAATTCATGACCGGCAAGGACAATGTAGTGGCAGATGCGTTGTCTAGAGCTCCCAGTCTGTCTACAACCGGTTCTAAGTATTCCAGCAAAGTGAGTATCTTCCGTGTTTTTGGTAAAGTAGAAAATATCCGCCTGAGTAGCTACTTGAGCGTAAGTGATGAGAGAATCAATGAGATCATTGAAATGACCGCAGAGGATAGGGTATTGCAAACGGTGTTACTATATATTCATCAGGGCTGGCCGGATAAAATTGACCACGTTCCTATGGAGGCCAAACCATTCTATAAGTATCGAAACGAACTCTCCACTCAAGACGGGTTGGTTTTTCGAAACGATCGAATCGTGATTCCCTCTTCTCTGTATCGCTCCGTGGCTGACAAACTACATGTGGGTCATACAGGAATAGAATCTACATTGAAGTTAGCTAGAGAAAATGTGTTTTGGCCTGGGATGAGTAACCAAATCAAACACCTGATACAAGATTGCTCGGTATGTGCGAAGTTTTCATCCTCTCAGCAGCATCCACCAATGAAATCTCATGCCGTCCCCATTTATCCATTTCAATTATTATCGATGGATGCTTTCTTTGTGTGGTATAAAGGAAAACAAAGGAAATATCTAATAATAATGGATCACTATTCAGACTATTTTGAACTGGACTTGTTGAAAGATATGACACCCAATTCAGTTATTGATGTGTGTAAACGTCATTTCTCCCGCCATGGGACTCCTCAGTTGCTTGTTACAGACAATGGCTCAAACTTCGTTAATGAGCAAATGAAGTGTTTCGCCAAGTCCTGGGGATTTAAACACTCCACATCCGCTCCACACCACCAGCAAGCGAATGGAAAGGCGGAGTCTGCAGTGAAAATTGCAAAGCAGCTTCTCAAGAAGTCAGAAGAATCAGGCCAGGATTTTTGGATCACGCTGCAGCATTGGAGGAACACCCCAAACAAGATTGGTAGTTCTCCATCTTCCCGATTGCTCTCCCGCAACATTAGATGCGGCATCCCGATGCCAGTCACTAACTTAATTCCAAAGGTAGTAGAATTAGTCCCAGAATCGATACTAAACAATCGGAGGAAGATAAAGTATAATTACGACAAACGGTCTCGGAATCTTCCGGAAATAGCAGTGGGGTCGCCTGTATACGTCCAACTGAGACCCGATACTTCTAAGTTGTGGACATACCTAATACCTAATACCTAATACCTACCATACCTAATCGACGTGGAAGGTGAAGGCAGTGAACGTCAAATCACGTAAAGAACCAACAGCGCCATTGATTCCTAAACCATTTAATTCAGAAGGTCATCCTGAGCGTTGTCAACAAACAACTCCTCAACCCCCCATTCGTGTAATTCCTCAAGATACCCTCCAATCGACTGTGAACAATAATGAAGATATCGAATCCTTTCCTCTATCACATGTGGCATTGAAGATACCAACACGACCGTTGCATCAGGAATCACCAGCCTCTCCAGGAAGTTCCAAGGTTCCTGACTCCAGATCTCCAGACCTGAAGGTATCTACACCACGCACAGATCGTCCAATCAGAGAATCCCGTTTACCGAGAAGATACAGAGACTTTGTAGTGTTTAAGTAAAATCTGCATAGGAAAGGGAAGATGTTATATTGTTTGTAATAATTAAATTTGATCACCCCTGTTTTAAATCAACTACGAGATACATTGATCACCTCTACAGACAGTGCGAATTCGAGCGCGTATCTGAGCGGACCAATAAAGAATATGGACTCGTCAAATAAAGTGTTTAGCTGTCTTTATCCGAGCGTCCTCATGTCCGCCTTGCATAAAACAAGAGCATCTTCAACGGTGGTTCAAATCGTGGTTTGGATTTATTTGTTTAGATCAAACGCAAAAAAATCGCTGCATCGCTGGTGTTTGTTAATTTATACCGGATCTATTTTGCATCATTTCAGAAATTATATAAGCTTTTAAGTTTCTTACTGAACGCACTCTTTAACAATTTAATTTAATGAACTTCGGAATATCTATGATGATTGGGTGGAAATATCTATAATGAACATGCCAGAAGTTGATTAAACTTCTCGGCAGTTGAATAAAATAATTGGAAGTTTCCAGATTATCATGAAGTTTGCCCCCTGTCTTTCGAGAAGAGAAATGGTGCAACTTTACAGAAGTTCATTGAATTGCCGAAAAAATATTAACGTTTCTGGAAACTTGGATGAACTTTAAAAAAGTTTGCTGATCATCCATAGGAATAGGAATAGGAACAACTTTCTGGAAATGACGGAAACTTAGAAAATCAGATTTCGCTTCCCAGAAGTTGTTTTAACTTACAGCAGGTACATATTCTGTGATAAAAAGCAGAATAATTAAATAACTTAATAGAAATTGAAAAAAAATCTGAAGAAGTTTAAGTTCTTTTTAAAACTTAAATACTATGAACTTTTGGGATGTTTTCGGAACGATTGGGAAAATTCTCGATCACCTGGGAAGATCCCTGAAATTCTAGGAAGCTCCCCAAACTTATGTAAAAATTCTTTGAATGTTTCCTCAACTTTTCGAATGCTAAAAAAATCCAGTTTCCTGTGTATCTGGGACGTTTTCTGAAATTCTGGAAAGTTCCCCGATCTTGGGGGAACGATCGCAGGACTACTGAGAAATTTTCTGAATTGCTGAATCCCTGAGCATCCGGGAGTTTTTTCGACCCTCTGGAAAGTTCCCTGAACTTCTGGGAAATTTTCTGAATTTCTGGGACGTTCTCAGAACGTCTGAGATGTTTGCTGACCTTTTGGAAAGTTTCCTGATCTTTGAGGGAGTTCCATGATCTTTGTGATCATTTCCTGAAGTTCTGAGAAGTTTTTTGAATTCATGAGAAACCGTGAACTTCAAGGAAGTTTCTTGAACTCTTACATGTTCGCTGAACTTCTAAGAATTTCTTTATATGTCTAGCAAGTTTCATGAAATTCTAAGATGTTCACTAAACCTCAAGGAAGATCCGCAAACTCTTGAAAAGCTTCATGAATTTCTTGACTGTTCTCTATTGGAAGTTCACTTATTTTCTGGAAAGTGGGAATTTTTGGTAAGTTCACTGAACATCTTGAGTAGTTCTATGAACTTCTGAAAAATACCCAAAATAATCTGATAAGTTTTCTAAGCTTCTGGGAGCACCCTGAATTTTTGGATAGTTACCTGAACTTCTGTGAAGAACCCTTTACTTTTGGAAACTTACCTGAACTCGTGCTAAGCTCCTTGAATTTGTGGACAATTCCTTGGATTTCTAGGAAACAATCTGAATTTCAGGAAAGTTGTCTGAACTTCTAGGAAGAACCCTTAATTTCTGGAAAGCTCCCCGATTATCTGGAAAGTTCTCTGATTTTATTGTATGTTCCTATGACATCAGGGAGAATAGCTAAACATTGGAAAAATCTAAGTCAAATCTAAAAAGTATACTGAGCTTCTGGTAAGTTCCCTGAGTTTCTAAGTGCACTGAATTTACAAAATTTTTTTTGAACTTTTGGGAGATAATTTTTGTCCATCAGTTTCTTAACCTTTTCCGATATTGTGGGCGTAAATACTGTGGGCCGTAAGTCTTAAGGACAGATTTGCAAAAATTCCTCAGGGTTACCAACCCACAAGTTTTCGTCGAGAGAACTAGCTACGGACATACGCCAACATCCGTTAGGCTGCAGTGCACCTATGTAACACTAAGGCCAACATATCCAGCTGCAACAGCTGGAAAAAGTCATCAGTTGACTCTAGTTGTCGCATAATGTCTGAGATCATATCCCTTGGCATGTTGAAACGTCACAGAAAGTGCTTCTTGTCACAGGTTGGCGTGGCGCTATCTATCATTATCAGCACTATCTAATATCGTTTAAATGAGATGCATGCATACACACACTCACCACCACTCAAACCAATCCACAGTGGGAAAAAACGGACCCAAATTCCCACAGATGAGACGCCGCTGGATTGGCTGCTTGAAATATATCATTTCTTATGGGAAATTTGCCAAAAAATTGATTGGTGCCATTTTCAGCCTGCGCCGAGCCCAGGAAATGGTCCATTTTACCCCATTTACCCCTCAAAATATGTCTTTTTGAGTTGGCATCAATGTTACTACAATCTCCGCTGAATGGTTTGCCTGCATAGAATCCTATTTCATATTAAAAACTCTGGAAAATCGAATGGTGCAAGTTTCATTCAGTTCCGAGCTCGGAAAGTGGCTTATTTTGCCCTATTTCCCCATTAATTTGAGATTTTCTTGTTCGTACCCTTTCAGCTACAATCGCTGCCAAAGTTTATGGCTGAAAACAGCCTATCTTACGTGAAAAAGTCTAAGAAATTGAATGGTGTTATTTTCGTTTAGATACAGAATCGATAAACTGTCCATTTTGCCCCATTTAACCCTATCTTTGTGTGTTTTTAAGCTTTATCTCATATATCTACAATCGCCGCTGAATTTTCTACATGAAAAAGACTATGTCGTACGTGAAAAATACTGAGAAATCGAATGGTGCCATTTTCAGCCTGCACCGAGCCCGGGAAATGGTCCATTTTACCCCATTTACCCCTCAAAGTGTGTCTTTTTCAGTTGGCATCAATGTTACTACAATCGCCGCTGAATGGTTTGCCAGCATAGAATCCGATTTTATATTAAAAACTCTGGGGAATCGAATGGTGCAGATTTCATTCAGTTCCAAGCTCGGAAAGTTGCTTATTTTGCCCTATTTCCCCATTAATTTGAGATTTTCTTGTTCGTACTCTTTCAACTACAATCACTGCCAAAGTTTTTGGCTACAAACAGCCTATCTTACGTGAAGAAATCTAAGGAATCGAATGGTATTATTTCCGTTTAGTTGCAGAAGTTTTCAGGGCGCCCCATGTTTCTTGCAAAATAGTTTATAGCTTCTTATACATAAAGAGTACGTTTTAATTATTTTCAGATATGACCTCTAAGTATTTATCGAATGCGCATATACTTTTTTCATAGTTCTATATTGGTTTTGGCCATTTGAGAACTTCGGAGCAGCCTTGTTTTATTCGCATATTTTAGAAGAAGTGGAGTAAAATAGGCTACTTTCCGGTTTCGGAACTGAACGAATCCTGCACAGTAGGGGTTTAATGGGGCAAAATGGACAGTTTCCCGATTCTGTAACTTAACGAAAACAACACCAGTCGATTCCTTAAACTTTTTCACTAAGATAGGCTGTTGCACCATTCGATTCCCCAAAGTTTTTAATATAAAATAGGATTCTATGCTGGCAAACCATTCAGCGGCGGTTGTAGTAACATTGATGCCAACTCAAAAAGACACATTTTTAGGGGTAAATGGGGTAAAATGGACCATTTCCTGCGCTCGGCGCAGGCTGAAAATGGCACCATTCGATTTCTCAGTGTTTTTCACGTACGGCATGGTCTTTTTCATGTAGAAAATTCAGCGGCGATTGTGGATATATTAATAAAAGCTTAAAAACACTCAAAGATAGGGTTCAATGGGGCAAAATGGACAGTTTATCGATTCTGTATCCAAACGAAAATAACACCAGTCGACTTCTTAGACTTTTTCACGTAAGATAGGCTGTTTTCAGCCGTAAACTTTGGCAGCGATTGTAGCTGAAAGGGTACGAACAAGAAAATCACAAATTAATGGGGAAATAGGGCAAAATAAGCCACTTTCCGAGCTCGGAACTGAATGAAACTTGCACCATTCGATTTCCCAGAGTTTTTAATATGAAATAGGATTCTATGCGGGCAAACCATTCAGCGGCGGTTGTAGTAACATTGATGCCAACTCAAAAAGACATATTTTTAAGGGTAAATGGGGTAAAATGGACCATATCCTGGGCTCGGCGCAGGCTGAAAATGGCACCAATCAATTTTTTGGCAAATTTCCCATAAGAAATGATATATTTCAAGCCTCCAATCCAGCGGCGTCTCATCTGTGGGAATTTGGGTCCGTTTTTTCCCACTGTGCAATCCATGGCCAAAAAGTTTGCGAATAATCCTCGGCAGGGCTGGCAAATGTCATTTTCGATGAAAAATGACCTACGATTTTTACCAAAATACGTCTGAAAATCTCACCGGGCGAGAAAACGATGACGGAGATTTTCTTCAAATTCTCATCGATTTTTTCGTCATGACAGCACGTGACAATATTTAGGTCATCGCTCCTGCACGCATATTTATTGATATAATTGTGAAATTTATCACAAAACTTCAAAAACAATTTCCACTTTGTCGATAAAATATTATTGTATGGCTAATTTTATGTAAATTAGTAAGACATTTCTGAAACAGAATCGTATGCGAAAAAATCTCAGGACCGAATGATGGTGTGAGAATGACAAGAGAGCTCATGATAGTTCGTTTCTTCTCGTGACAGTGAGAAGGCCTGTTTTGTCATCGTCACATGATGACCGTGAGATTTACCAGCTCTGACTCTGGATGTTGTATGACTGACAAGATGATAAGTGTTGGTGGGTTCAACAACAAGAAATACTACACCGATTCGGGGAACGCAAAGTTGGTTTGTTTTAGCTGGTTCATTTTAAGTTTGCAGATGCAAATAAACTATAGAGATGTTAAAATAGATCACCGCTGAAGATGCTCTAAGCGGTACGGTTTGAACAGGCTGAACAATGAGATCGGTTGACCGAGTAAATGACGAAAACGATACTCAAATCATTTGAAAAAGGTGTGAATATGGTTCCTTCCATATAACAAAAATTCCCGATGATTTTGGATTCCCGCATTTTTCCCGCATTTCCCGATTTTCCCGAATCTGTGGCCACCCTAAAGATAAAACTGGTCGACCAAATCCGAAAAAAGTCTTGAGACCCAGAGCTCCGAGCCAATCTCCTTTAACGTGGGTCCCAAAACCACCGATAATCGTATTTTGACCTCCGGTAATGTGTATTTTTCTTCACAAATTGGCATCAAAAATTGTAATTTTTATATATTTTTTGAGAACCAATTAAATAGCTACCTCAGCTTAGATGGAAATGCTCGATAAAGATTTCTGAGTCTAGAACGAGCAACTTTGCCCCCAAAAACGTTTAAATCCGACTTCCCCGGAAAAAGTTAGAACCATTGAAAGGCAGCACATTTTGTTAAAAAAAAAACAATAAAAAGTACAGTCAACCACCGATTTACGCGGATCCCCTTAAGGAGGGTCTCGAGTGATATTATACGGGTTGACCTTCTTGGTTTCATCATAGAATATCTCGTGATTCATGGCATATAGAAAGTTACTCTTTTCAGCAAAGTTGTTCAGAAGATCAAGGATGATAAAGTAAAAAGTTCAGAATGATCTCATGACGTGGCGCTAGTGTGCATGTGAAAATACTAAATAGCCCGAATCTAGGCATTTTTGACATATAGGAAGTTGGCGTCTTGGAGAAATATGCTTTAGTGGCTAAGACCTTCTGGAAAATGTAAAAATTAGTTCGGAATGCATCCGCTACGTGGTGCAAGTGTGCATGTGGCTTTTTGTATTACTTGTATCCTGAGATCTAGATCATTTATAAATTTACTTTCTTCAGGAAAGCTATTCAAGATATCATGTCCTTCCAGGTGGTCGACTTGGAAATTCAGAAATAGCTCACTACGCTGCGCTAGTGTGCATGTAAAATAACTGAATAACGTGGATCTGAAAGCTGATGAGAATTCGGCTCTTTGTTCACTTACGACGGCAATAGTCGCTTTCCTTCGTGTCCTTCAAAATCGGGCTCGACTTGTCACGTAAGGATAAAGCTCTTGATGCGTCAACATGATAAGAGGGTATGGTTTTCCGTGAATGCGAGGAATATGGTTCCCAGGATTTTTGGGTTCCGTTAAAAATTCAGGAGAGTTGTGACACCATTACTAGTACCCCAAGCTTCACCACTAAGAAGACCAAGTATTTCTTCCGGTCTTGTCGGATCAAACCGCTGGAATGGCCTCCACCAGCTACCACCACCAACTAAACTATTTTATCCCGGGACGCAACACATTTCGCATTTTGGAAGCCCCTTACCCACCCAACACAGTCGAGCCTTTCCTGCCAGCGCTCAACAGACGTCCCGGCCCTTCTCCTTCTTTTAGAATTTCAAGCTTGATTGCTTTTGCAATTAGCGTATAGCTTGCTCTCAACTTAGTGTTCTAAACGCCCTCTGAGAGCTTTCGATTCGAAGTACCATTTTTGCATTAGTATGAAGTACTATCATACCCTATGCCCAGGGAGTCGAGAAATTTTCCTTAACGAAAAATTCCTAGCCAGACCGGGAATTGAACCCAGTCACCTCCAGCATGGTATTGCTTTGTAGCCGCACCTATACCGACTGAGCTAAGTGGGGACGCCCCGGCCCAGTGTTTGGGATTGAAGACGAGGTCTTTCACACCACCACTTTGGGCAAGTATTACTCCGATGAACATCTTCCAGCCTATTTCGTGCCTGATACTCCAAACGTTTCCAGCAAATTGGACGATAGACGATTCCCTGAAATTGGATGCCAAAATTCCCTGAGGTTCTCTGCAGAACTTCCCTGAAAATCTCTAGAGAATTCCCCAGAAGTTCTCTGTAGAACTTCCCTGCATTTCTCTTAAGAATTTTCCTCAAGTCCTCTGCAGAAAATTTCTAAGGTTCTCTGCAGAACTTCTCCGAAGTACTCTGTAGAACATCCCTGATATTTTCTGCAGAACTTCCCTCAAGTTTTCTGTAGAACTTTTCTGAAAATCTCTGAAGAACTTCCTTTAAGATGTCTGCAGAACTTCTCTAAAATTCTCTGTATAACTCTAGGGGTGACACAGTTCTACTCTGAGTTGCTTTGATGCGCCGAGTAACTTGCAAGTAACTCAATTTTGACTTCCAATTGGTTTGAAAAATTAATTGACATTCCGCTAATAGCAATAGAAAATTGAACAACGGCCAGCACTGTTCCACGACTATGAGGGTTCGAGGAATAATTAATATGTGAAACGTGATACGGATGGCTTTACTGAACTCTAATGATGAGGTTTGAAAACGGTACGTAAAGGTTGGTAATTTGCTAAACGTCGATTCTAGAAGCTTGAAGGTCTTTTCTCTTGCCCTTGTTCCACATCACCAGTTCATAGTCTGACCGTCTCGTGGAATGGTGCTGCAAGAGCAAATAGCAGGTCAAGCCGAAATTGATGGGTTTATTCAAAGTATGACTTAATTGGAGACATGAAAAGAAACTCTTCTCGAAAAAGGCAAAGTCTAACACTAGTAAATACGATATCAAATTGAACAAGTGGATATGTAGTTTGAGCGAATTAAGGTTGTTTTCAAAATAAGAGCTTAGAAGAGAAAATTGAAAACATTTCAAATTGACTGTGTCCTATTGTGCACACACGAGAGCTCATATATTAACGAGCTGCTTGTTTGACAGCTGCTATGCAAAAACAGAGAGTAAACAAATTACAATGCTCGCTTGCTGAGCAACGTTAGTTACTCGAGGTACCTCAAAATTGACTCAGAAATTGCTCGCGATAAGGAGCTGTCTTGCCACTTGGTAGAACTTTCCTGAAGTTCTCTGCAGAACTTCATTGAAGATTTCTGAAGAACTTCCCTGAAGTTTTCTGCAGATTTTCTCTGAAATTCTTTGCAGAACTACTCTGATCTCTAACGAACTTTCCTAAAGTTCCCTACAGAACTTCCCTGAAGTTCTCTGCAAAGCTTCCGTGAAGATCTCTGCAAAACTTCTCTGAAGATCTCTTTAGAACTTCCCTGAAGTTTTCTGTAGAGCTTCCGTGAGGATCTCTGCAGAACTTCTCTGAAGATATCTATAGAACTTCCCTGAAGTTTTCTGTAGAACTTCTCTGAAATTCTCTGTGGAACTTCCCCGAAGTTCACTGCTGGACTTTCCTTAATTTCATTGAAGCACTTCCATGAACTTTTCTGCAGAACTTCCCCAATGATCTTTACAGAACTTTTCTGAAGATCTCTGCAGAAATTGCCTTAATGTCTTTGAAGAACTTCCCAGAAATTCACTGAAGAACTTCCCTGAAGCTCTCTGCGGAACTTCACCTAAGTTCTCTTCTGTACTTCACCGCGAAGTTCTCTCGTGGACTTCCCCAACATTTTTTGCAGTATTTCCCTGAAGTTCTCTGCAGAACTTCCTTGAAGTACTTTGGAGAACTTTCCTGAAGATCTCTGTAGAACTTCTCTGAAGATGTCTGCAGAACCTTCCTGAAGTTCTTTGCAGAATCCACCTGAGGTTTTCTTAAAAACTTCCCTGAGGTTCTATGCGGAATTTTCCTGAAGTTCGATCAAGAACTTCCATAAGGTTCTCTTAACGACTTACCCGAAGTTTTGTGATAGTTTTTCTGAAGAACTAACCCTAAGTTGTCCAATACCCGTATGGGGGTAATAAGCCACTTATGTGCACTAGCGGCAAACATTACATAGTTCTAGACAAAATCGTCAAAAGGTCGAAAGGAACAATTGTAAACAATGACTTAAAACGTAAATTTCCTGGAAATGCCAGGTTGCTTACATCTATATCTACTACCGATGAGAAGGTAATAACTCCTTCTAAATATCTGTTTCTGGTGCTATTTTGGTTGTGGGAGCAAGCAGATCCCAGAAAAATACGCAAGAGGTCATTGCTTACAAACGTTACTTTCGACCTATTGACTATTTTGTCTAGAGTTCATAAGTTAACCTGCGCTACACGCTAAAATAGTTCTGAACTATGAAGCCGACCGTCTGTAAGACCATGGTTACCCGCATAAATTTCATTTAACAGTGAATTTACATACAATTTTTATATCAAAAAACAGATATTGCAAAATGTTCACATGAAAGCTAGCGCCACGTAGGAGGAATACTGATCAAATGCGTACACCATTCAAAAATCCCTGACCCCTGGAATATTTTATCTTTGAAGAAGCCGTATAACGTGTAAGTATAACGTTTGCATTAAAAAAAATGGACTTTTTTCGGATGGTGATAAAAAAAGCTAAAACAGATATTTGCTTTTGATAAATTCCCCAAGGAAGGTGATTATTTATGCTTACTTGCAAAAACAAATTCAACGTCCTTGTGAGCTGCCTTCCGGCAGTTAACCGGAACATTCGCCATGGTGGACGAAAACATGCTTGTAGGCATGTTTTTGAGTTCTTTCTTCGTTTCATTTATCAATTCCTCCTCAGTTTTCACGACAAACATGTTGGAGTAGATCTTACGCTTCAGGTTGGCCCAGAAGTTCTCGATGGAAAGCAGCCGGGGGACGTTGGGCGGGTTCGCCAACGTTCGCTTCGAGTTGTAGGCCGACGCCAGATCCGGCCAGAACACCGCGTCTTCGCCCTTATGGTAATTCTTGATGAACGACGCATAACCACCGTCACGTCGCGATTCGCAGGGAAAATCGAGTTGACCATCTTATTCAGCCGCTGCCGCTGCGTCAATGCCGGCAGCTCCGAAACCAGTGGACGCGACTTCCGCTTCCTGACTTGTATGTTCATGTTCGCCAGGTACTTTTTCACTGTTTGGCCGGTTGAACCGACCTCCCAGCCAAGCGCACGCAGCGATGTAGCCACTTTTTCCCTGGATCTTCCTCTTCAGCATTCTTTGGAGCTTCTTGTAGCTCAGGGTCGTCGGCCGTCCGGAGCCGGGCTTTCTTTCGATGCTCTGATTGTTGTCATATAGTGCCAAGATGTTCTAGATGCCGGAACGAGCGTATCCGGCGTCCACAAAGTGTCGCATGATGTCCGTTTTCGACGCGGCGTGGTGCCGTTCTCTGAACGCGCACACTTCTGAACGGAGTTGCTTCACTGTTTTTGCCATCACGGTTAGAGTTCGACTGATAGAACTGTCAAATTTTGTCTGCTGACTCATGGGTTACTATGATTGATGCTGCATGGGTATATTCGTCTGTTGCGGGTGAATTTTTGTCCATTTTTTCAAATGCAAACGTTATAAATAATCAATCTTTATTTCTTTTTCTACTTCATCGTCTACAAAACAAAGATACATTATTTGATAAGGCTTCCGATTTTCCAAATCTGATTTTCGGCCTTTACGTTGGCGTGACTGGGTGCTGTTGGTCCAGTAGGAGTAGGAGAGATCCTGGAGACTGCCAGGGTAGATGAGTGGAGATACGTTCCGTCGTTGTTCAATCCGGCCGATGTAAGTACCAAGTGGGGTAAAGGACCATATTTCAGCACTGACAGTCATTGGTTTGCTGGACCAGAGTTCCTGAAGTACTCTGAAGATCACTTGCCGACTTCTCCAGTGTTATCCAACATGGAGAGGGAGGAAATACGACCCTCTGTTCTATTCCACTTTTCGTTTGAATCAGTCATTCAATTTGAAAGGTTCAGTGGGAGATGCTGAACTGTTTCGTTCCGTTGATGGTGAACCAAGGTAGAGCAAACGTCAAGAGATGGATAGTCCTTTCTACTTGTCTTACTGTGCGCGTGGTACATCTGGAAGTAGTGCACAGCTTGGCTACTTCATCATGCATTTCTGCCACACCAAGGCTCATCGGCCGTCGAAGAGCTCCAGTAGAGGTGTACAGCGATAACGGGACCAACTTTCGATGTGCTGAGCTACTTCTACGGGTACAAATCAAACAAGGGCTCTCCGCAACGTTCACCATCTCTAAGTGTAAATGGGTCTTCATACCACCAGGTGCCCCACACATGGGCGGCGTCTGGGAAAGGATGGTCCAGTTAATGAGAGCGGATTTGGGTGAAGGCTACGGGGATGGGAAACTTGACAAGGAGGAACATGGGCCTTTGGTTGTGGAGGCTGAGAGCGTAGTTAACTCTAGGTCTTTGACGTACTTGACGGTAGACTCTGATGAGTCCAAAGTGTTAACTTTGAACCACTTTTTGCTCGGGAGTTCAAGTGGTGCTAAAAAACTCAGCGTCATTCGTCGGCAGCCCAAGTTGTCCGAAGAAGTGGCGAGGGAGATCAAGAATGGTGACTTGATTCTAAACATTGACGATAGTAGGCGAAGTGAATGGACTAGAGGACGTGTGCAGGCCATTGAAAAAACTAAAGCAGGTAACATGCGTAGATCGGATACGAAATTAGGCTTGCTGGACGTTGAAGAAAACCGTGCAGTCTTGGCTAGAGGCAAGATGCACCCGCCAGAGAATGTTGCTACAAGTCTACCGATCTACCATTGAGGTCGCGAAACTGGCAACCCGGTTCCTGAACGCGACGCAGCGAACACAACGTGACCCGCTGTTAACTTTGATTGGACTGCCTGAGCAGAACAGAACAGAAAAGAAAGCACATTTAATTGCTCAGTAAATTTATTTGTGAAATCTAAACTTTAAAAAATAACCATAAATTGAATAGAACCACTAAATTGTAAGCCTTTAATTAGGTATCCTCAATCATATAGTCTTAAATTACTCCTTTTGTATAGCTGTGAAGCTTTGAAAAAACTTCCGGCAACAGTTACCATTTGCTTTCTTTTTTGTTTTGAAGAGTTTCCGCTTAGCTAGAGCCCAGTACTATTCTATTGGGCGAAGCCTTGGACAATTTGGTGGATTGGCTGTTTTTGGCACGTATTTGACCTCTTGTGCCTTATACCATTCCAAAACGGATTTCGCATAGTGACAAGAGGCTTAATAAGGCTAAAGCAGAGCTGGAGAGTCGTGGTTTTTGCTAAACGGAAGCAACCTATTTTGCAGACATTATTTCTCGTACACATCCTTATTGATAGTGTCGGTAAAGATGGAACTTTAAGATTTTCGACCACAACTGCATATGGCCTGCCAAATCAAATGATTCTTCAGGGATTCGAAAGCTGTTTAAAGTCTGCCAGCACGTAAGGAGTGTATCGAAAAGTAGTTATAAACATTCGATGCGTTATTACGCATAAACTATCTGTATATATTTTTAGCGTGTAAGCGCCATTTGCTTTGTTTACATGTCAAAAATGATTATTCGGTTCATTTATTTCCGTTGATAAAGTTGTATTCAAAATGTCGTGAATTGAATTTGAGACTAAAAGAAAATTCTGCACACTTGGTGCACCGAAAAGGTGTTACTTACAACCAGATTGCGAAAAGAGTAAATGTTCACCCGGCAAGTGTAAAACGCATCATCGAAAAGTTTGGTAAGGAGTGCTCCCTCAAGGATTTACCAAGAAGTGGCCGGAAACCTGGCTCCAGCAACCCCTGATTTGGACCAAAAAGTTGTGGATTATATTCAACGGAACAAATCTGCCTCTACTCGCGATCTAGCCAAGAAGTTCAGGACCAGCATCGGAATGATTCAACGAATCAAGCGCAGGAATGACTTGAAGACGTACAAAAGCAGAAATGTGCCCAAACAACTCCGGAACAAAAGTCTCAGTGCCAAACCAGGGCTCGAAAGCTGTACAGCTGCATTTTGGACAATGTCGACCAGTGCATTTGATGGATGACCGAAACATACGTTAAAGAAGATTCAAGAACGCTACCGGGGCCTGCAGTTTTATACTAAATCTGTTGAGGAACGTGTGCCAACCGCAGATACGACTGTTGCGATGAAGAAATTCGGTCAGAAGGGTGCTCATTTGGCGTGCTATTTGGTACATGTGGCTTGCGTTCTTCAATTTTCTATACAAAAGGAACTATAAATGCTGAGATTTATCAAAAGGAATGTTTGAAGAACAGGTTGCTACCATTGTATAGAAAGCACCAGTCCCCTCTCTCTTCTGGCCAGATTTGGCATCGGCACATTACGCCAAATCCACTCTACAGTGGCTGACGGAGAATAACATCAAGTTCGTAGAAAAGACATCAACCCACCAAACTGTCCCCAGTTGCGACCGATCGAACGCTATTGGGCAATAGTCAAGCGTATATTTAAGAAGGATGGTACAGTGTCCCAAAACATGACCGATTTTAAGAAAAATTGGGCAGCGGCATCCAGGAAGTGCACAAAGGTCACTGTGCAGAATTTGATGGCAGGTGTCAAATCAAAGGTACGGGCATTCTACAGAAATGAACATGATGACTAGTTTTTCCGTTTGGATCTTTTGTAAACATGTTAAGCTATAATAAACTGAAATAGTATGTTAATTTTAACCATGTTTTCATGCCTATTTTATTATTTGGAAGTTTATAACTACTTTTCGATACACTCCTTATGTTTCGTCGACCATTATGATACATGGAAACGTTTGGCAAAACATTGGTGTATAGCTTCATATCACAAATGTAACAAGAATGTTAACATGTTGTACTACGAAATAAAGTGGAGAGTTTAAACTAAGCCATATAAGTGAAAAGTGTCAGCGATGCGTGAAATAATTCAAAATCCACACTGGAAGAAAGGTGTCCGAAATTTAACGTGGACCGGCTTTATATGGAAAATTGATCGGAACACTCCGTGATGTGGCTAGTGACTGTAAAGGATATCATAGAGTGGATTCCGTAAGAAGGCTCAGATCTAGCAATATGTGGATAGACTCAGGTCTCCCATTTTCATTTTTCAACATCCATGAAAACTGAAACAGCCTATCATCTGTGTTAAGAGCCAGCTTCAATCGAGCAGAAGACCTGTTAATTGGCTTTTCTTCTCACACACTGCTGGCACTTCAGCCGGCCTTCTTTCTTCACCAAAAAATGCTCATCTTTCATCTCGACCTAATTCACTTCCCAGCGGCAATCAACGGTCGCAGCATATTTTTGCGAATAAAATGATAACACCTCTCGGAAAACACGAACGTACGCCCACATTTCTCGTAAGGAGAAAACCCAATATTAGCTCAAGCAATTTTCTTCTGCTGGAAGTGTGTTTTGCTTTCACTGTTTATAATCTTTCCCTCTGATGCTCTTGATTGGAGCGGGCATTACGATTAAAAATAATTCCACCGAACCATATTGAAGCTTAGCCAGTGTCGAGACAACTGAAAACAAAAGCATAAGAAATCAACGATTTCCAGACAGCAACAGGTACACGTGCAAGGCGTTAATCCTTGCTATCTATCCCTTCCAATAACTTCCTCTTCTGCTGGTTGAATCCTATATTTATTGTCGAGTCTGGGCCTTATCCGAGTGCCAATCACCGACTGTAATCGAATGTCAGGAAAGCAGATTCCACACCTGGCTGGATATCACACCCATCAACACATGGGCCGGAACCTATCCGGAACGTGACCTGAGGTTTCCACGCCTCAGCAAAATTCAAAACACATCCCGGTTGGGGTTGAGCTCAATCACGTCGGGGTAAGAAGCCGTCACGCTTACCCTGCTCACCACCAACTTCTTCGATAACAAGGAGAATGTATTCCACACAGCATGAACACTTGGTGGCGATTAGGATAGGGAATCTGGCCTCGCGGCCAAGCGAACCAAAAGCAAGCGAGTCGGGTCCGGCGGTGGGTCGTCATTTCATGGGATGGAAAACAGATGTAGAAATGTAAACAAATGGATTAGCGGTAACGAGGGTCGTTGTGGTGGGAGATCCATAATAAGCGAGACTCACTGTTTGGGAGAATGAGGATGGATGGGCCACTGTTGTGTTGACGAGCTACATCCAGGATGTTAATTATTATTATTCAAATAGGGGGAAATCATCAACCTGTGAATTTTGACCTGTGTTATTCAATCCTGGAATCCTGGAAGCGACGAAACATTTTTAGTGGTTTGGAATCTTCTCAGAAGTCCAGAATTTTACGAAGGGAAATTCAGTGGAACCTGAAGCAGCTGGATATTTGCGAAGATGGTCAGACATTCCAACATTCTCCGGAGTAGCCTTCATGCAAAAGTTTGTTTGTTTCATCGAAAGCTACCATTTAAAGGGTTAGTCCGCAACATTCCAGACTTATAGTAATTTTCGACCAACCTAGTGGACACCACGGCTACTCCGGAGAATGTTGTTTAGAGGTCGCCCGAAGCGTTCTTTGAAAAAAGATAAATTTTCTAAGGAAACTTTGAAAAAAAATTCTACTTCTTCCAAATTAACTAAAACCCTACCGTTTCACATTTTTCCCAGGTACTTCAGGTACTTCAAACTACCAGAAACAAATATTGTCATGGCATGCTTTGTGTCTATTTTTTTCGTTTAAAAATATAATTATCTAAAACAGTGATTTTTGCTGAAAAATTTGGCATTTTATCATAAAAAGTGAGTATCAAACAAAAGGTTATAATACATCCAAAACAACCAAAAGTTGGTAAATTTTTAAGGACAAACTTGGTCGAAGACCACATAACTATATCTTAACGTGAAGAAAAAGTTATTCGTGATTACATTTTTTCATAATTTCAAAAAATCAAACTGCACAAACAAATCAAGTCAAGTAATCAAAATCTGAGGATTTCAAGAATTACACCTGATTTTTAGACCCAGACCTCCATGCCAGTTTCCGTAAGTTTTGGTCCGAAAACCACCGAAAATCGTATTTTGACCTCATGCGATTTGCATTTTTCTTCACAAATTGGCATCAACAATTGAAATGTTGATATCTTTTGAGAACCACTTGAATAACTGCCTTAGCTTAAATGTAAATTTTCTCGAAGCATTTTTCTGAAATACCTGCGACTGAAAAACAACTTTACCACATGAAAGTGCGTCGATCCGACTTCACCAGAAAAAGTAATGACCGTTGAAAGATAACATATTTGAGCAAATAACAGCAAAGTACGGTAAACTCCCCGACATTCGCGGATTCCCTTGATGGTGGTCTCAAATGATATATGGGCATCGACCTTCGTTGTTGCATCAGATAATATCTTGTGATCCTTCGTATACAGGAAGTTACTTCCTTGGGCGAAGTTGTTCAGTAGATCAAGGCCTTTAGGATAGTAAACTTGAAGTACAGAATTATCTCACTATGCGGCGCTAGTATGCATCTAAACTTACTTTATGCGCTGAATCTTGGGATCCTTGACATTTAGCAAGTAGGCGTGTTGGACAAAGATGTTTGGTTGATTAAGACCTTTCGGATGGTGTTAACACTAGTTCAGAATTCGTACGCTACGTGGCACTAGTGTACATATGAACATTGTGTATTACCTGTATTTTAAGATCGAGATCGTGTATAAATTCACTGGTTTCCGGGAAAGTAAGTTATAAAATTATGAGCTTTCAGACGCTGGACTCAATAGTTCAGAATTATCTCACTCCTTGGCGCCAGTGTGCAGGTAAACCTACTGTATTATCTGGATTTCGAGATCATTGATATAACGTTTGCATTAAAAAAATTGCCGATTTTTCATGGGTTTACCTTCACACGCCCTGATAAAACAATCATAGTAACCCATGAGTCAGCAGACAAAATTTGACAGCTCTATCAGTCGAACTCTAACCATGATGGCAAAAACAGTGAAACAACTCCGTTCAGAAGTGTGCGCGTTCAGAGAACGGCACCCCGCCGCGTCGACAACGGACATGGTGAGGCACTTTGTGGACGCCGGATACGCCCGTTACGGCATCTATAACATCTTGGCACTATGAGACAACAAGCAGAGCATAGAAAGAAGGCCCGGTTCCGGACGGCTGACGACCCTGAGTGACTAGAATCTCCAAAGGATGTTGAAGAGCAAGACCGAGGGAAAAGTGACAACATCGCTGCGTGCGCTTGGCCGGGATGTCGGTCGAACCGGCCAAACAGTGAAAAAGTACCTGGCGAACATGAACGTGCATGTCAGGAAGCGGAAGTCGCGTCCACTGGTTGCGGAGCTGCAGGCAATGACGCAGCGGCAGCGGTTGAATAAAGGGTGTATTCGATAAAAATGGCACACACATATATACTCGTCAAAATTAAACTGATTATCGGATTTTCTTGAAATTTTCAGGGAATGAAGAACTACTAATAAGTTTTAATTTACAACATTTGTTTTATTCAATTTCGTCTCCCATCCCGAATGCTCGCGCCTTCCTTTCCACTCCACCCATCAAATTTTGTACAACTTTTTTCCCAGTGCTTTTGTTATTTTTCCCAAATTTTCTTCAATTCTAGCTCTGTTTTTATAGTTATGGGATGTTTGCGAAGTTTCGTTTTCATAATTGCCCAGAATTTTTCAATTCGGAAGAAGTTCCGGTGAATTTGGTGGGTTCATATCCTTTGGCACAAAATTGACTCCGTTGGCTCGGTACCACTCCAATACGTTTCGAGCGTAGTGGCAGGATGCTAGATCAGGCCAAAACAGAGTTGATCCTTTGTGCTTCTTAATGAATGGCAAGAGACGCTTCTTAAGGCGGAAGTGATGAAGGGAGCACTTATTTCACCACATCCGCCAATCGCCTGCCAGTTTAGAAACTTCTTTGCAAATTTCGATAGTTTCTTCTTTCGAACATCCTCCGGAACATCGAACTTCGACTTGGCAACGAAATATTCTTGCCCAGGAAGTTGACGGAAGTCGGCCTTGACGTATGTTTCGTCATCCATCACGATGCAACCGGATTTGGTGAGCAGCTTCGTGTAAAGTTTCCGGGCGCGGGTTTTCGCAGTGATGTTTTGTTATTCATTCCGGTTCTGGGCTTTTTGCACTTTGTAAACATGTAACCCAGCACGCTTCATGGTTTTCTGCACAAAACCGACTGACACCTTAGACTTTTTAGCGACATCTCGAATTGACATGTTTGGACGGTTCTTGAATTGTTGTACGACTTTCCTGGCCATTTTACTGTCGATTGGACCACTTTTACGACCACTCCCTTCCTTCCTTTGGACACTCAGACGCTCCTTGAAGGTTCTTATTACACGAGACACAGTTGTATTTGCAATTCCAAGCCTTTTAGCAATCCACCGGTGGGACGCCCCTGGATTTTGATTATGAGTGCACACAATTTTCTCACGGACAATTTCTTGTCTCGACGACATGACTGGAACTACTGAATGTATAACTATGAAACTTGGCAGATGTATATAATACACTATGGATAAGATCTACTCAAATTTCTAGGTTTTTTACTCATACGATTCAAAAGTTACAGAAGATTTTCTGTGCGCCATTTTTATCGAATACACCCTTTAGCATGATGCCTCGCCAATTGTCGCACACAGTTAGATCCCCCTTCTTAGGGACCTTTACTGAGACAACCAACTGAACGCATGGTATACATTCTATAATAAATTGTCTGCTCTTTCCGATTTCAATAGTCTCGTTTTGCCCGACTCAAGGCACATATTATAGAATTTTTTTGTCTGCGATGGAAGCGCATTGTGACATGGTGAACACTTTCTTTTAATGCAAGCACAGATTGTTGATGGCTTTTTAAGAAGTTGTAAGAAGTACATACATAGATCATTGATGATGGTTGCTCCAGGGGAAGGGATTTTCGAGGGGTTCTTTTCTCCAGGTAAAGTAATAAAGTTTGCGGCATATGCTTTGAATTTTGAAGCATCAATGCGTAGGCCCAGTTTGATAAAAAAAAGATTTGAAGACTTTTTTTGGTGCTGTTAAATTGCTCAATATGAAATATGCAACAGCCTGTGTTGTTGAATCATGAGCGTTTTCACGATTTGCAGCTGAGAGTTCTCTGCTCGCGAGAGGAGAGAACACAAATAATGCTGCTGTTCATCATCCCCCTATCGTTTCCGCAGGAGAGTATTTGTGTGTATTTTTGCCATTGCGCTTTCTTCTCTTCATGCTAGGAAACGAACTATTATTGAGTGGCGAGGAACCAACTCGCATGGTGAGTGAGTACCGCATGAGCAGCTGACGGGTTTGCTCATTGAGTTAACGATGCTGGTTGAACAAGATGTTACGGATAATTCGCTTGCGTCTAGTAGGTGGATATCTGCGGCGTGCCACCAATAGAGGGTTTGGGATTTGTTTTATCACCTCCTATTTGCTTCCTGCTTAATTAGTAAAGCTTGTTGGTGGGATAGTGATATTGGGTTTGCATTATTTATATCTTGGCGTTAGCTTGTGTCGCTTTTATGATGCATCTCTGGTGTAATTTATAAAGACTTTATAGATAGAATTTATAAAATAAGAGTGCATCCGGCTATCGAGGTTTGCGAGAACGGTTTAATATTCGTACTGGCTGATAAAACACGTGCGTGGACAAGACATTTGTGTGCATCTGGCATCGAATACATATTTAAATATCAGCAAACAAAGCGCAGTGTAAGCCAATATATGAATTACATCTCAGCATTGTTATAAAAAATATGCAGTTCCTTAACTATCGATATCCATGAGTTCAAGATGTGCTGTGTTTTATAGTGAGTTTTGGGCTGTACATTTAGTGACTTTTTTAAATGTATATCATAAATCATGTCAAAATTGAATAAGATAATCTGTCTCCACTTCTATTTCACCTACGTTTGACTTATCTTTTGCATCATATTCAAGAAGCGAAGTAGACGATTAGGAGATGCTAGACCACCTTCCGTACAAAGTATATTCGATCGAAATATCATTTTTTTTTAATCCTATTGAACATATTGTTTAGGTGTGATTCGTGGCTTTCCAGCTTTGAAAGTGCATATTAGACAGTCACTACGAGAGAGCTAACGATTTTTTTGACGTAGACTACGTCTTACGGCAAGGTTAGGGTGTCATTTGAAAATCCTAAAATAACGTCCGATAGAAAATACAAATTAAAAGCCTATAACTTAATTATTCTTCGATAGATTTTCAATATGTTTAAATCAATCCGTTGCGAAATTCCCCGCGTATTGAGTCAACTATAAAAAAATATCTTTCTACAATTGTAAACTATTGAAAGTAACGCAAATAAAAGGTGATGTTTTAAAATATAGTTTTGAAGGCTAAATTTGCTACATGCATAGTATTTCAGTGATTTCCATTTCAATGAAGATTTCAATGTAGCAATAAACTATGTTGCAGTGAACGATAAAAAAGGGATACACCTTCGCAAACTAAATCATTCGTTCGGTATTATTCAAGCTGTGCGTGAGTGGCGGTGCCATAATACCTGAGGGTTCACTGGCGTGCGAACCATTGATCAGGTAGCTGATAACTGTATTTTTCTAGGAAACCGTTGCTAGGCAGCCATTAGTTTTGTGATGAGCAATCGGTTGACCAAACTTGTGACCATGAGGACAAAATAAGGTACCTGATCTTAGCCAATTTTTGGTACGATGCAACGGATGCAATAATTTGCTTCTGCAAAAGACCAAGGAGGTTTAAATTCAAATGTGCACCATATAAAATCCGCCCTTTTCAGGTACGGCCAATTCAATTTTTCTAGTTAAGAAGTTTGTATGAATTTATCGTACATTTTTCAAATTCCGATCTAAATTCTTGGCAATTGGCAGCCAACGGCGGTTCAAATAGTTTTAGTTTTCCTTTAGTCGTCGCATTACCTAAAGCGTTGTGTAAAATTTCTAGAACTGGCTCGCAAATTTATACTGTGTCTATATTATTCTGGAGCGCAGATACAGAGCAGGCTTACAGCAATGGATGAATGCCAAATAGAAATTTAAAAAATGGCTCCCATCACGAAAAATTAAATTACTGAACGCTAATAACTCGATCATTTCTTGATTGATTTTTGAGATTTATTCTCTAGACAACAAAGAGGTTCTCACTGACTGCTATTTAGTGTTTACAATTTAAAAAAAAGGTGCATATATTGCATGTTGTCGTTTTGTATTCCGGCAAGTATCAAGAAATTTCCGATCACGGATAAGATTTAGCTTTTCTCACGTGGTATTCCGAATTCATTCTCTGTACATGCCAATTATTACTGTGATGAACACAATTGTTCTGTTTTGTTAACAATTCTAGTAGGAAAGAGTTTATCATCCAAGGAATTCCTAAGTATTGTAAAATAATTTTAAATATTTTTTTCGTAGTTATTATGCATTGTCATAGGTTCGTAGTGGATGCGCGAGTCTGTCTACAATTGCAGCAGGACTACAATCTGTAGACAAGTGAATACAATTAAAATTGTTATTAACATTTTATATTTTAACATCCCTCCACTATATTTTCTATGCTATTTTATAGGTTGTCTAAGTTTCACATATATCCTTCCATGTCAATTATAGTCTACCTAACTTTAAATATGTATTCGGAAAAGATAGGAAGGTTTTCAACGTTTTTTAGGAAGGATCATATGCGACAAATTCAACTGAACAAAACTATGTCCAAATTTACCAAAAAAGGATAATTTACAATAGTTCATTTCATAGTTTACAGATAAAGAATCATTTCCAGATTCTTCAAAGAGTTATCGTAAAATTAATTATTATTTTTCTGTAGTTTCATTACGTTTCCGTTTTTGGCGTTATTCACACTAATATAAAATTAATTTAGCCTCACTGTTAGTTGTTTTCATTTTTTCAAGACTTTTAGGATTTTAATACATGTCTAATTTTCAATTTCAGTAACAAAGCAGTGGATGTCATATATACATTGTACCTACGCTTATTATGTTACTTGGTCTATAAACGGAAATCTTTCAATGGGTGGATGACCAGCTATGTTACGGATATATATATTCTACTATAGTTTACTGGCTTGCTAGTATTACTACTTAACATTATAACGTCAGTTTATTATTTTATTTTATGATATTAAATTTATGCAATACATAAACTCACATAATTAAAATCACTATAGTATCCTCTACAAAAAATTATTGTGATAAAAGGAAAAGGAAGAGCACTTAGAAATTTTAGGTTTACTATTCTTTATATGCTCTATAATTTTAGATCATCCATGAACATCCCAAATTTTGAAAAATAATTTTTAAACCATATTTTTTACCTGTTTTAGCATTGTCTAAACTTTCAGGTTCACAAATGGAATTGTTATTATTATTCTTATATTCACTCACTATATTATTCATCATTCTAATATTCATTCACTTTATTTTATAAATTACTATATGATATTAACTATATATTGGGAAAGGAGGAAGCATTAGGGATCACTAAATCTGGAATTGAACAATGAAGTGGTATGACAACCGGCGTCTAGGAGGGTACAAACACTACCTTTATTCTTATCCTATCGATTCGATTGTGATGCTGTGAATTCTACCTCCAACAGTTTCAGCGAGATGACGTGCCCTTCTTAAAAAGCCATCCCAAAAAGTTTGATAGGGATTGCGAATTGGGTTATTCAATTTGTTGGGCCGTATAGTTTGAATGAGAATCTTAATTTTTCACGGCTTCCTGCGTTAGCGTTCTCCTTTGCGGGTCCGCCTCCACCGTTTTTGGCCCTACATACAGTGTTGCTGGGAATACAAACCGTTAACTCAATTTGATCTTGCTGTTAAGTGGAGCTACATACACATGACAAGCGTCTTAGAAGGGATGGTGACTACCTTACATACATATATACATACAATTCGCAATGAAAAGAGTTTTATTTTCTAGAAATAAGTTTTGAGATACGATGGGAAAGTTTTTTTTTTAATTACTTAAATTGTAATGATTTTTATTGCTGCATAAATAATTTATCAAACCATTTAATGAAAAAATCCACAAAATAAGAAATTTCAACTTGATTACAAGTTTGGAAAACGTAGATAAGAGCAAAACTTCAGCATTGAACTCATTTCCGGCACATCGATAGAAAACATGAAAATTTATTGCCGTGGGGACGACCCCGCGTAGTGGTCTGCATCCATACCTCTCACGCCAAAGTCACGAGTTCGAACCATCACCGCCTGCAATAAGTCACGAAAATACCTCAAACGGTATTTGAGTGATCGGCGACGGAGATGAACCAGCCCAGAGCTGAAAATCCTCGATAATAAAGGAAAAAATGAAATGTATCAATGTTTATTTAGCAAGTTAGTTAAGTTCAAATAACTACAAAACAATGTCAGTATGAACGTATTCCCTGAATATTTACATTCTTTCTGATCGAATACAAAACAAATAAATTGAAGCTCATTTATGTGTTTTGACTAACATTAGCTCAGATTGTAGTTAGTTTAACCTGTATGTTTACTTTAAGTTTTTTATCTGTGTTTGTGTGTTTTTTTTTCTTTCTCAAAATGTTCAAGTCAAAAGAAGCCAAAAGTTTTTTGACAATTTAGAATTAAAAAAATGTGTTATGTAAGCCCCACTTAAAACTCCTGCCTACCGTCCCATCCATTTTCAGTTGTTAATCCTATTAACCCCGAGACGGTCATGAGTAATCGGTCTTATCCTCTTAACGTTAGTTTTAAGAGAATTTATGTATGGCTAATATGAAACTTGGCTCTGTAAAGTTAATTCGATTGAGCTTGTACAAATAAATGATTTATATAAAAAATGTTTACGCTCCAAACAATACACTTTTCATACCAACAGCTGACTGCTGCAATGGGGGTCAATGGCGTTTCAATATTTCGTGTCGTACTTAAATGGAATGCCGTGATTGCGGTGAAACTATGTTAGGATTTTCAACAACATCTCAGCAGCCAGCGATTTCTGCATACCACGAGCAAAGGAACTATCCTTTTTGACCGATTTTGTTCATTAACCTTCTGTTAATAACGCAGCTATTAAATATTTTGTATTGCATAAGTTGTTGAAAGCTACACGCAGAGCCAAAGATTTGTTTATTTTGCCGTGGTATACAACAGAGGAAGTCGAGAAAGAGAATCGTCGGTTGGTTGTCAAAATGATACGCGAGATTGAAATATAACGGTACGATGCAAAGATAAATAAACCAATTTGTTTTTAAAAGTCACATTCCATTTTTTATTAAAGTGTGTTATGCTGAGTTTAAAGAAAAACAGATATTTATAATATCAAGTCTACCACTTTTAATTTAATTCTTTTAAATAATAATTCCCGAATAAAGATAGCAGAAAAAGAAGATAAATCTCAATAATTATATACATTTATTTTCTAGTTTTTACTTCAACCATTTCTTTAAATCGTTCCATATATACATTATGATTCAGTATTCATGTTTTCATTCTGATTCATACACTGCAACAAACGCATGATGACCAAGACGCGATGCAGAAATCGATTTGAAATTGATAATTATGTTTATTAAATTGTATTTTACTCGCTCACTAATCAGAGTCTTCAACACTAGCCGCTATCCCAACGTGGCCATTCTGGATTAGCATTACAACGGAAATCATTTCCTTGTGTTCTCGTTTTGCCATTGTCTCACACCAGCGGCGGCATTGCTGGAATTTCCGAACCAGACAAACAACTGCTAGCGATCAACTGAGTGAGCAAAGAAATTGTTTGTTCAACAAATAATGCTCAGACTGCGAGTCAAACGTTGCATGAGTTATTACGATCATTAACAAGGTCTGAGAGAGATAGAGCTGATTCTTATGAACCTATTCTCCTGGTTTTCCTATTCTCGCGGTGGTCGAATCACCATATCGTTCAAACCGTCACGCTCCATCCTCGTTCTGCAATGCTGGTACGAAAATGAACACTGTGAGTTTTCTCTCTCGAAAACAGGTATTGAGCGTTCGTTGAGGTGAGTATATACAACATTGGCAACAGGTACTGAAAGCATCTTATCCAGCAGTGTAGACTACTCATACCAAATCCAGGAAATCTCTGTTTACAGGTTTTTGTAGCATTTTCTCCACATCATTAAAATTTGCCGATGTTGCCTTACACAGATAACGCCTTTGAGCGGAGGTTGTGTGAGTTAGAGAGTTTAAAGTTTTGCCGTCAACCATACTCATTATAGGCTCAAATGTAACATTTAGATGTATTCCATTCCCGGATAAAAATAACCATACAAATACAATACAATAAGATAAAATAACATTAAAATCTATTTTCGACCATAAATCTTACTGTTCGTGAATCAGAGAAATGAAAATTTCATGTTGTCACAACAATAGATCTACAATTTACTCTTTATGCTAGGATCTTCAAAAATTGTGAAACAATACAATTAATAGTAATTGACTCAAATTTGTTCGGAAAATAAGTTTTTTTTTCTATAGTTAAGATACATAACAACCCCCCTTTTCTATTGTCGATGTCTCAATTTACATTAGATTCTATTGTGTTAACAATAACTTTTATTGTCATCTTATCGTTGTGAACAATACTATTAATTGTACATACTATAGATTCTATTGTATGGTTGCAATATATTCAATTGTAAATCCATGAGAATTTTTTATTCGGGTTAGCATTCAAAATAAATGGATGCAACTTTGCAATTGATGCACTCATGCGGTCATATTTTTGACGTGTTGTATCGGCAGTTTCTCTAGCGAACTGTATGAAAACCGGCCGACAAAATCGTGTCGACAATGGATACAAGTTCTCCCAAGAGGGATTCCATCCAGAATGTGCCGGAAATCCCAAAAATCATACCCGATCATCATTGATTTGGATGAAACTTAGCACATGAGTTCAGTCCCCGATGGAAAAAAAACTCCACTGGTGTTAAGATAATTTGGGTTCAAGGTAACTTTTGAGATGGGCGTATGTGTTTTCCAACATTTTGCTTGAAAATCGTAGTTTAAAACCATTACATTTGAGAAAACTTTTATATAAAGGGAATTGTAGGACACTAAAAGACTTTCTTAAAAAAATATACACAGAAAAAAGTTTCTTTTTTTTCATCAAGAAAAATCAAAAATAATTACTAAAAATAAAATATCTAAAAAACATGTTTTTAATATTTTTTTAATTTGTATGGAAATTTGAGGAAAAAGACACGTTTTACTAAAAAAACTCTAGGATAGACGCTCTTATAATAAAAAGTTTTTCAAATATGAACTTTGGTGTATATTTCAAATTTTGGTTATTCTTATAAATAAATTTGTTGTTACAGTATGGTTTTGGAGATCATTACAAACAATAATGATCATAATGATAAACCACGTAAAACGCAACCGTTTTCAAGATATTTCTGATTTTCTTTCAATAAAATTTCAAAACCTCAAAAAATACACCCTTTTCATAAATTACTCGTGATATTAAAACAACAATAGCTAACGATTGTTTCTCTTGTGTTTAGCCTTTTTAAAACACATGTATGTGCCTCTTACTTACTCTTAACAGCTCGTCGATTGAAAAGCTTCCTTAAAGTTATAAGACAAAAATAATGAATTATGGTTGGATTTATATTTATATATACCATTTATTAGTCTCGGTCATTGATAATATTACATAAACATTATATAAACTATTGATTGCTTTTATATATATTATGAATCCTGCCTTCTTCGTCATTCGAAAACAGTTTTACAAAAACTTCGTTTTCTGAAATTGGAACGAATAGGTGGTACTTTTGTGTACCTGCAATCGTTTTAGTCTGTCGGTAAATTTCATTCCATTCCCCCTGTTCCTTACTCTTCATGTGATACATAACAAAACGACATTTTTGTTAAACAATCATCACTTTTTTTGGTTCCTTACATTCATGAATAACTCTAATGCACTTTTTATAAGGTGTTCATGTTGTACAGCAAGGCTTGCATATCTTGCCATTCGTTTTAATGTACCACCAATTGCATCGCAAGGTCCCTTACCGTGGGATGTTGCGAAAAAATGCCATTCAGCATCAATATTGTATTTCTTTTAAACTTACAAGGGCTTGCAAAGTTCTTCTATTTTTATATTGGGATGCTGCCCCGTCAATTTATAAACGTAGCTTTCTTTACGTTAATTTTTGTTTGCAAAAGCTTATTAGTTTTGAAATAAACACCTGCACCGCAATCGTATCATGTTTCTTACTTCTGAGATAACAATGAAACTGATATTTTTAAGTATTCCAGATTCCGTGTAATAAATGACAAAAGGGTGAATAGTGGCTTGCTCATTACTCAATAACTACTTTAGACAGCATCTTGAAAAACAAATGAATAATTTTTCAGAAAAATCACAAATTATTATTACTTCGCCGTCTTTAGACAACTTTTTATAATCTCTCCAAGAAACTAGACTGCTGAGATTTGACAAAATCATGGGATACTAATTGTTCCAACTTTTCACAAAAAATAAACGCTAAATTCATCAATTGGTTTAACAAGTGTCTCTAAACTACATCCTATCAGTTGAAATCCATTGCTCAAAGATATTTCAACTAAACCACGTTTTCTAATTTGTCTGTTAAACTACTCTCAAAATCTGAAAAGCCTGGACATAGTTCGCATTACGGGTAACATTTTTAGTTCTAGTTGATGGAGGAGCTACATAATATTTCTTCAAAACACAATTTATAATCATTCTCGAATGAATATTTTTCTAAGACCATGAAGCATCAAGTTAATGTTCTCATGAATGGTGCAAACACAAATGTTATGAGAACCTGTGCTGCCAAGTAATTGCAATGCTTTGGTCTTAGTGTACCTAAAGAAACTAAACTAACAGCATTTTGATGCATCTTGAAATTTAATGAAAGCTTCTCTTAATGAACAAACTAAAAGGCGCTTTTGAATATGAACCCTCTTGCATTGCTCCTCACTGAAACGTAGTCGTTCCTTCAGGGGTTGCTCATTGTAATCATCACTGTCGTAAAATTACCAGAATTTGGTTTATTTCCGGGTTCAGACCGTGTCCCAGCTTTTCGTTAGGGGGCAGCTAAAACACCTTCGTGCTTTGCAAAGGGTGAAAACACATGATACGATGTACTTGTTTGTTATTCCAAATTCTGCCATTACTCTTTGATTTGTCCAAGATTGTGGTATACCAATCATACTTGATCGTCCCTCGAAGTTTCTGGATCAACATACCGATTCTGCTTTGAATTATTTCGTCATATTCGGCTGCTTTCACTTTCAATTATTCCAGGTCATCTCCTCCTCACGCTTGATCCCCAAATATGTGTGTCCGAATGCCGTTTGAAACATCTTTGAACTTTTTGCGGGCATAATTTACGTTCAGGAACTTTTAGCCGATATTGGCGAAAAGGTTGATTCCAGCTACGCCCTTGTTAAATATAGCTCAATATTATGGCGCCTTGAATAATCTTGCACACTGCTATCAGATGGCACTGGCATTCAATGATATTGCCGATGGCGTTTCCTCGAACCATACAAGTCTACTTGCCGTGATGTAGATAGTTGTGGATCCATAATGTTAGTAATTGATGGTTTCTCACTAGGCTCCGAAATTGCAGCATGGGATTGTTCCGTTCTATTTAAATGCAAACGACAATTATCTGGAAATCATCAAAAAGTGTCCAGTATGTTTTGCCATAAACTTGAGTTTTTGACATTTTGTTCGGTTAATTTAAAGGTTTTTTTGAGCCACCGTTTAGTGGGAAAATGACATACAACACTTCTTCATGTTAAACTCCATTTTCAGTTCACTCAGATAGATTTTACTGATGAATGCGACTATGTATGAGCATATGTATTGGCTGTGGTACCTTTGAAATGCAGGTATAAAACATCTCTGGTAGTTTACAGGCAGCGTACATTAGCTGTTTTTTTATGAGAAGATACCTGACATACGTTATAGCTGCTATTTGTCTACCTACCTTAAACAATATGTGTTACTTTCATCGCTACATCACCGAACTGTTCGGAGTGTAGTTTTCACACACTACACCCCCCAAGTAACAATTCATATGCAAATTGGTTTTATTCATGTTTTATGGTAGTTTTATCAAAGCATTATGGAGTTTATTTGGTTTTATCATGACATTTTCCAAATCAAGGTGGTTTTGATTGATGTCCAGTTCTTAAGAATGATTAAAGAACACTTAAAGAAACCTCCATAAAACTGCATCAGTTATAAGTGTAATCCACCTTATAAGTAGTTTTATAAGATTCTTGATCCCCCTCTCAAGACATCGTTTCGCAACTTTCATGAACCTGATGAAAGCTTTGAAAAAGTTTTATGACATTCTTCTTCAAGATGAATGTTTCTTGAAAATGCTGCCATAAAACGCTCTTAGAACCATTTGATTTTAAATAAGAGCACATACTCTTGAGAAAGAACAGTATGTGAAAAATAAACAAACTGTCAAAATGGACGCCCATAGGTGAAAGAAATCAAAAACTAGTGGATCGTTATGTTAATGTTAAAGTCCCTCGAGTCATGCATTTCCATTCTCAACAGGCTACACAATATTTATACTCGTTGCAAGTAAAAACTAATATATCATCAGAGCGAAAATCGATTTTTCTCATGTTGTATACGTTAAATCTAAAGTCGGAAGTAATGCGTTGGGATCGCTCAGTGATCCACTACATAGCGCACTTCTTCCGACGGTGTTTTTTTTGTTCTTATCGACTTTCTCTTATGATTACTCATAACAGTAAATTATGAGTGAAAATTATGACTAACAGCAACAATTATGCATAGGCACTTCTGATTATGTGCCTTCTCCACATTGATTTTATGGCTATCTTACGAAAGACTTGTTTACCTTGAGCAATTCAAACAAGTTTTATTCAAGCGTAACTCATCTTTTTCAAGAATAGAATAAATAAAGATGAACTTGTCGAGCTCCTAAAAAATCTTGTTAGTCTTGTGCCAGAAGTATTAGTTTTATTTGCGTTTTATTGTAGTTTCGGATAAAACCATTGAAAAATGGCGAGCGTGGCTATTCTGGATTCACTCGGAATGGTAGCCATTTACATATGTATGCAACGAAAACGCTCGTTTTTCCAATGCTACGAACAATTTTTGCTGGTGAAATTTCATGTTGAAACTTCAAACGGATTGTAGACACAATTTATTCAAAATCTAACGATTTATTAACTTTCTCACCTAATTGTTACATTATGAAATATTTTTTATTTGTTAATTAAATCAATGTTCTCGCAATAATTCCGTGGCGCATTAAAATTTTCGAACTTTTATGTTATAAAACACCAATAAACTGAACGTCGCATGAAAAATGTATCAATTGCAGGCATAAAACTCATGCATTTAAGGTCAATTTTACAATTAATTTACACACGTATCCACTTTGAAAAAGGAACGTCATATGGATATCGATATTTTTTTGCTTCCTTAGCTTTCACTCGACTATATAAAAAAAGGTCCTCATTTAGCAGAACGAATCCAAAAGTGGAATCATATTTGTGACGGACTGGAAGTGTTCTTATAGAGGAAAATCATAAAACTATCAAAACTTGTGGTAGTTTTATCATAGTTTTAAGCATGTCTTGAATGTCATTACAAGTATGTACAGATAAAACTATCAAGTTTTAAGCGAACCTTGGGAAATTGTCTTGAGAACCTCCTGTAGTATGGGCCTTTTGGAACTTATGAGGGTTTTATGGCTGTTTTATCGTTGTTATGTAGAATATCTAGTTTTATGCATGGTTTTATCAAATGATTCTTGAAAACTTCTTCAAGTGTACCTTAAAATTAAATTTGTTACTTGGGCCGACCTCTAACATCGTTGGAGCTTGGCAAAATAGTCAGCAGTTCGATTAATATGCTTCTTCTATATGACCCTCCGCATAATTTCATCATCTGTCCATTTCACACTTGTCGCCCCTGCGACATCTATCTCGCTGTTACTTTCATCGCTTTAGCAAATTCGCTCCCTTCATTCTCTGAGCGGCCCGACCGATACAGCCATAAAACAATTATAAATATATTGATTGCAATATTAAAACAATAGTGCTATTTATCTTGTTCTTTTCAAATGAGTCTTCATATCATCCTGATATCAAAAGAAAAGAGGACATTAGAGTAATGTGAACGTTATAATATGAAGATCTTGGAAAATTTATCATTTCTGGTGGAAATCTCGATTAACTTAAGAAAAGAGCGAATTTTCTGAGGTAATAATTTTATCTTGAAACAATTTTAGTGGTACAAGTGATGTAACAATTACATTTGCGTCCGAGCATCGAAATTTTGGAATTTTTTATTGTGCTCATTCAATGTTGTTCCATCCATACCCGATTTAAAAACAAGGCGCAAATCTTCATGAGTCAAATTCATAGAATTCAAATCGTCAATATTTACTAATCTTGACACGATGCAGCTACGCCAGATAGCTTTGCATCAACAAAAACGGCCAAGGCTTGTTCATCAGATTTTGCGTAGTTAAACCAGTCTTCAAGGATATTTGCCATTTCCTTCTGACCCTCAGCAAGCAAAACTACTTCGGTAGCAAAATGCAATTCACCTAAGATAAGAAGAAGATCAATATTTCAATTTATTAGAGAATTCTTCAACGACGTATGAGTGAAAATATTGTACTAGAGCTGCACGTACGAAGCAAATTTTCGGTTTTGCAACGCTTGCTCCGGTTGCAGCTATCGTCGAACTCTAAATCAATTCGCGACGTTGCTTTTCGGTAACGCCCTATTTTCCAATTTTCGAAAAACTGACAGCGATAAAAACACAACAAATAAAAATTACACCCTAAACTACTTCATACTCACATTTTCAAGAGAAAACGCCGCGTTGCAATTTGATGTGGGACATTCTTTATTTTAACCGACTTTCAGACACATACAAATTTAGAAAAAGCCCCATCACTCACCGTAACGAAAATTTCAATATGCGCTTAGTAAACATCTTGTAGCTCCAACTAATCAACGTAAAATATAACTTCCAAATGCGAAAACTGACTTGATGACTATCATTCCTGCCAACCAGCCATCCGAGAGTTGAGTGCCAGGGAAAACTACGATTGGCCTTCAGTGAATCAAACTAAATACGGAACGAACGACGGCGGAAGATATTGAACTTGGATTGGCTGATGTTTCATTTTTTCACTCACTGACGATGGAAAATATCGCTGAAGTCAAGTGGGTCATAAACATGACGGATGGAAATTGGTTGATTTTGTTTGATTTTTCCCATCATCCGGTTGAGAAGACGGGGCTAATTGGCTGATGATGATTGGTAATTCGTGTTTGGTTACGCTATCGTTTCCGGGGCAAAGGCGCCATGGATGGTTTCTCTCATCTGAAAAACATTGATCGATGTTTTTTTTTTTCATCCATGTTGGGAAAATTCAATAGAACCCTTTCAGATTAAATTTTGCTTCGTGCTTTAGTCGAGACTTTCGCATCGATTATCTGAACGGTATCGCCCCAAACCGCCAGTACAACACAGAATGCAACACGATTACACGGAACGGATACAAGCTCTCGTTTGCCCATCATATCGATTAAATACATCCTGATCCAATCCGGCCACAACAAAAGCTTGGGCTCCTGCATCCACTGCCCAGCCACAACCGCGGCGCCGGGGAGTTTGCCACGCGTGTGAAATGCCAGGCGATTCCGAAAATGCTTTGAATATGCAACTAGGAGCCGATCGCCGGAGGCATGGGGGGGGGCGGTGGGGGTTATTCTAATGAACAGCGATTGCGAACGATGCAACCGTGAATTGACAAGCTTGAGCGGGTCGTGGGTGGAGCCTATCTCTCTCTATCATCTGCAACATGTAAGCCCCACCGCTGACCGGCATAAATTCAAACGGGGCTAATTTCACATCCCGAATTGATAAGAACTGCTCGAGTTTGGCGTACAATCAATTTATGGGGCGATCCCCGATGGGAGCACGAACGAATAATGAGCTTATATGATCCGGGTTGTAATAAATCAATAAATTGCGTTCAAATTTTGAAACAGCACGCTCGAGTCCCGAACACGATAAATACTGCTGCAGGTGGGGATCTTTTGCCTCATTAATGGGGTGAGCGCAAAGTAGGTAGGTATCCATTGTCGATATTATTCGAACCAGGCGCAAATGAGTGCAAGCCAAATGGTACTAATTTTGGCGTTTGCAGTCGAATTAATGTGTTGTTTGATTAAGATCGTTGTGCCGATTTTTCGGATCAAATAGATAAAGGGTGTCCACGATGAAATTGCCACACACAAAATTGATTCGCAAAATTCGAGTTTTCATCCGATTGCCATCAAATTTTCAGGGATTGAGAAATAACTATTAAACTTCATTTTACCATCTTCCTCGTATTTTATTTACAGTCCATACGCAAATGCCCGCACCTTGGCCTTAACCCCGGCCATAAGATTCTGCACAACCTGTGAATCAACCGTTTTTTGCATGTAAACCCATACTTTCTTCAGTTCCTCGACTGTCTTCACTACCTTAGGTCGTTTAAGAAGGTGCTGCTTCATAATCGCCCAGTACTTCTCGATGGGGCGGAGCTCCGGAGTGTTGGGAGGGTTGAACATTTTCGGCACGAAATTGACCTTATTGTCCGCATACCACTTCAGCACGTCCTTGGAGTAGTGGCATGAGGCCAAATCCGGCCAGAAGATTGTTGGGACGTTGTGGGCCTTCAGGAGAGGAAGCAGCCGCTTCTGGAGGCACTCTTTTATGAACACCTGCCCGTTCATCGTGTCCTGGGTCACGAAAGGTGCACTCCGCTTCCCGCACGTGCAGATGGCTTGGCAAACCAGGAATTTCTTCGCAAATTTGACAATCTTCTGAGTGCGGACATGCTCCAGAACGCTGAACTTATCCTTGGCCGTGAAAAACAGGTTGCCGGGGATCTGTTTGAAGTCGGCCTTCACATATGTTTCGTCGTCCATGATGCAGCATTCAACTTTCGTCAGCATGTTGAGGTACAACTTCCTGGCACGGGTTTTGGCGGACTTGTTCTGCTTCTCGTCGCGATTAGGGGCCTTTTGTACCTTGAACGTTCGAAGCCCAGCCTTAGTTTTGGCCTTCTGGACAAAACTTCGGCTTAGGTGCAGCTTCTTAGCCACATCCCGAACGGAGGCGTTCGGATTTCGGTTGAAGGCCCCAACTACGCGGTTGTGATTTTTGGTGGTGTACGGAATACTTTTTCCTTCACTTCTGGGCTTCCGACCGGTGGTCAACCGTTCCTCGATCCGCTTAATCACTCGCGACACCGTGGAATTCGCGATTCCCAACGTTTTAGCGATGGAACGATGCGAGAGATCCTTGTTCTCGTGATGAATGCGCAAGAGTTTTGATCACAGGACTTTAAAACTTGCAGGATGTAAATAATGCACTATGAACTAAATCCACCCAAATTTTCATCAAATTCTACCCAACGGTTAAAAAGTTAGAGCAATTTCATAGTGTGGCAATTTCATCGTGGACACCCTTTATTTGAGGAACCTGACTTAAAATGCACGGACTTATACACCGAGAAGATTTGATGATCACTGGATGTTAAACGACAATTGAAAAAACGACTGATATTCCTTTTTTATCATCTTAACTTGTTTTCGTCACTAATAATCGAGGTATATTGTAGTTATTTTTTCAATGTTGTATATATGTGAATGTATGATTTGTATTTTATTTTACACTTGCTGAACCTGGTGCGAGCCTTGCTGTGCATACAACTAAATGAATTTCACTAAAATATTTTCGTTTGCTAATGTGTGTAATATCTGCAAAAAAACGAAGGTTTGTGTTTTTTATTCAACCCTTGCATCGGTAGTTTCTACCGGGTTTGCTTTCTGTGTAGAAGCATTTCAAAGAAAAACCATTTATCTTCTTTTCTCTTGCATAAACTTAGAATAACTTCTCGTGCATAATGTAGTACTGAGAATAACTCAAACATCCCCCATTATTGACTAAGGAGGGGTTCAAACTTCTATCTGAACTACATATTTTGTGTTTTGGTTGGATAGATAATTCTCATGATTGGTTCAAATGGCTGTTGCTTTTCTTTGAGATAGCCCCCCTCGCCCCCATTTTGTTATGAGGGGCAGAGTAGAGGGGTCTCGAACCCTCGTGCCAAATTTGGTTCCATTTTCTAGATTAGTTCTCGACTTATGCAGAAATTTGTGTTATATTTGTATGGAAACCTCGCTTTTAGACGGGGGAGGAGTCTCGATCCATCATGAGGATCTTGTCCGGCGCCAAAAAACACTACATACTCATTTTTTTAACAGTAGGGATAATTTTCTTGTTTGATTTAAATTTGTGTTTCATTGGTATGAGAGACCCCATTTCCAAAGAAGGGCAGAATTTCAAACCACCGTAGAAATATTTCTTACCTTTCAAAACCAAGTTATGCAAAACAAATCTGTTTCATTTGATAGTTCTCAGGAAGGATTAAAATTTGTGTAACATTTGTATGGGAGCTACCCTTTCCAGACAGAAAAGGGGTCTCGAACCACCACAAAAACATTTCTCGCCTTCAAGAACTCGCCCATGCCAAATTTGGTTCCATTTGTTTGATTAGTTCTCGAGTTATGCAAAAAAATCTGTTTCATTTGTGTGAGGGTCATCCCTTCCTGATAAGGGGGGGTCTCAAATCACCATAGAAACATTTCCTTCCTCCGAATCTCGAACTATCTTTCCCCGGATCCAAAAACCCCTGCATACAAATTTGCATAGCAGGGATATTTCTCATGTTTGGTTGAAATTTGCATTTCATTTGTATGGGACCCCCCTTTCCAGAGAAAGGAGGGGTCTCCAATAACCATGAAAACGTTCTTTGTCATCAAAAACTCGCCCATGCCAAATATGGTTCCATTTGCTTAATCAGTTCTTGACTTATGCAGAAATTTGTATTCGTTTGTATGGGAGCCCTCCCCTCCCTTCCAGAGGGCGAAGAAGTCTCAAACCACCATTAAACATTTCTCTGCTTCAAAAACCTCCACCTGCCAAATTTGGTTCCATTTGCTTAATTATTTTTAAAAATGTGCCGAAACTTATGTTACATTTGTACGGAAGCCCCCCCCCCCCCTTTCACAGTTCTCGAGTTATGCAGAAGTTTGTTTTTCATTCGTATGGGACCCCCACATTTTAGAAAGGGGAGGGGTCTCAAGTCACATTAGAAACATTTCTTGCCTTCAAAAACGTCCACGTGCCAAATTTGCTTGATTACTTCTCGAGTTCTGCTGAAACAAACGTTTCGTTTGTAAGAGTCTCACACGAAATATTTCTTGCCTTCAAAAACTCCCAAATGCCAAATTGGAATCCATATACTTAATTATTTCTAGTTCTAATTTTAATTATTTCTCTAAAGGACCCTCTCCCTATTTCTTGTTTTCAAACACTTCCACATGCTAAATTTGGTTCCATATTCTAGATTGGTTCTCGAGTTATGCCGAAATTTATGTTTCATTTGTATCGGAGCCCTCCTTCACAGAGATGAGAGGGGTTTCTTACTATCATAAGAACCTTCCCCGACCCCAAAAACTCCTTCATGCTAAATTTCACGTCGATCGGTTCAGTAGTCTCCGAATCTATAAGGTTCAGACAGACAGAAATTCATTTATATATAGATGTATTTAAGAAAATGATAAGGTTTTTAAGCCAATTTAAGCATCCTTTGTCTCAAATTGTCTTTACCCTGTCCATCTTCATTAATACAAAAGTATCGGATGGAGAGTAATTATAAATAAATAAATATATAAATAAATAAATAAATAAATAAATAAATTAATTAATCTCGATCTCACCCTTGATAGCAAGTTGCTATTTAGATCCCACGTAAACAAAATATCCACAAAGTGCTGCATCCTCAAGAGGTCACTATACCCTCTCACCAACAGAAGCACCCCCCTTTCCCTTAAAAATAGGCTAGCTGTCCACAAGCAAATAATCCTACCGGTGATTGAATACGCTATGCAAGTCTGGGAGTCATGCGCCAATCCCCACCATGCTAAACTACAGATCATTCAGAATAATCTCCTGAGAATGATTCTGAACAGTCCCTCGGGGACTAGAAACTCCTAGATCCATCGCCTGGCTGGTCTTCAAGTGTTGGAAGAACGGAAAATATCAACTCTGGCTAGGTTCAGAGAGTCCTGTGCCAGATCTCCTCACCAGATATTCTTATTGGTAACCGGTGCTTTGCTGTATCCATACTTTTCACCAATCTTGCGATGCGATTCACCTCTCTCGATGTCACGAATAACACATTCTCGGATCTGCAAGGGAATAGTTTTGCTTGCCACCGTAATATCCATGGTTATTTAGAAAACTCGAACTGAATCTTTCTGACCGACAACTGAAATCTGTAAGAAGATCAACAAACACTTGGAAACGTCAAATAAATTGAATACGAGGGGCGTTTGGACGTAAGAATTACATACACATAATATATTTTCAATTGGGCACTTTATTATGACACACCAAATTTACACCACGTATGGTTCAAACAATAATTTTGCAAAAATGTGTATTATTCATTGCAAAAATACACATGCATCTTTAAAACAATAATATTATCATGCTTAGAAAAAATTATGAATAAGATATAATGAGTTTTTCAATGAATTCAGAGATGAAGCGTCTTCATGAGAAAAGTGGGCACTTTATTTTGGCGGTGACTGTATAAAGTGGACTACCTTTGGAAAATATTATCCCCATATCAAAACTAAGTTCTCAATCTCGTTGTCTGTAATTTGTATTAAACAATTTGAGTTGAGGAATTCTTCATTGAATAAATTCATGCAACATTGGTTTGAGTTCCTACACGGGAAATAATCCACACATATTTATTGGCAAAAATCTATAGAAAATTCCACATAATACTGATGTGTTCACCTCTGAGAATGACAAATAAAGTTTATGTGACAAATGAAAAGTATGTGTGGCCAACGATAAACGATAAACTTAATTTGTGATCGACCCTCGGTCCCTTTCATTTCATGTATCGTAATTTTTGAACAGATCTTGAATTGTCAAAGTGATGTCTGTTTTCAACGTAAATAAAGTACAAGGTATTATATTCGCTGTAATGTTTATGTAGTGGTACGAAAAAGCAAAAGCAAAAAATAATTATGAAATGTCGTCAGAAATGCATGAAATTTAAGCAGTTTCGATTCAAAAGTCAACCAAACGCATGTTTTTTAGTTGAATTTTTGTATGCAGGTATTAAGTAACTCTTGTACGTTACATATTGTATACTTATTGATTGGAGGAATATGTTATTACTGACTACTTTTGAGTCAATTAACGCTGATATTTGAGGTGTTTGAAAACGCAATGATGATTGTTTCCCAATTTCAAGTATCACACATATTCAGGCATTATTTCTGATTAAAAAAAGCTTAATTTTTCAAATCATAAACTTTAAATAAAGAATTCAATGTTTTGATTATGATTGTCGTTAGAACATATTTTTTGATTTCACTTTAAGCCTGGCAAGAATCGCCGTTTCAGGAAGATAAAATTAATACAACTAGAAGGAACTTTGCGATTTCTCATAACAAACATAGATGTTTGTTTGCCATCCGGGTTCACTCACATTTGAGTAACTTTAACTTAAAAACGTGAGAACCGAACGTATCCTCGATTGAGTTTTTTTTTATTTTGGTATGAAAATGAGTGCCGGGCCCATTGTTTTTCGAGCATTACACGAAAAAAAGCTTAGAAATGAATGAACAAGAAAAGATTATTCAAAATTTTCCATAATTCACTAAATGTTTTTTTTCCGGCTTGTATACCAGAACTAATTTTAGCCATTTTGACCGAAAGTAATTTTGACGTCTGCTCCAGTATTGGTGAAATGTCAATCTTCCTTGCGAAATAATCGAACGGAATATTATTCAGTGAAATTCGTGGAAATTGGAAAACTTCAATTGTCGTTTTCCAGGAAAAAAACTGTCAACCCTGATTATTTTGTTCATGTACGAGTGGACAAAGTTTCGTAACAATATGAAACCAAATGAACCAAACCTGAACGATTATAAACAAATTCCCTAATCCTTATATATCTAGTTTTGAGTTGAACTTACTCATAAATATGAAAACAGAAATTTATGAAAATAAGTTTTTTTTTTATTTATTTTAGTTCCGCAAAAGATGCTATTCAAATTATTGAATACCTTTTGAAAAAAACACTATAGAATGTCATTTTATTTAACAACCAAAATTAAAACAGAAGTCAGTAGTCAATGGGCCAGCCTTTATCGGTTCCGTGATAAAAAAAAATGTGTGGGTGAAAAGAATATAAATACTAAGTTTGGTAACTATTTGAATGCAGAATGCATTACGTCTAGTGCAACATTGAAGTTGGCTTAAAGCTGAAAAGGGTCCCACTGAGATCGAACTAATGCTATATATTTTATTATGCTATATCTTTTATAATGTCTCATGCATTACTAAAGTAGCATCACTATATTCTAAAAGCTAATCTAACGCTTCATTACAAGACAACTGTTGAATTGATGCAATCCCGCATAATTGATGTAAATTTCGGGTTGCACAAGTGCAATAATATAATGCTTGTGGTTATTTGGGAAGGCAAATGAGGGAAATGAGAAGAAAAATTAGTATTTTCCATTTAATTCCAACAACCTTTGCTTATCTTGACAGATACGCGTATTTCATCTACAATGTGCAGACTTCTTCAGTGTCTCGTACTAAAGGGTGATACGGTCAAAATTTGGTAAACGAAAACGCGTGTAAATCGGTGAAATCGTTTATTTAAAAAATCAAATTAAATTTTTTTTTTCAAGTTCAATTAGTATAAAATTCAGGGAAAATATTCAGTTAGGCTTCCGCTTTTCCAAATCCGAATTGCCGGGCCTTACGCTTGACCCCTGCCATCAGATTTTGTACAGCCACCTTGTCCACCTTCTTCGCCGCAGAAAGCCAGTTTGCCTTGAACTGCTGCTCGTCCTTAGCAGTTTTTTTGGTCTTCTTTAGGTTCCGCTTGACGATAGCCCAGTATTTCTCAATTGGGCGGAGCTCTGGCGTGTTGGGAGGGTTCTTGTCCTTGGGAACCACCTGCACGTTGTTGGCGGCGTACCACTCCATGGCCTTTTTGCCGTAATGGCAAGATGCCAAATCCGGCCAAAACAGTACGGAACAACCGTGTTTCTTCAGGAAAGGCAGCAGACGTTTATTCACGTAAATTTCTTGGTTGACAGTCCCGGAAGCTATGGAAATGCTGCTTTTCAAGCCACAGGTACAGATGGCTTGCCAAACCAGATATTTCTTTGCGAACTTTGACAGTTTCGTGTGCTTGAAAATATCTGCTACCTTTCCCCTTCCTTTTGCCGTATAAAACTCCTGTCCCGGAAGCTGCTTGTAGTCGGCTTTGACGTAGGTTACGTCGTCCATTACCACGCAGTCAAACTTCGTCAGCATCGTCGTGTACAGCCTCCGGGATCGCGCTTTGGCCGTCGTATTTTGTTTATCATCGCGATTTGGAGTCACTACCTTCTTGTAAGTCGATAGTCCGGCTCGTTTTTTGGCTCGGTTGTAGACGATACACCCAGCTTATTTACGGCATCTCGGAGAGATAGGTTACGGTTTCGCTTGAAACTACCGGCAACTCTCTTTGTCGTCTCAGCGGCTTCCGGTTTTCGATTTCCCCCCGATCTAGACTTCCTGGCTGTCGACAAACGTTCCCCAAACACTTTAATTACATTTGTAACGGTTGATTTGGCAACTTTTAGCGATTTTGCCAACTTTGCGTGCGAGTAGCTCGGATTTTCGCGATGCGCGAGCAAAATTTTGATACGCTGCTCTTCTTGCTTGGACGGCATTTTGACAACTGAGGAGTGAATTCCAAAATCAAAATAGGAGCAACATTCTACACACACACACCTTCGAAATGAGGGGTGTTCAGGTTTTTTAAATGCAAAATTGAAAGAAATACGTCAAGTTGATATTGACCAAATTTTGACCGTATCGCCCTTTAATAGCTCGACTGAAGGGAAGTACGAGTACGAGACACTGAAGAAGTCTGCACATTGTAGACGAAATACGCGTATCTGTCAAGACAAGCAAAGGTTGTTGGAATTAAATGGAAAATACTATTTTTTCTTCTAGTTTCTAGTTACAGATACTCCACTAAACATCTCAAACTCTCTAGGATTCAACAAATCCTTGTCAAGATAAAATAACTTAGTTTGTTTTAGTTACGTTCACGCATCTACAGTGGCTGCTATCTACTCCATATCGCCACTGGTTATTAATTTTCGAATACGATTAAAATTTTAAAATAACTTCCAAAGCGCAAATTGAGAACGACGATATCCGACCCATTTTAGATTATTGAAAAAAATAATATGTAGCTATCTCAAAATTGAGTTTGCCACAGTTTTCTTGTGTTTTGAAAAACAATAAATCAAATTCATAAAATACGATTATTCAGCATTTGACGTTTAAGATATATTTATAATATTGAGTAAAATTTACTTAGCATTGAGTATGCTCGAATGAGCGTGAATGTGAGAATACTATGACATCTGGCAATATACTTTACCTTGTTTTCAAGGTACTTTGGTTTTTGTTTGCACAACGAGGGAACGGCATGAGGATAAAAAGATCTGTCATCCCGTTTAGTGGGGAGTGCTCAGACGAAAGGGACCGTTTTTAATTTTTAAAAAGGACACTGAAATGAAAAAATATGTGTACCAACTGCTCCATCTTAGCATTCTTGTACACATAGAAAGTATGTGTGGTTACAAATAGATATAATTTGATGATTATATTGTAAAAAATCATAGATGGGACACATAGATATTATCATTGTTTTTTTTATCAATGTATCATTTAATCAGTTAAGGTATACATTTCGTTCATCTATGTGTAGTTGAATAATAAATTAAACCTCACCCAACCCAGACTCTATAAATAAAAAGAGAAAAAAAAATGAAGTAAAAGCATGATTGGCAGTAATTACATACGCCGTCTATTGTGTTATAATTTTTTCGCTTCTTTTGTTTACTGCACTGACCTGTAATAATGAAACTGTCGGATCACGGCCTGCTCTACCAGGAAAAGGAAAATAGCGAATGTTGTTCGACGCTAATTGAGTGGAAGGTACTATAATTGGAAGGAAAGTTTCATTTTCGCCACTGTATCCAAGGATGCGGGAAAAATAAACTGTTTACCGGCTGCTGTCAGTGTAAAGGATAAATTATGATAAAAATAAGTATCCCGAGCTGAATCATGTTTTTATTGATTGTTTAAAAACCGTTTTAATTTGAATATAAAAAGATTATCTGTATCTCGTCAGCTAATTGGCTTCCGTTGAGATGGACAAATTATATGTAAACAAAAACAGCAAGGAACTGCGCTCGGAAGTCGGAAGCTCAAATTCAGCGCTGGCGACAAAATATTCATATCTACTAGTACGAGTACTAATTTTTATTGACAACAAACTAAGTTGGTGCAAATGATTCCATATTTTATTGCTACTTAAACATACCTATCTTAACTGGAGAACACTATTCCATGGGGTTCATAGCTTTCCCTCCCATGCGGATTACGTAGCAGTTTATGACTTTTGCCCAGGCGAGTGAATCTCCGATGGTTATTCCAGTTTTATTGCCGAAAATAAAACGGCACACACTATTTCTCCGCTTTCCCGCAGTAGATCACAACATCACTACAACACAGGTGTCATGTTCCACAAACATCTCACTCACCAATCAACTTTGCCATTCCATCAACGGCCTCAGTCGTCAACGAGCTTCAACCGATTGGAACCGCACCGGCTCGATTGCCTTTTCGCCGTATTTTGTTTCACTTGTTGTTACTGTGTTTATATGTTTATTTTTTCGTTTTCGCTGTTGTTGATACTAGAATTCCTCATAAACTAAGGATCGCCGAATTGCCGTCTGAAGTTGTACACAAGCAGCCCCCTCCTCAGCCCGCACACAGTCGTCGTACTCCCTTGTTTGTTTATCAAAGTAATGCCGTACCGCGTCTCTGAGCGGACAACGAGAATAACTGATGGCCACACCGGAGCACCATTCACACCTTTATTGATGCCCAGAGCGCCGTTCTTCTCCCGCTGGAATTTGATTTCTTACACATGTGGCCGTCGGCGTCACCGCAAAATTTATCACGTCACACACTTTGGCTCAGAATGAATCGCCCAACGAACCCTAGAAACGGCATGCAACTTTGCCTCCCAGCGGCAGTAAAAATGAATTATATCACTCGAATCCGTTCCGCGACTGCCTGACCACTTCCCGAGTATAAGAACCACCGTGCGCGCACACACTTTGAAAACTTCTCGCACTCTACTGGAGATGCAGACCTACCAACCCGGCTGAAGGTTCGAAGCGAACTGTCCTCAGCGTTTCCTGCCGAACACTTTGCATGTTTACCAACTGCCGCTGAGCAGAAGTGATCTCGGTTCACGCTGAACTGCTTCGCCGCGACGAGCTATCATCAGCACAATCTCACAGCACCTCAGCTGATGGCGGTTTGTTGTGCTGGCAGTTTCGTGCTGACCGGCTCTTCGGCGAAGCTTTTTTGGCGGGACTTCCTGCGCATGCGTCCTGATGGGTGACGGAGGAAAAGGGCCATGCTGCTGGTCGGCAACACGGTACGAAACCGGTCGGTATCCATCCGGTGCCGCAGATGCGCGGCTGATCGGACAGTGGCGTAGCGGGTGGGGTTTCTAGGGGGGTTCCCTCGCTGCTGGCGCTATTTATTCATTTCGAAACTACAGTGTGTCTCACAATAGGTATCACTTTTTTCGGTCTTGGTTTATTTCAGCTGGGTAATTTTAACAGCGGACTTGATTATACCCGTTTTGAGTGTATTCGTTTGACAGCTTCTCGCTGAAGATATATAAGCGATTCCGGTTGTTTATATTTATCAGCTACCAAAAGCTTGGACCGTGTCAGATGTTCAATAGCCTCAAGCAGTTCGTCCTAAGCTAGATCACGAAGTCCTCTGATATCGACTGCCTTTCGCTCGGTATGACAGAAGTCAGTGTCTTTTCACTAGGTTGAGATGTTTTTCAGGCGTGTGCTGCGGCCAACACTTCGTGATGTACATACCCCATTGCTAGGTTTGGTTTGACGTGTGAAATGGCGCTGCATCCTGTGTTCATAAATCACGTAGACTCACTTTTGAAAATCTAAGACCCTTCCTAAACTTTTCTCCATAAATTATTTTGAAATTTTGTATGGAGTGTAGACTATGGTCCCATTTTTGGAAACGCGGGCACTTTTGCAATTCACAATCGATGAAGGTGACAAGTACCCTATAGCGGTTGACATCGTGAAAAATAGTATTTATCTGGATAATGCGTTATTCGAGTATGACGACTTGAGTGAGGCTGTTGAAGCCCAGTCGCTGTTGATAAATCTACTAGATCCCGGAGGATTTCATTTGCATAAGTGGGCGTCGAATAATGCTAAGTTGTTGGAGAAGATTCCAGAATAAGCTCGCGATGAATTAATATGCATCGAAGAGAGTTGTGCAAATGAACTGATTAAAACTCCAGGACTTGTGGAACCATGTCCTAGTCTCGAAAATGTTTGACCCGCTTGGTCTAGAAGCGCCGATTTATGTGATCGGTAAACTTTTGATGAAGTCTATTTGGAAGGAAGAGTTAGGTTGGGATGAAGTGCTCACAAACGATTTGAAGAAGAAAACCGATTTTTTCCTGAATGCGTTGAGTGGAGTAACCAATCTGCAAATCCCTCGTCAAGTGGTGGTATTCGGAGCTACTGCTTATCAGTTACATGGATTTGGTGATTTTTTTTAGATGGGATGGAAAATCTGCAACCAGACACCTGAAGAACTCAGGGTGTGGGGATGAGGGTGCCAACTCCTTGACCCACTAAAAACCCACCCGTGTCTTAAGCCCTGTACCCTCCTCGGAACCACCTTTCGGTATTACTTTGGGGAGGGGGCTATTGTGCTTGTTAAGCACCCACTATGCCTAACTACTTGGGGCTTTAGTAGTTAGGTGGTCCCTGTGACCTGCCGTTGGTCGTTTTGCCATTTTTGTTGGAGACCCAGGACAATCTGGAGGCTGCTATGCATACCGCGTCCCAGATGTCCGGAGTCTTGGCACATCGTCTCGACCAAATTATCCGGACTCGTGTCGGACCGCTTACGGCAATCATGCAGGATCTCGCGCCGTCGAAGCGAGGACATGCGTAGAACACATGTTCCGCGGCTTCCTCAACTCCCTCGCACTCGGTGCATGCGGAAGACTGTGCATGCCCATAATTGTACAGATATTGTCTAAAACAGCCGTTCCATAACAAAATCTGCGTTAAGTGAAACTTTACTTCACCGTGTCGCCTACCGACCCACCCGGTTGTTTCCGGGATTAGTCGGTGGGTCCACCGACCTTTGGTGGAGTTGTTCCATTCCATTTGCCACTTAACCATGGATGTGGTTCTAGTGGTCTTCCGAATACCTCTTGTTCCACGTTGTTCGAAGCACTCTACGTCCTCTTTAATGACCATGCCTATTGGCATCATCCCTGCTAGGACGCAGACGGCGTTGCGTGATATCGTTTGGTATGCACTATCTACTCTCAAGCTTACTTATGTAGCTCTGGGTACTCAAAGCAGTGATCCATGCTGGCCCGCCGTACCTCAGTATGGACAGGGCGACACTGGCAAGGAGTTTACGCTTACTCCCTTGCACCACCGAGCTATTCGAAATCATGCGGGATAATGCCGATATAACCATAGAGCATATCGTCGATCATGACCTCAAGATTCCTCAAAGACCTCTTCGAGTCAATTGTGCAGTTACCTGCACTAATCGTCAAACAACCGTTACCTCAGTCTTATGATCGGCTAGCTCCAATTTTCTGGAACTCATCCACATCTCCACAATGCCAATGGAGTGCGAGGCCGTTTGCTCCACCTCTTCAATGGATTCACCACATATCTCCAGGGAGATGTCGTCTGCAAACCCGACGAACTTCACCCCGTTCGGGAACTCAAGCCGTATTACCTCATCGTACATCGTGCTCCACTAGTTTCTAGCTTACCTCTGTATTTTACAACAGTACACGGTTCTGGAAATAACTTCTCATAATCTTGTACAGGTACCCAGGAACCTGAACACGCTAAGGATGACCACTGCACAGTAACGGACTCCTCGCCTCTTGCGCTGGATTCCCACTTCAGCCATCTTGGTGACGGACAGAATGGCATCCACCGGCGACTTACCTTTACGGAAACCAAACTGGTTGTTAGACAGATCGCCTATACCCTTCGTGTATTTTGTCAGAATGTTAAAGATTACCCTCTCGAGCACCTTACCCGCTGTATCCAACCGACATATAGGTCTATATGCCGGTGGATCCACTGGTGGCTTCTCTGTCTTTGGTAGGAACATAAGGGTCTGAATTTTCCAGGCGTCCGGGAAAAGGCACCTATGCAACACCACCCTGAACATTTTGGGAGCCAGCAAAATAGCCGATGGCCAGGTTCGGAATACCATCCGGTCCTGGTGCTTTGTTCACCTCCAGCGCCTTTGCTACCCCAATTAGTTACTCGTTCGTCACCGCCAACTCACCACCGACTTCCGTTATGCCGTTGTCAATGCCCACGAGGTCACGGGTGTTTGGCTGTGCCGCCCACCCTTCCATCGACAGCGTTAGGGTCTGGGATACTGGAACGCTGGGCATGGGACAAATCTACGGCGGTGGGGGCCATGGACTCGGGCCGTAGTTCGAAAGGAGTCCCCCAACGAACACCTGCAGTAGTTCGGTGATTGCTCGGTTATAGCCGCCATCCCTCTAGTTTTGGCCATTACTACCCGATAGGCCCACGGGTTTGTATTGGCCTTCTGACACAGGCCCTCAAGACAGGCTCGCTTGCTGGCCTTTATGTCTCTCTTTATTGCGGCATTTCCGGCGACTAGCGCCCCTCTACGCTCGATTCTATCAGCGTCGGACCGCGGCAATCGACTCCGTCCACCAATACACCGGCGATCTTCCATTCTTCGGTTTGACTTCCCTCGCCATGGTCGCATCACTCGCTCGTGTAGGTGACATAACGAGTCGTTTACGCAAGGTTCCTAGATTTCACGTAAGTTTCGTTCAATCAGACTCTTGGTACCCACGTTGGCTAGGTCCACATTAAACCTAGCCAAGGCCTCCAGAAGACTCTGGCCCCTGGGGTTGGTAAGGTGGCTCCTCCACTCAAGCGTCCAAGCGTTGAAGTCCCTCGCTGTTACCAACGTGTTTAAGCCTGTTAGCCTCGTTTTTATACGATCGAGCATATTAGAAAACTGTTCAATCCACCATCTTGGCGGTGCGTAGCAGCTGCAGAAGAACGCTCCATTCACTTTTACAACCGCGAATACTTAGCTTGTGGTAGACAAAATCTCCTAAACCACCATAATGCCGCCATATTGGACCTGTCCGCAACCCAGTTTCCGTGACCGGCTGGAATGCAGTATGGGTCGGATATTATAGCGATATCCGATGCCGACTCGGGAACTGACTGACACAGCAGTTGCTGAGCAGCCTCACTATTATTCAGGTTTAGTTGAGTTACTTGCATTACGATTGGCACGTTGGAATACCCTTAGGGGCTGGGCACCGGCACATCCTTGTAGTCCCGCGCCTTGTGGCTTGTGCTGCCACACCTTCTGCACATGCTGCTCCTATCTGGGCCTTTGCATTTCCAGGACATGAGCCCACTTCTAGGCATCAGAAGCACCCCTTCGGTGGGTGGTGAAAGCTGCCACTACCATCATCGTTGCTACCTGTGTCCCGAGTGGGCCCTTATGCAGTCGTATGTCTGCGGCGGTAAGCTCGACATTGCACTGTTCCTTAAGTGCAGTGTTGATCTCGTCTACCACGATGATCTCATTCACATACTTGCACTGGATCGTCACCTGTGAGACACACCATCACCGAAGGCCTGTTTTGCCTTGTCTTTGTAAGCCGGGCCTTTTAGCTCTGTCGTTCTAAGCTCCAGGACCATCTCACCGGTCTGGATACGGCGTATCATCCGCACATCGGCGCCTATGCCCGCCAATGTCCGTCCCTGTGCATCGCTTTCAAGGCTTTGGAGTACTTCGACTCCTCGGTCTTGACGATGAGGGCCTCTTCGTGGTTACGTTTGCGTTTTATTCTCCTTTTTCCGGACCTTGGTCCAGTGGCTATCCCTGCCACGCTTGGGGTCTTCGCTGGTCCCCCTCTAGCGTCTGCTTCCGTGCTAATTATTGCTGCTGTCAGGGCCCTGGCACTCGGCCCCCTTCAGCGCTTGAGACAACTCTCGAGTTGGACGTCGTGCCTTTGGCGCTGGGCTTAGCGCCAGGGCCGCTCGCTTTGCGGCCAGCCGGAACTGATCGAGAGGATGGCCCTCTGACCCCGCCGCCACGTTTGCATAGGTTTTATCCCCTATGGGGGCGTCAGACACTATCCGCTTCTTAGAAGCGCTAGGTCCCGTTTCACCCGGGGACTGCCTAATCCGCTTGGAGATCCCTACCCCCATGGTAGATTGGGTGGAATCTCCCACGGAGATGGACATTTCCGTCTGCGTGTGCTTCGAGGTTATCTTCCTCGCCCTTTCCGTGGCTGCAAGCCGTGCATACTCTTTGGCACTTTGTTCAGCTAGGAGCTTGGCTTCCAGCTCTTCTTTCTCCTTGCATGCAGCCTGCACTGTCTTGTGTAGCCTGAGGAGGCTCAGTTTAAGGTCCTTAGCAATGTTGTTGCGCGATAACGTAAAGTCGATTATCGCATCCAACTTCTCGGACACCTCCATTGTCTCCATTTTATTCGGTCCGTCAGCCTCGCTGTCGGCGAAGGGTCAGCTGGTCGCCTTCTACTTTATCAATCCACCTTGCTCGTTGCAAGCCTTTTCTTTTTGTGTACTTCGGTTCGTTTCGAATCATTTAAACTGGGTTGCGACATGCCTAGCCCATCGTAGTCGACCGATTTTAGCGATGTGTACACCTCCTCCACGTTTCATCTTCCATTTATACTCCACCGTATATCATACGCAACACCTTCAGTTCAAAGACACCAAGCTCGCGTTGGTCTTCCACTAGCAATGTTTATGTCTCGTGACCAGTGCCTTGGATTTTCATAAAATATCAATAAGAAGTGAAAATGATTTTATCCCAGTGTAACGATGATGTTTACTTTCCGGTTTTCATGGTTACCACTGTCACCCCTTAGCCAACTGAATTTTGTTTGCTGCATTGAATGAAGTCGGCTCTAAGTGCGGGTCAAAAATCTGCTGTCACTGTAGTTTTGATAATCAATCGGTAAGCATGAATTTCATTAGACGAAATCTGAATATCATCACTCGAGATGATTTTTTTATAGGTATGAGATTTTAAATCCTAATACGAACATGAAACAACCAGGGACATTATCATTGTTCCATAAGAATGTTGAGCAAGAAAACTCTGGCCTGGGCAAATGATATTCCTTGTGGTTTATTGAATTTCATTTCTGACATTTCGAAATTCATAGTGAAAATAAATCTGTTTACATTGATGAATATCAAAGCATTTTGAAAATCGAACGTTCATTTTTCTGGTTACGTTTGATGTTACGAGTTATCATTTGATTTTCAGATGGAACTTATAGGTAGTCAATGTTATGTTGCCTGAAAATCGACGCGTTTGAACCAAACGAGCATGACTTTTATCAAGACTGCTCGTGACCGTAGACACTAGGATAAAGAAGGTGAAACATTAGATAAAGAAGACTGAGAAGATTATAATGGTGATGAAAAATAAGAATTTTATAATGATTATGAGGAATGACAAAGCTAACGAAAAAGCCGATGCCTGTTGCAGCATCAACAACAAAAGGAAAAGATGAACAAGACAAACCATCTATCAATCCTGGATACGGTGTAAAGTGACAGAAATAAACAAAAAAAAAATCTTGGATTACAAAATTAGAATACTTATTTACTTTCTAGCAGTTATTGAAAATTCTGTCATTACAGAAGACAGAGGAGCAAGCAGCAAACAAATGTTAACCAACAAAAACTTTATGTAGGTGTGTACACGACCCTGAAAAAATACTCATCATGGGGTGGATTGTACTTGCTCTGCAGATAATGCGTAAATTCTGTTGGGAATCCGCCCGTACTGGTATTTTCGAACTGATGACCATTTCATTGAGAATTTTTTCGCACTCCTACTACACCTCCGCCCAATAAACAGTAAATAGGCTTACACATTCCGCCGATAATTTCCCGTGCGGTCAGTTGGCAATTGTTAACCCGTCCGACAGGTGTGATGTCTCATGATCATGACGAGAGCTTAATGTTTACCCAAAGCAACTACACTACCACCAAAGGTCCACGGCCATGATCACCACACGAACCTATCTCAGTGATCTCATACGTAATGGAAATGTAAACACTTGCTGCTCTAAGAGGGGACTGCCGCTAAAAAGGTACAGGGAACATTTTTTTTTACGGCCGCACATGTAGCTCAGTATCTGCGATGCGATTGCTGTCTCCTCTTTGGTAAATATGAATCGATTGCACCGATGAATGGAGGAACTCCGCACATTTGATTGGAGTTGAATGGTTCGGCGTGGACATATTAAAATTGTGGGGAAATTGTACGGTAGCTGCTTTGTTTGCTTTTTAAATGTAACACATTAGTGAGTTTATTTCATTGACATATTAATGATTTAATTTGATGGTTGGCTTATTTGTTCTATAATTTAAATCGAGTAATTTTGCTCAATTAAGTGTTAATTAAATAAGATCATCTAATTGTACTGACTATTTTTAAGTTGTATAGAATATTTAACTGAGATGCGTTAAAAGATTCTGATGTCCCACTAGAGAAGACGGGGAAATAAGGGGCACTGAGAGAGCGTCCTGAGAATCTGTCAGAAACGAGTGGCACCCTCCTTTTGAAATACTCAGTGCGGGTGGCGGGATAGAAAGTCCACTCAATCCCATTTTCAATGGAATCAAAACCTGACTCCGCTGAGTTCCTCCTAACAGCTCTCTACTACTGATTAAAGTGACGACCATCTCGGGTGAATCGACCAAACTTTCCAACCAACTCCCCCCCGACCACAACCGGACTACGCTGTCAACCACGAAAATGATGATGAAATGTTCTTCGAATTAGGCACAGTAATCAACGGTGAATGGGATTCGAACCGCAACATCCAACTTAAACAAATTATTAAATTATTATTTCCGAACCGGCGCGCTGGGGGGAGATTCGGTGCGGCAATGTGGCGCAACAATCGAGCTCGAGTAATATTCCAATTGTGTTTGGGTGTGTCTTACCAGACAAATTGGATGAAAGCAGGAGCAGGAGGGAGTACTCAGTCGGCGGCTCGTGTTTGAATTTGAATGAAATTCTGTTTCCAGATTATTTTCCCGCTGTCTTGCCTCTGTTGTTTTGGTGTTATTGGAGGTGGGTGCAAAACATATTTTTTTGGTTGAGCATTCTTATCTCGAATCCAATTGACAGTCGCTTTGATCTAGACGAAGACATTATTGCATTAGTTGATTCGATTTTGAGAAGAGTGTGTGAACGGATAAGTGTTTTTCTGCACAGAGGTGAAGTTTTCTAGAAAATCTCCACAGTTAAAATTGTCAGATAAGTTCGGGCGAATGCTTAATTGAGTTCTTCCTGCTGTTGATGTATCATAAGGTGTGAAAGATATACGTATGTGTGTGTTCTTCAATGACAATAAAAAAAACTGATGCATTTTTATGCTTTTCGCAGGAAAACAAGCGACGATTTTTTGCAGTAATAAATCAGGAATGTTAGTTAAAAAGACAGCACAAAAATAATAATATTTACTAAAACATACGTTAACGCAACGTCTGCATTTAAAATAATAATTGATAGTTTTCATCGCTATGTAATATTGTTCCATACATCTTGCTGAGTTGGCAGCAATCGATTTCGCATTGGGGATAATTTCCAACATGCCCATAGATCATTATTTCATCTTTGACAAATTTAAAGGAATTTCAAAAGATATTCTGGAGAGAACTCTTTCCTGAATATTCGGTAAAATTGTCTTCAGATCCTTTCGTTTGATTATCAAACGTTCAAAAGAATAAACTCTGGAAAAAACTTCCCCGAATTTCAGGAAGAAACTTACCAGCGAGAACACTTCCTGAAAGTTCAAAAAGGAACTTCTCAAAATTTTCTGGTAAAAACTTCTCTGAAGTGCAGGAGAAGACTTTCTGAAAGTTTAGTTGACACTCCCCAGATATTCTAGAGAAGTATTCTGAAGTATAGAATCGATCATTCCAGAATATCGGAATGAGGCTTTCTCCCAGAAATTTAGGTAGATACCCGAGCAGGAGACAACAACTCATGAATACCTAATTTTGATCTTGATGGCCTTGGTTTCGAAGAGCTCAGATTAAGAGGTAAAATACCTAAGGAAAATACCTAAGAATTGCAAGCAAAATATCTCTCGAATACCAAAACTTGTTATTTTGTATACCTGGAAATACCTGAGAGGTACTATTTTGTTATTGTGTTACCTCAATTTGGTATTCGCATAACATTGTGGGAACAATTTTATAATATTATCCTCAGGTATTTTACCTCTTAATCTGAGCTCATAAATAGTTATCGAGTTATTCGGTCCTGCTCGGGTACTCGTAAAAAAGAACAGGATTTTTATTCCCAAAAGTATAAGGTGTACTTCGAAGTAGTATCAGTATCAGGAATCTCACAGAAATTCAGGAATGAACTTCCCTGAAGTTCAATAGAAAACTTCTGGTTTCCATCTCACGTGGTTTGAAATTTCACTGTATATCCATACAGAAACCTTAGAATATTAAATGTTGAATGAAATTATGGTGTAAATAGCTTCAGTATCGTTAGGCAGTTGGTGATAACTAGAAAATAAATTCTTTTCTAAATCATCTTTGTTTCCGACACTTGTCCACATATTAAATCATAACTTCCTCGAAAAATACGTCAAACCGCAACATTGGAACAACGTCCCAATGAGAATTTCTGAATAACAAAAGGCTTAGTGAAATTCACATAGCAAGTGTGAAAAATCTTAATACTTATTTGGCTACTTCGGTTGTCAAAAGAGACATCTCAATTGATTAAAGTCCTGAATTGTTGCATGGTGTAATATTTCAATGAAATTTTGGAACATTTCAGTCGGCTTCTGTGATGTGCAATTTCGCTCGACTCGACTTCTTTAATTGACCCCATAATTTTCCTGTTGCCACAGAAAAACTAAGCCAATCGGCGAAAAACTATATGCCCGCTGCGTAGTTTGCGATAAAACATTGCCCTTAAGCAATTCGTGTCATCGGGTTTATCTCTACGCTCTTGATGAACTAAAAACGTTTCGAAAAGCATTTCGCCACAACTGTTCACTGCACTTGGTCCTCGTTTGATTCAATTGTCTGCTGAGAGAACACTACGTCTGGATCTGGACCATTTGCCAATGTCGTCACTGTAGTTATCGTCTGTATTTCTCCAATGTTTTCAACAGTTACATCGTTATATTAACCTTGTCTATAAATACCATACCCGTTCCATCATAACATTGCTCACCATACCTTGTTTTGTTAAAAAAAAACCTTGCTAACCATTGTTACACTTTTTGTCATCGCCATAAGTAAGACGCCTGCTGCGTAAACAATTAAAAGGAATCTATTTAAATAAAAATGGATTTCTGTCTGTCTGAACCTAATAGACTCGAAAACTACTGAACCGATCGGCGTGAAATTTTGTATGCAAGGATTTTTGGGGCCGGGAAAGGTTCTTATGATAGTTTGAGACCCCTCCCTTTACTGGAAAGGGGGGGGGGGGCTCCCATACAAATGAAACACTAATTTCTAAATAACTCGAGAACTAATCAAGCAAATGATACCAAATTTAGAGAACCCTTCCCGTCATGAAAGGGGGAGCTCCCATACTAATAAAACACAATATTCAAAAATAACAATCAAAAGTGCACAATATTCTGCATAACTCGGGAACTAATCAAGCAAACGGAACGAAATTTAGCATGGGGTGGTTTTTGAAGACAAAAAATCTTCATATGTTGGTTTAAGACACCTCCCCATCCTTAAGGGGGGGTGGGCTCCGAAACAAATGAAATACAATATTCTGCATAACTCGAGAACTAATCAGGGAAATGGAACCAAATTTGGCATGTGGAAGTTTTTGAAGGAGGGAAATGTTTCTATGGTGATTTGAGACTCTTCCGCCATATGAGGAGGGAGGGAGGGGGGCTCTCAAATAAATGGAACACAAATTTCTGCATGACTCGAGAACTAAAAAAGCAAATGGAACCAAATTGGGAATGGACGAGTTTTTTAAGGCATGAAATGTTTTATGGTGGTTCAAAGCCCCTCTTCCCTCTAAAAAGGGGGGCCCTCATACAAATGAAACACAAATATCAACCAAACATGAGATGCCTACTGCTATGCAAATTTGTGTTCAGTGGTTTTTGTGTCCGGAAAAGCATCTTATGATAGTTCAAGACCCCTCCCACCTCCAGAAAGTGGGGATCCCTTGCAAATGAAAAACAAATTCCTGCATAACTCGAGAACTAATCAAGCAAATGGAACCATCTTTGGTATGGGCGAGTTTCTGAAGGAAAGAAATGTTTTTATGGTAATTTGAGACCTCTCCTCACTCTGGAAAGGGGGGCTCCCATACATACGAAACACAAATTTAAACCAAACATGAGAACTATCCCTGCCGCTATGCAAATTTGTATGCAGGGGTTTTCGGGTCCGAGGATCTTCTGATAGTTCGACATCCCTCTCGCCTTTAGAAAGGGGGGCTCCCATGCAAATGAAAAACTATTTTCTGCGTAACTCAAGAACTAATCAAACAAATGGAACCAAATATGGCATGTGGAGGTTTTTGTAGGCAAACAATATTTCTACGGTGGTTTGAGACCCCCCTCCTCTTTGGAAGAAGGGGCTCTCATACAAATGAAACACGAATTTGAGCCAAACATGAGAAGTATCCCAACAGGTATGACTATTTTTATGCAGGGATTTTTGAAGTCGAGGAAGGTTCTTATGATGGTTCGAGACCCCTCCCGTATCTGGAAAGGGTGCACAAACACAAATTCCTGCATAACTCGAGAACTAATCAAGCAAATGGAACCAAATTTGGGATGTGGGAGTTTTCGGAACCGAGAAATGTTTCTATGGAGGTTTGAGACTCATCCTCTCTCTGGAAGGGATGGGCTCTCATGCAAATTAGACACAAATGTCAACCAAACATGAGAATCATACCCACTGTTATGAAAACTTATATGTGAGGGTTGTTGAGGCCGGAGAAGGTTCTTATGATGGTTCGAAGCTCCTTCCCCGCCTGGAAGGGGAGGACTTCCATACAAATGAAACACAAATTTCTGCAAAGCTCGAGTTCTTGGAATTGGAGTTCTTCAAATAGAACAAAGTTTTGGCATGTGGGGGTTTTTGGGCTTTACTGGGGTTTACAGCGGGGGATCAAACGGTACAAAAGCTGGTGCAAGTAATCAAGCATGGACAGTTGGTGGAAGCGAAGGATCGCTTCGGAGTAGACCAGCACGAGTTCTTCCTGCAAAAAGGATGCTTGCTTCGGGGAATTCGTGTGTACGTGCCTGCCGATCTCCGAAAGCGTGTTCTGGAGGAACTACATTCTACTCATTTCGGTACAACACGTACAAAGTCGCTGGCAAGAGGATACTGCTGGTGGCCTGGTTTGGATCGCGACATGCAGGAAATGGTGGCGAGTTGCGCTGACTGTCAGTCGATACGCTCTGAGCCTGCGAAGATGAACCTTCATTGCTGGGAAACTCCAAGTGCACCGTTCCAAAGGGTCCATGTTGATTTTGCGGGCCCATTCATGGATACCTACTTTTTCATTTACGTGGATGCATTCAGTAAGTGGCCGGAGGTGCAGATATGCGGATCGATCATTGCTGAATGTACCGTCAGTATGTGTCGCGAGATCTTCAGTAAGTTTGGCATTCCGTCAGTCCTGGTGAGCGACCACGGAGTCCAATTTACATCGGAGGTTTGCCAGCGGTTCTTGAAGATGAACGGCGTTGTTCACAAGATGGGTGCGCCGTACCATCCGGCAACGAATGGCCAAGCTGAGCGGTACGTTCAAACCATCAAGCAGAAGTTGAAGGCGTTGAAGTGCTCCAAATCTCAGCTAAACGTGGAGTTGTGCAACATTCTACTTCCGCAAAATGATTCATCCATCAACAGGGACGTCACCATCAATGCTCGTGTTCGTTCGACAGATTCGATCGAGGCTCGACCTGCTTCTGCCAAAGAATAAAACTTCAAGCAAGGTCGATATTACTGTGCGTCAGTTCTTGGACGGTGACCGAGTTTGTGTGCGAGATTTTATGTCGAAAGATAAGTGGAAATTTGGAAAGATCGCCGAAAAACTCGGAAAGCTGCGATATGCTGTCCGTCTGGATGATGGGCGAATCTGGGAGCGCCACATTGACCATGTAGTCGGTGTGGGTGCTGATCTACGGGGAGATTCAGTCAACACCCCTGGACAGGAGCAGTTTATTGAACGCTGCGAACCAAACACTGTTTATTGCTGCTGTTGCTGTTACGACTCCGGCTGAAACTACTAGTGTGGAACCGGTAGATCCTTACCATGATGCTACTACAACGTTGACGTCTACTCCTGGTCCGGAGTGCTCTTCTAATACCGATGCAAACCGATTTGGTGTGTCGGAATCAGTACCACCTCTACGACGATCTAGTCGGGTAACTAGCTTTCCTTAAATAATTTACGGTAGCTTTCTTTCAACGAGGTGGAGAAGTGTTATATCGTTATATTAACCTTGTCTATAAATACCATACCCGATCCATCATAACATTGTTCACCATACCTTGTTTTGTTAAAAGACCCTTGCTACCCATTGTTACACTTTTTGTCATCGCCATAAGTAAGACGCCTGTTGCGTGAACAATTAAAAGGAATTAGTAAATTAACGTGGTTAATAACTGTTGTGTATTATTTGTACTCGGCCGTCACAACATCAACATATTCATGTTGATGCTGCTTCATAATCGCCCAATACTTCTCGATGGGGCGGAGCTCCGGAGTGTTGGGAGGGTTGAACATTTTCGGCACGAAATTGACCTTATTGTCCGCATACCACTTCAGCACGTCCTTGGAGTAGTGGCATGAGGCCAAATCCAGCCAGAAGATTGTTGGGACGTTGTGGGCCTTCAGGAGAGGAAGCAGCCGCTTCTGGAGGCACTATTTTATGTACACCTGTCCGTTCATCGTGTCCTGGGTCACGAAAGGTGCACTCCGCTTCCCGCACGTGCAGATGGCTTGCCAAACCAGGAATTTCTTCGCAAATTTGACAATCTTCTGAGTGCGGACATGCTCCGGATCGCTGAACTTATCCTTGGCCGTGAAAAACCCCCTTCACATATGTTTCGTCGTCCATGATGCAGCATTCAACTTTCGTCAGCATGTTGAGGTACAACTTCCTGGCACGGGTTTTGACGGACTTGTTCTGCTTCTCGTCGCGATTAGGGGCCTTTTGTACCTTGAACGTTCGAAGCCCAGCCTAAGTTTTGGCCTTCTGGACAAAACTTCGGCTTAGGTGCAGCTTTTTAGCCACATCCCGAACGGAGGCGTTCGGATTTCGGTTGAAGGCCCCAACTACGCGGTTGTGATTTTTGGTGTTGTACGGAATACTTTTTCCTTCACTTCTGGGCTTCCAATCGGTGGTCAACCGTTCCTCGAACCGCTCAATCACTCGTGACACCGTGAAATTCGCGGTTCCCAACGTTTTAGCGATGGAACGATGCGAGAGATCCTTGTTCTCGTGATGAATGCGCAAGATTTTATCACGCACGAGCTGTTCTTTCGACTCCATTTCCGCGAGTTTTGATCACAGGACTTTAAAACTTGCAGGATGTAAAAAATGCACTACGAACTAAATCCACCCAAATTTTCATTAAATTCTACCCAACGGTTAAAAAGTTAGAGCAATTTCATAGTGTGGCAATTTCATCGTGGACACCCTTTAGTTGCAGTATGTGTGCGCTCAAACTTCTCGACAGTGTACAACAAGCGTCAAATTCGGACACCACGACCTAACATTGAGCTACTACGGGAAACCGGAGTTGCCCAGGAATACGCGCAACAGCTAGAAGCTGCCCTACCACCGGAAGAGCAGCTTGGCGCTGCTACTCTTGAGGGCTGGAGAAATATTCGAACCGCCATTGGTAGCACTGCATTAGTGACACTAGGTACTTCTACACGAAGTTGAGAAGGAAATTGGTCGGTTGAAAAACAACAAAGCCGCTGGTGTTGACCAACTCCCTAGCGAGCTATTGAAATACGGTGGTGAGGCACTGGCCAGAGCACTGCACTGACATTCCTCCTCCCAAATCTTGGTAATTACCCAGTGACCAAGATTTGGGAGGAGGAATGTTTACCGGAGGATTGGATGGAGGGAATAGTGTGTCCCATCTATAAAAAGGGCGACAAGCTGAATTGCTGCAATTATCGTGCGATCATGCTACTGAGCGCTGCCTGCAAGTTGCTCTCCCAAATATTATGCCACCGCCTGTCATCAATTGCAAAGGAGTTTGTGGGGCAATACCAAGCGGGAATCTTGGGTGCCCGCGCTTCTACGGATCAGATTTTCGCGATCCGGCAAGTGCTGCAGAAATGTGGCGAATACAACGTGCCCACACATCATCTTTTCATCGATTTCAAATCAGCGTATAATACAATCGATCGAGACCAGAAAAACTGACGTGAGACGATGGAGGAAACGTACATAAGACTTAAGGCTAAAGCTGGTAGGATTGGGTTTGTGATTAATGCGTCGAAAACATAATACATGAAGGGAAGAGGCTCACGAGAAGACAATGTTAGCCTCCTAACACGAGTTCAGTTCGACGGTGATGAAATCGAGGTAGTAGACGAATTCGTGTATCTGGGCTCATTGGTGACCGCCGATAACGACACCACCAGAGAAATAAAAAGGCGCATTATGGCTGGTTATTGTGCCTACTTTGGACTCCGAAGGACGCTATAATCGAACAATGTTCGCCGAACCACAAAGTTGACCATCTACAAGACATTAATTAGACCGGTGGTTCTCTACGGCCACGAAACATGGACATTGCTTGTGGAGGACCAACGCCCCCTTGGAGTCTTTGAACAGAAGGTGCTGCGTACCATCTACGGTGGAGTGCAGTTGGAAGACGGAACGTGGAGGAGGCGAATGAACCACGAATTGCACCAGTTGCTGGGAGAACCTCCCATCGTACACATCGCAAAAATCGGTCGACTACGATGGGCTGGGCATGCCGTAAGAATATCGAACGACAGCCCTGTGAAAATGGTTCTCGAAAACGAACCAACAGGTACAAAAAAAAGAGGTGCGCAACAGGCAAGGTGGCTCTGGCCTTTCGTTCGATGCTCAGAGTTTCGTAGTAACGTTTAGTTACAGAACTCACCGTTGACTGAACGATTCCGAGTTTTTTTTTCCCGATGTCCCAAAGAGAGAGTTGGGGAATTTCGGGTAACGCCATTTTTTCCTATTTTAGAAAAACTGAGAGCGATGAAAATACAATTTAGAAAAAAACACTCTAATCTACTTTTCCCCAAATTTTCAAGAGAAAATACCCAATAATTAATATTCTACAGCGTTTTTTTTTTCGTGATGCAATTTGGTGTGAGACACCCTTTATTATGTGAGTCAGTACTACATAACTTGAATGTAAAGAAATTGCTGGAATATTACATATTACATAAGTCAGTCCTGGAAGGTGACTTGAAACGAAGTGAACATTAACATGTTTAAATCACTTAAATGTAGGTGAACTAATCTTAAATCTAATGAAAACAAAGTGAGTGGGACCTTAAAAGTTTTGAATTATTTGAATATGAATGGAATCAACCTAGAAAGCTTGAAATCATTTAATTATCAGCTTTGTATAGTTTGGACTCAGATTTGTAAATATGAAGTTGGTCGGCCTTTAATCACTTGCATACTAAGTTAGTATGTCCTGTGGTAAGAGATGCGACCAATGAAAGAGCAATAGATTGCTGTTTTGTATTGAGCCTAGAGGTGGATAAATAAAGGCAAAGTGACAAATGTAATGGAGAAAAGTGTCTTGGATTGAACTCCCAAATATCAGCTCAGTAAGAAGAACGGATAACCACTGAGCTACCAAGCCGCATCTGACAAAATATTACAGATTATTCAACAAAAATCAAATGTAGTACCTCTAATTTTCTTCCAATCAATAAACAGGACAGAAAACATGCCATTGCAAGATGCAATAGAGGTATTTCACCTACCTAGAGCAGAGTACCACCCGAGAATGGAACTCCGAACCGAAAACATTCCATTTAATCCAATAAATTTTCGTAAAGACAAAGGCACGGAGCTTCAGTCGCAGCCAAATTTCTGCGGAATACGAGCGCTGTCACCGACACAACATTATTCCTGCTTGCTAATTCGTCAAAGTTTTCCCTCCCGTGTGGCAGGATACCAACCAGAACGGTGACAGGACGACTTTCTGAAACGTGAAACATCCTCAACGGCAAAGTTTCCTACGTGCGCGGTGTAAATGTAAGCCATTTGTGCCACCGGTGTGCGTGTGTTTGAAGGTTTCTTCGTCGTTCCTTCTGCCATGCCATGTCCAAGGCAAGAAGTTGCGGAAACAGCGACGAAAGTAATTTAAGATTATTACCTTAATCGGATAATTTAATTTGAATCATCGCACAATTGACATCGCGAGAGGGAACAAAGTAATAGGTAGTAGCGCTTCATGCCAACTCAACCGACGACGGCTTCGGCGAAGTGAACGGGAAGCAGTCGTCTCCACAAGCGGCCAAGTACGGGGTTTTTCCTCGTCTTTCGATTCCATTGTTGTGCAATAACTTTGATGAATAAAATTGCTGATGATTGGCTCGCGGAGAATAGCAGGTAGAGCTGGCGGAATTCGTGGGCTTTGTTCGTAAATTGATTGAACCACGAAGGAATCCGCTTTAGAATATACTGTCATACCGCACAGAGAAAAAGCGTTCCCGAAAATGAAAATGAACCGTGAACTAGTTCATGATTTCGTGATTCAGTTCACGAGGTATTTTGGCTTGTTCTCGAATTCATGACTGCAGTTCCCGGATCTGGGGACGGATTTTTTTTCCGTGCGAACTGATGTATGGTAGACCTCAGGGAATTGATGCCTATCTATTCATTAGCCTACACTCCCACGTCACTTTACTCAATTTTTGAGTACAATTGTATGCTATCTCTTTTTCTCTCCCGGAAATGTTACTCAATTCTCGTTAAAAAGTGGATCAACTCAATTTTTAAGTAGATCCACTTTTTATGAAAATTGAGTAACATTTCCGTAAGAGAAAAAGAGATAGCATAGAATTATACTCAAAAATTGAGTAAAGTGGCGCGGGAGTGTACCTTTTTTCATCCCCTCACGAGACAGGGATGCCAGATATACAGACATATCTGTATTTATACAGACATTACAAAAAAAAATTCAGATAAAACAATAGAGATACAGAATTATTCATTTTTCGATTTTCTTTAATGAGCAAAAACGATGCCTAACAGATTCAACTTATTTACGCCGTCATTTGACAGATGATGCTGACATATGTTTGAAAGAATCACAGTTTGAAAGAAACATCTAATGCATAAAAAGAGAATGCTAGATTTGACACACAAACCAACGGCGGTGGTGCAGTGGTAAGCGTGACTGCTACTTGCCCAAATGGGTCTGGGTTCAATCCCAGTCGACGTCGGTGGTTTTTCTGAGGCGAAAAAACCTTGGTCACGTCTTCCTTCGGAAGGGAAGTAAAGCCTTTGGTTCCGGTTCATATTCATGAGTCGATAGATGGTAGGGTCCAGGTGGTGGAGTCGTCTCCCTGGCGTCGGTGACTGCCACCATGTGAGGAAATAGGCCGACGGAAAAAAAAATAAATAAAAAAAAGATTTGACACACATTCATTTGACATTTCAAGGAATGTTGATTCAGATACCGCTAAAATCAGGTCTGATGTACAAAAGAATGCACACAATTGCTTTGTTAACGCTTGCTTTGACTTGCAACTGAACGAGGGGAATTTTTTTAGCGTCTGTTGAAATTCATTACTTTTGATGTACGTCTGTGTATTCAATACTGCCCAGGTAACCAATAAGCAATTCCAAAGCGTCTTTACGGCAGCCTATCAAGCATTTAAGTCGCCTTAAATGCTACATAAATGCCGCTTTTGGCTCAATATACGGCTGCTTTACTGCAATGCTATGATAATGCTTCATAAATGCTATTTTGCTTCGAAATGCTTATTACAGGCTACAAGCATTTAAATAGCATTTTAAATCCAACTTTACACAAATATCATTCAAGATGCTGATATAATGCTTATATAATGCTTGTTGCATTTGAAATGGGGATTTAGGGTTGATTTACTGCACATGTTAGTGATTATTGGTTACCTGGGTGGGGTACACGTTTAGAACGTTAATAACCAAGTCATTTCATACGCGATTTCCAAAATATGTGCAGTAATCGATTGGGATATTTACTACGCGTTGATTATTGTATTTTAAATGATTGCTTTTTACCGTTAACCTGTTGAAAATAATGCAAATAAAAAAGGATGTCTTACAATTCTGTTTTGCAGTTATAATTTACAAAATAGTCATGTTTTTTGCTCCCTCGTAGAAACAGTTTTTCCTGTTCAGCTGTGCAATACGGGCACGAAGATTATCTGCTCGACGGAAGGCGACTACCGTGCTGTTGACGCTCACCTAGTCGCCAAGCAACACGAGTTCCACACTAACGACGCACCCGGAATCAATCTGCTCAAGGTGATTTTGCGCGGCCTTCCGGAACTCACTCCGGAGGCAATTTTCGTCGAGCTGCAAGCGGTAGAAGGTATGGGAAACACCTGGGAGACGCCAGCAACAGAGAAATTATCGTGACCAATTCTGTCTGGTCCATCTTGAGAAGGGCCCCGTCACTGATGGAAACGCGGGCCCTCTTTAATATTATCGTCGAGTGAGACCGGTATTACTCGAAGCAGCCCAACGTTACGCAGTGTGGAAACTGCCTTGCGTTCGCCCATGGAACTCGAAACTGCCACATGAGACCACGGTGTGGCAAATGTGCCGTAGCACACCCCACTAAGGACTGTGCCCCAATAGACGAAGGTGCCCCATTGAAGTGCGCCAACTGTGGCGCTAATCACGAGAGCAGCAATCGAGCCTCTCTCGGGATGTGGACGACGTTTAATGGAAGATGGTAGAATTGTTGGGCTCTGTTCCGACGAGTTCTGCCGATACTCGTCGATTTGTGCTTCAGTCTCCTCAAGGCTAACGGCTGTCAGGAAACCGCGGGTCGTCTGTCTTCCACAGGAGTCCGGTCTCAAAGTGATCGCCAATTCGTGTTCTAGTTCGTTCCAGGATTTCCCGCGTCCTTTTGCCATCAGTTGATTCTTGCGACACGCATACCATCGATTCTGCCAACGCGTAGAGATTCTTCAGAAAGTCGTGTAGATCTTCATTGGAGATTTCTTATTGGAATCCTAGATGTTCACCACCAGCTTCGTCTGCGTGTGATTGCTTCGGCCCATGGATCGTCCATCCACATTTGCAACGCACAACAATCGAGTCTACCACTGTGCCGATTTTCGCTTCAACCGGAGCGAATGTGTGAATGTTGTTGAGCCCGGTGAGCGTTTTCGGCCGTCCTTTGTACGAGGAGATTGGTAACCCACGCAGGTGGACGTACTGTTTCAACAACTCTTCTGCGTTAAACGTTTGTTAGGGTAGCATCAACTTCAAAACCGTGCGAATTGTTTTTAGCAGCATCTTTTTATATACATCTATGGCTGACGCCCAGAGATTAATCCGACGTGACTCTTTCTCCTCTCGCCGATAACTCCTAATCGAGCAACCATGTTTTTTTCCACCAACGTCACGGAGGCACCTCTGTCGAGGAACGCCAGAATTGTTATTGACCCTTCGCCACAGTGAAGGTTCACAGGAATCATCCGAAATAACGTAATATTGTTGGAACGGATGACTTGTACCCACTACGGCCAGAACCGCGTGTAGGAGCGGATTGTGGGACTCTCTGCACTCCCCAACGTTACACCGTGCCGTTAAGGAACACCTGGCATAACTTATAGCGGTCTACTAGTTTCATCCATCACGTACGATAGGCTTCTAAAATCCTGGCAATATCGTAGCCGATGATCGGTACGCTGGTAGACTCTGCAAGGTTTCTGCTTCTTTCGGGCCTCAGTTCTGGCACGCTCTCTCCCTCACTGTGGTTGAATAGTGCACCTTTCTCGTTCACCTTGCCTCTCTGTGGTCGAACCTCCGCAGTGGACTTGCTCACCGGCTTGTAATCCATGCTACCATTTGCCTCGCAGGCCTCCGACACAATCTAGGAGATGAAATAGGTAAAGGTCCTAAGCGTAACTCGTAGCTCGTAAGTAGCTCGGATCGGATACTACCGTTCAAATGCCCTTCGCACGTTTCCAGCTTGTATCTTTCAAATTTCAGAGCCTGCCGTTACGCTCAACGGTACTATCAATACTATCTCTTCGTTTCTATTCGTTCTAGCAATAAATTACTGTCCACCCCCAGACCCTCTCATGTAGATGGGACATGATCTGTTTCTGACAAATTTCATCATAGATCGTTACTCCGCTCATTGGGAGAATACAAAAAAGCACAATCAAAGTGTTGAAGTAGCTACTCTGGACGACCGCACAGAACACAAAGCTTTTCGATGACCTTCGGAACTGATTTGGCAGCCGGACTCTGTAGTCAAAGCAAGTTCTCGACATCGGAGAAACCACAAGCGTCATTGGAGGCTTGGTACTTACCGTAGAACAGCGGCCATTCTTCCGGCTCTCCTGAGAAAGTGGGCAGTTTTTTCGGTAATCCCACTTCTCGCTGCCAGTTGGGTCTTTGTCGGTCCGGTTCGTTGCCACAGCTCTGATTGGCTCATCCTGTCGATTTTGTTGTCCGGATTAACTTTTGAGTGCTCCGTGTTTCCATTTCCTTCCGAAACTTGATCGCTTTCACTGAGTCCGTCTTCGTCGTCTTCACTTTCATCGAAACCATAATATTGAACAACGCTATACAGGTTCACCAAATTTTACTTCGTCAGTTTGCCTTCCTAAGGTAATTCTGAGCGATCCCTGCTCCTGACGATGACGTGGCTTTGAGTGGGAACTTCGCACTCCTAGATCGACATCTGCCTTCGATCTGTCTTCACCGCCGACTACTTTCAGAGTCTCCATTTCCGAATCCAGATACGCCATCTTATACTGAAACACTTGTTGCTTCGCCTTTATTCGTTCCACTTGCTTCGTCCTTTCTCGGAGTATCTGCTCTTGCATGGCAAACTTTTCTTTGTCTTCCTCCTCACGCATTTGCTGCTCGAGTGAAGCTATGTCCATTAAGAATCCGGAATAATACAATCATCTGTATCTCGCTAACGGATTGATGTACAAATAAGTTTAATATATCAAAACAAAGGTAATAAAAGGACAAAATATCAATTCAAATCACGGTTGCGGCTTATCATTTTTGACTCAGGCATATTCATTTGCCAATATCTCCTTTTAGAGGGTCGATTTGATAATATGATGTATGATAAACTTGTAGTGCATGAGTAGACCTACAACTTTGTTAAACAGTACATTGCTCTAACTCCTATATCTTCGACATGAGAGCGTATATTCACAGTGATCTTCACGATGATGATCGCGTGATGTTCACCGCGAATTTCATCGCGAAGATCACTGCGAATATACGCTCTTATTCCTCAGATATAAGAGATAGAGCTATGTATTGTTAGACAAAGTTGTAGGTCTACTCAAGCACCATAAGTTCATCATACATTATATTTTGAAATTGAGCTTCTGAGAAGAGCTATCGGCAAATGAATATGGATAAGTCAAAAATGATAAGCCGCAACCTTGATACAAATCATTTCTCTTCGTTTCTTACGAAAATTCGCACTTTCTAATTTATTCCTCCCACTAAACGCTGCACACCTCCGGAGTTAGCTTCCTTGGCACATTTGTTCCACATTTTGGTCATTTGAGTCGCGTCCCGAGCCGTTTTTCCACTTTTCTTAAGCTTCCGCTTCATTATTGACCAAAATCTCTCGATGGGCTGGAACTGCGGGTAGTTGGGTGGATTTATGTTTTTATCGATGAAATCTACGTTATAATCGCGGTACCACTGGATGACTTCCCGGCTGTAGTGGCAACTCGCCAAATCTGGCCAAAACTTCACGAGACCTTTATGGACTTTGATGAAAGGTAGTACACGGTTTTTGAGGCATTCTTCCTTGTACAGCTTCGAGTCCATCGTGTTATTCGTCACGAACACTTTGGTCTTTGCTCCGCAGCTGCATATCCCAACGGATAGCAATCATCAGTTTTTTCTGGACAAAACTTTAGCAGCCGCTACATTTCGGGCGCTCGCTTGAACTCTCTTTCTTTCTTCGTCAACAATAACTTCGCTTCCATCTACTTCTTCAACCACTTTTGGTTTTCCTCCATTTGGTCTACAGAGATAACGCGGTCTGACATGGCGCTTGAGCGATTCGATTCATCGGCATTCTTATTCTTGGCACCCTTAGCTTCTTCGTACTTCTGGACAAGTATCTTGCAACCTTCCGCATTGCAGAACCACTGTTCCTCCAATTTCGTATCGTAGTCCTAGGCAACGAACTCTCGCATTCATCGCAACCGATCATCTTCTCGTCCTTGGTTGAGATTTCATCGCATTCTGCGCAAGGAGGTTCGGTCATCTGGGCCATGGCGTTTTGAGGGAACCGCAATCCGATTTCTAGATAATTATTTTTGAGAATTGTTCGGATGTAACTCAAAACAAAATTTTGAAGCAGCAACGGTTTTACTTTTGTGCAGCTCAAAAATAATTAGTTTCGCAGTTTCCAATTTCTCTCCGTGCCCACCACGGTCGTGTGTTTCCAAACTTTGCTTTAGAAGCTTCTACTCTTTCGCGCTCTTCCTACTCTTTGCTATGGGGCTGTTCATAAACCACGTAGACAATTGAGGGGGGGGAGGGGTTTCGAAAAAGTCTACGTTTGTCCACGATGGGGAGGGGGACATACCAAAAGTCTACGTAGACATTTTTTTCTCTCTACAAAACGGATATTCATACAGTCCACGCAGAGAAAATACCGCCATAACAAACATATTCCAAACATAAAATTAGTTTATTTTGGCCGCAAACATAAACTTGCTTTTTTTCTGACATATTCCTTGTTTAAAACCAACCCTAGTAGCACACTTGTTGCCATTCGGTTGAGATATCAGAAATATGACTTGCTAAGTCATAATCAAGTCACTGCAACTAATTAAGGTCGTAATGTGCTACATGGGAAGTGACATCGATGTTTGAAAGTATAATCATATTATGTTTATTTTCAACATATTAATGATTCGAATAAACGTACAAATTTTGGATTTTACTGGTTGCGTTCTAAATTTAATTTATGTATTCTATGAGCCTAGGTTATCTTACTTCTGGATTGAGCATAAATGCTATCATGTTCCAGTTTCACGACGTTTGCTTAGAGATGCACTGCACACAGTTTCGAGCCCTGCACTTTGTAAAATTGAAGCAATACATCAAATCTGTATAATATGGCAGCTATTTTAATAATGGAGCATATCATCCCTTTCACACTACAACCTATATTACGTGATAAAGACTGTCTTCTATATTAGCATATATACATCTATAGACTGTCTACGTTAAATTTCGGACACCAAAAAAATTGCAGCAAAACAAAATTTAAACATTATTAAAAATACCGATTGTTTATTTCAGAAAAATAGATTTATATCAACAGAAAAAGTTAATTAAGATGTTAACCCTTCTTTCTGTTAAATTCTCTGAGCTTTCTGTGGTACACCCGCGATCAGGCTCCGTACGGTATCCTCGGAAACGGCCACCGTGACGATTCTCCATCTTCTCTTGTAATCATCGCTGTTATTTGCTTTCTTCTTAGTTTCTGAAGAGTTTCCGCTTAACTAGTGCCCAGTACTTCTCTATTGGGTGAAGTTCTGGACAGTTTGGTGGATTGGCTGTTTTTGGCACATATTTGACCTCTTGTACCTTATACCATTCCAGGACGAATTTCGCTTAGTAACAAAACAGAACTGGAGAGTCGTGATTACTGATAAACAATAGCAACCGCTTTGCAGACATTCTTTCTGTACACATTCTTATTGATAGTGTCGGTTGAGACACAACTTTTAGATGTTCAACCACAACTACATATGGCCTGCCAAATCAAATACTTCCTCGAGAATTTGGACACCTTCTTCCATGAATACTGCAACGGCGTTTCTTTGCATAACGGTATAAAAAGCCAGACCCTGAAGCTATTTAAAGTTTTCGAGTACGTATGTTTCGTCGTCCATTGTGATACAAGGAAATGTTTGCAAAAAATTGGTGTCAAGCACCTTAGCACGACTTTTGCAGTGAAATTTTGCATGTCAGAACTGTTGGGCACCTTTTTCACTTTGTACGGCTTCAGTTCTTGCCCCTGCTTCACTTTTTGTACGTATGATTTTGACTTCCCGCCACATTTCGCACAGAAAGATTGGGATTTTTCTCAATAATGCCTTCATCTTCTTGTCCATTTATCGAGAGCATACTTTTCGATTTGTTCCACTTCCAACCGATAAATTCGTATTTCGCTGCCATTCGCTAAAGATGTCCGCTTGATTCGACGCCATTTTACTGAATGTAACAAGAATGTTAACATGTTGTACCACAAAAATAGATGTCAGATGAGTTTCAGCGATCCGTGAAATAATTCAAAATCTACACAGAAATAAATGTGTCTGAAATTAACATTGACAGGCTTTAGTTTTCACCAAAAATAATTTGCATGGCATTAGATGTCAAGATCGTAATGTAGGTTGCAATCTGAATGGGGTTTAATGCCACACTCTAAAATTACTGTCTCTAATTATCTGTTCGAGAGGAAAAAGGGATAACAAGAGTTTCTTTATTCGTTTTTTAAAACATCGATTAGCTCGAATGCATGGTACCAACTCAATAGTAAGTTTATGATGTCAACCACCCAAGCAACACATCTCTGTCATAACTGGTTGCAGAAACTTTGTTTGTGATTTAATTGAGTCACATTGCAGTGACTTTGACTTATTTGCAACAAGTGTGCTACTAGGGCATTGAGTATCTTTATTTATACGTGAAAGAGATGATATTTGATAGTTAACTTGCTCCCATTTAACAACCATTTAGTAGAGGTTTCCAGCCCATGTGGGATAAAGTAGAAAATACATTAAGAGGTCTGGGAAGACGTCAACTTGCTTTAGAAAACTTTCAATGAAGATAAACTGAACTTGATATCTAAAGTGAAAACAAAAATAGCCGCATATACTTTTATTGTGGACTGCATTTTGCAAAAAAAGTGAACGCAGACCATCTGCCAAGCATCCACGAGGCAGATATGTTGTCGAAGAAAATAAGGCCACTCAAGATTCTGTTGCAACGCCAGGAAGAAATTCTTTGTGAGGTCGACGAGAACGTAGCTACGAAAGTTGTATGGATAGAATCACGTTTTGTCGAAATTATTGGACTTGACATCCAAGAAACAATTCCACCAGAATTTTCCGTTAGCTCTGCTCTGAATTCTTCCGATGATGAACTTTAATTATTGGTTCAAGCAGTCATGGTGTGGGCATCTTTAGCATTTGCATAATTGATTGTTGTTAGTTTTTATTTATGCGGTATTTTTATGAAACAAAAATAAAAATGAATAACGGAATAACCTGATTGTTCTGAGTTTTATTTCATTAACCTTTCCTCAAACCGCCACAGCATACTATTGTAGAACATTTTCCATAAATTAAAAAAAATGGATTTGATAAAGTCTACGTAGACTTTAAGGGGGGGATTTGGAAAAAGTCTACGAAAGTCTACGATGGGGAGGGGGGTTTTGAAAGTGTCAAATTTCGGTCTACGTAATTTATGAACAGTCCCTATGCGGCTTTCGGTTTAATTAGATTATAGCAACTAAGTGTAGATCGACTGTTTTCACTCTAGGCAAGAAGGAAATGGGCGAAGTCTATTAATGCTTCTATTGACTAAATATACTGTAAATTTACTAAATTAATGCCAAATATGGTGGTGTTCGGTAAAAATAAACATATCATATTAACTTTCTTCTTCTTCTTCTCCTTTCTGTTTTGCGGTATCGTATATCGTGTGTCACCGCAGTATGTGAGGGCCAGTGTCTATGACTATATGCCCTGCTATCGTTTCACGCCTTCTTACGTCAATGCCAAACCCGTTTAAAACTTCAATTGACACTCATTTACAAAACGGCTCACTTCTTTGAATAGATCTTCGTTTTTTTTTTGTTTTGAACAATTCTATCATATTTCGATACCGGCCGTCGAAGGAGTAGTTTTCACGTGTGCTCCCGAAACGAACACAGTGTAAAATGCTGTGTTCTGCAGTTTTTCGTTCATCACATATATCGCAGTAACTGTCATCCACTATTTTCATTTTAGCGAGCCAGTATCGGGCGTAATCGTGCCTTGCCATCAGCCTGTTAAGCAGTCCCTGTTGTCGAAGTTCCTTCCGTGGAACCAAGGGTTGCTGTTGATTGTGGTCTGCAACTGGAAAAATTGCTGGCCTTTTTCTTCGGCGTAGGTCTTGTATCAGTTGTTAGCAGCTTCCGTTGAATAATTTTTTATCTTCCATGATGCGTCTTTTTCTGATATTTTATTTGCGATTTCTAGAGCACTGTCGCCGGTTCCATGCTTAGCCTTCCGGTCTGCTTCCTCGTTTCCAGCCAAGTTGACATTGTATGCTGACATTCCATCTTGCAGCTTTCTCCAGGATATCCTGTATTGCATCGATCCTAGTTTTTGTATCCATGGCTTCCAGCATTATGATACATGCTGACTTTGAATCGGTGAGTAAAGGGTGTCCACGATGAAATTGCCACACTATGAAATTGCTCTAACTTTTTAACCGTTGGGTAGAATTTAATGAAAATTTGGGTGGATTTTGTACATTATTTACATCCTGCAAGTTTTAAAGTCCTGTGATCAAAACTTGCGGAAATGGAGTCGAAAGAACAGCTCGTGCGTGATAAAATCTTGCGCATTCATCACGAGAACAAGGATCTCTCGCATCGTTCCATCGCTAAAACGTTGGGAATTGCGAATTCCACGGTGTCGCGAGTGATTAAGCGGTTCGAGGAACGGTTGACCACCGATCGGAAGCCCAGAAGTGAAGGAAAAGTATTCCGTACAACACCAAAAATCACAACCGCGTAGTTGGGGCCTTCAACCGAAATCCGAACGCCTCCGTTCGGGATGTGGCTAAGAAGCTGCACCTATGCCGAAGTTTTGTCCAGAAGGCCAAAACTTAGGCTGGGCTTCGAACGTTCAAGGTACAAATGGCCCCTAATCGCGACGAGAAGCAGAACAAGTCCGTCAAAACCCGTGCCAGGAAGTTGTACCTCAACATGCTGACGAAAGTTGAATGCTGCATCATGGACGACGAAACATATGTGAAGGCCGACTTCAAACAGATCCCCGGCAACCTGTTTTTCACGGCCAAGGATAAGTTCAGCGTTCCGGAGCATGTCCGCACTCAGAAGATGTCCAAATTTGCGAAGAAATTCCTGGTTTGGCAAGCTATCTGCACGTGCGGGAAGCGGAGTGCACCTTTCGTGACCCAGGACACGATGAACGGACAGGTGTACATGAAAGAGTGCCTCCAGAAGCGGCTGCTTCCTCTCCTGAAGGCCCACAACGTCCCAACAATCTTCTTGCCGGATTTGGCCTCATGCCACTACTCAAAGGACGTGCTGAAGTGGTATGCGGACAATAAGGTCAATTTCGTGCCGAAAATGTTCAACCCTCCCAACACTCCGGAGCTCCGCCCCATCGAGAAGTACTGGGCGATTATGAAGCAGCACCTTCTTAAACGACCTAAGGTAGTGAAGACAGTCGAGGAACTGAAGAAAGTTTGGGTTTACATGCAAAAAACGGTTGATTCACAGGTTGTGCAGAATCTTATGGCCGGGGTTAAGGCCAAGGTGCGGGCATTTGCATATGGACTGTAAATAAAATACGAGTAAAATGATAAAATGAAGTTTAATAGTTATTTCTCAATCCCTGAAAATTTGATGGCAATCGGATGAAAACTCGAATTTTGCGAATCAATTTTGTGTGTGGCAATTTCATCGTGGACACCCTTTACTACATACCCGTACATCTCGTTTTCCTCAATGATTGTAAACGCCGTATGGATAGCTATCACCTCTGCTGATGTTACGCTGGTTTCATTGCGGAGCTTGAAGGAGTACTTTCTTCTTAGTTTTTCGTCGTAGACTCCGATACCACAGATGTTCCTATTTTTGGAGGCGTCCGTGTATATCCTCGGTCGGTTCTTATACTTCACATTCATCGTATACAGCGCCAGCTGTTTCATTTGCATAGCATCGCAGTTCCTTTTCGATGAGTTCATCCCTTCCAGGTCCACTCGGATGTCCACATTTAGTTGTTGTCCGCTCGTTTTTGTCATAAGGGCTTCAAAAGTTTCCGGTGGTGTTTCAGATAAACGATTTCCATGTATGACAAACGGTCATCACTAGCTGTTCCTTCCAGAAGCTTAAGCTGTTTGCCGACGATATTGTTGTTCATTATGCATCTTATTATTTCCGTGGCTATTAGATATTCTTGTCGGCACTGGATCGGCTGCTGAGCTGATATTGCCAGTAGAGTGTTGATCGGCGTTGATTTGGTACAACTGGTGACTCGTCACAGGCATTGGTTGTTGACAGTTACAACCTTGTTAAGATTCGTCTTAGCTGCATTGCTAATAATTGTACCACCGTATACGAATACACTCCTGACTAATGCTTGGTAAAATGGCAGCATGGACTGTGGGTGTCCCCCATTTCTGATTCCACTCATTCACCATATCTTCGTTTTCACTTATGAAGTTGTTTTCTTTTTTACGCGAGCCTTTACCGGTCAGCCGGTTTACCCTGTTCCATAACTCCTTCGAAGACAGAAACGGTTATATTTGCTGAGTAAATTCTTCTATTTTCTTCTTTATTTCTTCTCGTTTGCATTTCTGGAACACGGCAGTCTTCTTCTTTAGATGTAGAAGATTCTCTAGCGACGATTTCCAGTTGAATTATCTTCTTGTATCTCTTTTTCCCAGCCATGCGTGATCCACAGCTGCGCACCACCAAAACTTTGGCGTATAGGTATTTTTTGTCCTGCTGTTTTTTCCGTATCTTTGTAACTGCCTATTGCAAATCACTCACTGTGTTAATACTTGTTGCACACAGCTTTGAAATGCCCTCCGCGATTTTGTTGTTGTTGTAGATGTTCTCGTCCTTGTTTTCTTCTGTTGCCATACTTATCTCTATGACAATATGGTGACTTCCAGCAATTCCATAATCTAACGTATTCCAGGAACGCTCCATTAGGAGTTCTGGTGAGCATAGCGTAAGCTCTATTGCTGATGGTTGTTTGTTTAGCTCAATCGGTATGTATGTGTTTGGTCCATCGTTCATCAGAACGAACTCGCTAGATGTTATTAGATCCGTCAAGATGTTTCCTCATCGATCATTTGATCTGTTGCCCCAGTTTCCGGGACGTGCGTTCCAATCTTCTCCTATGATAACTCTGCGTTCGTTTCGCAAGGTATCCAAAATTTTCGATACGTCTTCTTCGAATGCGCTGGTAGTGCCAGATGGACTGAAGTACACCGATACTATGACCAAATTAAACTTTAGTACCTTGACCGCTACTGACTGGGTGTAATTGTCTAGGGATGGGAGTTGAATTGGTTGGTATCCAAGATTGTTTCGGAGGTATACAGCTGCGCCGATGGTATTTTGATATTTTTTACTTATTCGTGTCTTCTAGTTCTAAAGCCGTCCATGTTACAGCTAGATCCGCTGCTATATAATTTCCCTGTCGGAGTAATCTAAAGGTTTCTTCTTTATTCCTAAAAACTGACTGTATATTGCAGATTTTTTGTACACTTAGCCATTTTTCTTCTTACTTATCTTCTTCTTTCTTCTTTGTTTTCATGTAAGTTGTTGATTTTTCTTTGCTATTGTTTCTTTTCAAAAAAACATTGACTCCAAATCAAGATGTTCTTTGGACCACTTTTTGAACCTTTCGACCATTGCTATATCATTTTCTTCATGGGTTTTGAAGTCCGTATAGAACTTCAAAATGACACTGTTTGCTCGCTGCGTACCTTCTCTCAAAGCTGCCTCTCTTTCCTTCTGGATCTTCCGTTCCCATTTTTCGCTTTCGCTGGCTTTATGTGGATTGTTGAGTCCTGTTCCCGATGTTGATGAGAATTGGATGGGTTGTTCCAATTGTTGCTTACGTATCGCTCCACTGGAGCCGAGTTCCTCGTCGTTTCTTGATCGTTTCATCTGTCTAGCTCCATTCATTTCGTCGGTCGTTTCCATTGATTGCTGCGGTAATCATCCGTGCTTCATTGGATCGTGACCGTCTTAGGCTACGACTTGCCACGTTGGCGAAAGATTCATGTACAGTTGGAAATTCTGTCAGTTTGCTCAAAGGTTCGTAGTAGTTCGACACTTTGGCAGGAACTAGTTTTCTTGCTTCCATTTGAGTAAGGTTTTGTTTAGACATGATAGATTGTACTACTTTTTGCCTTTGCGTTTCATATTCTTCATCTTCCTAGTGTATTTTTCCGCAGTTGCTGCATCTCTTTCGTCCTCTGCAGTTTTTAATCTTATGCCCATAGTGTAGGCATTTCGTACAGAAAAACAGTTTACTTTTTGTTTAATGACGTTGGTTGTTTGGCACTTTTTAGCTCTATGAAAACTCTGTATGAACCCTTGTCGCTTCTGTTGTACGTGTAGCTGGTTCGACTCATTCCCACCGTTCCCGTCCGGCGGCTTTCCACCGGCAGGCATCATGGCTTCCCCTGCACTCGTCTTTTGCTTTTCTTCTTATCTCCTTTTTATTCTTTCTTCTTTCAAAATGGCTAATTCCTTCCGGCAATCCACCGTGGCGCCCTTTAGCCTATTAAACTTTACTATTTTCACTTATTTATCTTTTTCAACTATATTTTTTAATTCTCCAACCAGATAGGAACATTGTAATCACAAAATTCGCGTGATATTTTCACCTCGGCCAACACTAACGTGGTGATTTTTTTCACTAGACGAAAGATGTGCGTGCTGATCTATCGACCACTACCGAGCGAATGATATTATTTTCCTCCAGTTAGTTTTGGTTTTACTCTATTCGTTTTGACGGCGGTACTGTGGCGACACCTATGATAGTTTCATCTGTGCGTGGTTGAAAGGTAAACAAAACAATGCACGAAAATAACTTTTTGTCGTTGAGATTTGTCATAAAAACGGCTGAAAAAGTGTGTTGATTCCTAAATATATTCAAAATACATTCTCTAGAGGAGTATATTCCAAAGTGAAAACCGAATTTCGGAAGTGTTAATGTCTTAAAAAGTCGTGCTGAAAGTAAGTACTTTTTCAAGTGCAAAAAATTGGGCAATGTTTGGGAGAAAAATTATGAGTGAAAATCAAAAAGAAAGTGCAGTGCGTTTGTAAAATACGCAAGTTGGGTTATTATGTCAATGTAAATTGTGTTGCCCGTTTGGTTTTTACCGATTATAGCACTTAAAAAGCTCGGATTACTAACAGCTATTTGCCACCAAAATGTATACCTGTGAACACAACATGAGCTACGATGAGGAAACTTCCGACGTAGATTTGAGCGAATCCATTTCTCCCAAACCCAACCGTACGGAGTGCATAGTACCTGGCTGCCAACAAAGATACGGAAGAGGACATTCGTTTCATGCATTTCCCAAAATTGATGATAAAAAGAGGTGGAAGGCATGGGTGAAAAAGCTTCGACTGCAGTTTGAGCCAACTGCTACTTCAAGAATTTGTAGTGATCATTTCAGCATGTCAAACTTTATTACTGCAGGTCAGTTTTGAAATGCATTTTAATTCAGCTTATTAGTACCTTAGCTTGATGCCTGGCATATTTATTTACAGTTTGCAAAAAAGATCGCCTCACCGACAGACTGATTCTAAAAGCAACCGCAAAACCGGATATGAACCTTCCAGTCGAAAGAGATCCCAAAAAGGAACAGCTAGCGGCAGGTCGAGCTGAAAGAGCGTTAAGACGTGGTAATTTTAGAAATGTTTCAGATTTCCAGACCGCGGATTCAGTGGAGGCATGCCTTGCACCTGCAGATTTGGTTGAAGCACCCAAGACACCCGAATTTACCGACGCAGCGGTACAAGTGAACACAAGCGATTGGCATGATTTGTATAAATCACTCCATAGGAGCATTGCCCTAAAATTCAAAAATGATGCAGAGTTGTCCTCTTGGACCGGATTGAGCTCTTTTAAAATGCTGAAGACAATCACAAGCGCTATTCAGGTGCTACCAGGATACAAAAAAACCATTCACTCAAATGTTTCTTTGGATGATGAAGTTCTGATTCTTTTCATGAAAATGAAGACTAATTTAACATTTAGTTGCCTGGCCACTGTGTTTAACTTGCACTACCAAACGGTATCTGCATCTTTTTACCGTTTAATTCCGTTGGTAAGAGCTATCTGTGATCCATTGGTGCCATGGCCAACGAAGCAGCAAATTATATCAAATATGCCACACTATTTCCGGCCTGAATATGAAGACGTTGTGTCTGTTTTGGATTGCACGGAAATCGGCATAATGAAGCCAAAATGCATATTCCCACTGCAAAGGCAAAGAAACAGCCAAATTCTTAATCTCAGTAACACCTGGAGGAACGATTTCCTATGTAAGTGCTGGATATGGTGGAAAGAGCTCCGATAAGCAAATTGTTGTTCAAGAGAAGTTACTTGAGAAATTCAAAATCGGAGAAGCCGTGATGACCGATAAGGGTTTCCACATAGACCAAGAATGTAAAACCCATGGGGTAAAATTGGTACGTCCTCCTTTCCTTAGATCAAACCTACGTCAACTAAGTCAAACGGATGCCATAGAAAATATGTCAATTGCTGCAGCAAGAGTTCACGTGGAACGTGCTGTCCAGAGGATTAAACTGTTCAAAATGTTAAAAGGAGAAATTGATGTACGATTCCTACCAGTGCTCGACAACATTGTTTTTATCGCATGTGCAATAACAAATATTACTAATCCAATTCTTTCAAATGAAAGATTTTAAATAACGTACAGTAAGGACTATTTGATTTTTATTTGTTCAGCATCACATCACAGGAAAACAACAACAACTTTGATATATTTTACTTTGTAATATTTTACTGTTCATTAGTATGTGTATATGTGTTTAATAAATGTTTTAAAGCTTGTTTTAGAAAACACTTTTATTGTTAAAAAATCATTCCTCATCTCCTGAAGCACGTGGAGTACAAATATTTCAAAAATACGTTAAAATACACTTCTTTTAATGAATATAACATATTGCGCACGAATATTTCTTCAAAAGGTATAGTTAGCACATAACATTTGTCTTCAACTGCGGAATAAATCAGAAAATCAGCTTTTTTTAATATGAACATATTAATATGAACATATTCATCTGCACTTGGGCGTAGTACTGATGATTTTTCCTTAACAAATGTTGAGTAGGTGTCAAATACTTTAGGGTGGGAATCATGTCTTTCAGAGGGAGACTAGTTCCGACTTCGGGACATTTTACTTCAATAATCTTGCTTTCGGTAATCACAATTCCATCCGGAGAACCTCCAAGCCATGGAACATGTGGAGGCACCACAAGGCCACACCGAGTAACAGATTTTCCAAAATCACGCATGTATGCATTTATTGCTGGTGTTTCGTTAAGGATGCCATGTATTGTAGCAGTTGTTTGAAAATTCTTTTGTGAGACAATATTCATGATTTTTCTCTTCCAATCCTTGGGTTTATTCGCATTGGATGAATAGTACGTGTAAAGCGAATAAGCGTGGGATGCAGTAATGCGACGACTGCGTTCTTCTTTGAACATTGATGAAGAACTCTGTTCGATTGTTTCCATACAGATGTTTAACGACTCCCGCTCTGAAACGCGCACATGAACCTCATAGTAGACAGAAAGATAATTTTCTAGAGGTCCGATAAACTCCATAAGATCAACATCGATCGACGATAAATTATCTGAGTTGAAGGCACATTTTAAGAAATCTTTTAGATCTTGAGAAACATATTCATCTTCAATGGAAATCAACGAGTCGGTAGAGGATGTACGGGATGCTAGATAGTAATCGAAGAATTCGTTAAGAACTCGGCTGCTGTCGTCATAATTCTCAACAATATTTCTCTCTCCTGGTCGTCCTTGCAATTCATAAGCCAAGCTGCTTTCCGGAAAGGCTAAAAGAAGAAATATTTTTAGATTTATACTGGGAAGTTTGATGGACTTAAATTTTAACTACCCCCAAGGAATGAGTTTAATATTGATTTTTTGGTTTCCTCAGACAATGCTATGCGAGGATGATCAGTGCATGTTTTTTCATCTCCAGGTGCTTTTTCAGATTTGCTGCAAAACTCGGACAATAGTAGACCCTTGTACATACCACCGGCCACTTTTTCGGCAATTTTCCCCCATTTCTGTTGTATTTCAGTGACGGATAGCATAGAGACAGAGGGTTTGCTGAAATTCAATAAGTAGTTTTTTGGTATGAACGTGCGGAGCATATTAAATCAATTTACTCACATATATAGGTGATTCAACACAGCCACCACATGCTTACATTTACCTAAGCCTGCTTTACATGAACATTCAAAAGACCATCTTTCGAATGATGTTCTTGTCCGTATGTAGATTTTATGTGGATCCGAGTTGGGAACCGAAGACTTCATACATGTTGCAAATATTTCCAACCCGTCCTCATGCACCGTTTTGACACCAACCAGCAGCAAATGATCAGACTGGAATACTCTTTCCCCCTCATTGATTAGTCTACTACCGCCTGCAGCATAGTTGCATATATCGGACATCTGCACTTTCACTAGGCAACTCTCAGGAATTTCTTCACTGTACGCCTATATTGGGAAAAATATGTGTGTTTTCAGTGAGCTGTTTTTACAAGATAAAACTACTGTTTCACTAAGAGAATGGAATACACAGTATAAACAAGTTCTAGAGAAACGATTCATAGCAAAGTACCATCAAATTACGTTAGTTTTCATTGAAAATTTCATAAAAATATTGCACCATATTTTGACCCGTCGAATATCACCGGCACTTCGTTACGAAAAAAATAACCTTTAGAAAGCTTATTTTTAATAAAACTCCACTGAATTTGATTGTGCACGAGTTGTACTTTATGATCCTTATTACCATTTTGCTGATTTTAATCTGGAAATCACTTGAAAACTTATTTTAAAATAGAAATTTTTTCACCCGTTTTGTTAACACTTCGCTTCACGCACACGAAACGTCAAAATCAACTCCGTCAAGGCGAATTGTTAATTCTTCTCCTCTAATCAGTCGATGGGGCTCATTTTGATACACCGTCGGTGATTACACCGTCATAATGCCCAGCGGTGTTAAGAGTAAACATAGAGTGGAGGGATATTCGAAGGATTTTATTAGTTATGTATTTATATATATTCAGACTAAGAGTTTAAATTGTTCATTCCCATCAAAGTAACTGCTCTCACCCTCTCCCTTTCCTGTTAGCATATTTTGACAAAATCTTCAAAACATAAAAATACAACATATGTTAAAATTCCGTACAGACATTTTGAAAAACTATCTGGCATCCCTGCATCGAGAGCGATTCAAAATTATCATACAAATGGTACCAGAATCGGAAGTCCAGTGCCAAAATAAATTAGTCGTATTATGATCTTCTGTAAACCTCTCACTAGCCTCTTCACCAACCAGTTCATTATCGGCCTATTTACGGTTCCAGACGTGGGCGGCTGTTCCGTTATCAGGATTCGTATTTTCTGATTAGAAATTCCCGCAGCGTTTGGTTCAAAGTTAGGGAAAACACTGATTCCACTGTTCCATTCATTCGATGCTGGTTCGCTGGTAATTGAATCGAGATAAATAGGCGTGCGGTGAGAAGGAAAAATTAGAAGGCGTCTTGTTCTGCCGGTTCTGGAAGAGTAAACAGAGATAAACAGCAGATGACACTAATTTGGTTTGATTATGGAGTGAAAATTTAAAAATTTGTTTCCGTATAATCTGTTTTCGTACTCCGAATGCCGGGATTATCACCGGTCGAAAAACGTGCTCGGATTGGGAAACGGCTTCTGGTGAGAATCTTAGTTTCCTTAACCTTTCACAACGCATTTTCCAAGCGGTTCTTCTCACACCTCTCAGAATTTTCAACAATTTTCACGAAAGAGTCGAGCAGAAAAGGAAAATCCAACCCATATTACAACTGGAGTACGCGCCGCACACTTTACTCTTTCCACTTGTGGAAGCGTAAATAAGTGGATCTTTACACGTTTCAAGTACCCACCGTAAACCGTTTTGGTACTCCTGGGATTAAACACCCTCCACTCGCCGGTTCCGTGAACGAACGCATCAACCATCATCATCAGCAACAGCTTGATGAAAGGTGATGCCCTCATTTGTAACGATATTGCCAAGGCGTGAGGGAGCGAACGGTTGCCAATGGATGTAATCCTTTCGGTCGGTGGGAAGACATGTCGGTATGTGCCACGGATGACTGGCCGCTGACTTTGTGCGGTGTTGGAAATTGCACCCATGTGCGTTCTCATAAGTCACATTTCTTCTCTTGGCGTGAAGAATGAAATGAAGGTGGCATTAGGAGAAACTTCCGCAACGCTCTTGTAGGAAACATTCCGTGATGTTCCGGAAACTGCCGAGGCGTACGGTTATGACTGGTATTAGGATCCATTCCGTTTTGCTACGTGACCCGCAAGGGTGTTTCACTTTTTTTTTGTTGGGAGGAAGAAAAGCCAAACATCAGCTGAGAGAGTGTGCGAAAAGGGGAAATGTGAGAAGGCTTAATGATTAAATCCTCTCGTGCTCAAAACAATACGAAACAAAGAGAAATACCACAGTCACACTGGCATAAAACTCAACATCAGGTTCTGCTAGGTATCGTACAACCCGCTTCACTTCGGGGGTCAAACACATTTCGGTAACCACACCTTCAATTGCAATACCCCGAGCTTGAATATACTCGAGGGTAAAGAGCTGAGAGACAGTAATCTCATTAGCTTGCTTGAGTTTGGACATGACTACTGGAAGTTTATTGAGTCTCACTTTAATAACATCCCTCACGGCCGACAATCGATCTGTCAGATCATTTATAATCTGTTATACATTCAGAGGTTTTGTTTTGGGCTGGCTGAAAATAGGCAACCCATCCCAAGTAACAATTTTAGTTTATTCCAACCGTATAGCACTTCTCCCGGCTTTGTGGATAAAACTACAATCAAAACACCTCCTCTATGCATCGTTGAAGCCGAAATGTGTACAAAGTGGCCCACTCTATAGACGGTTGTGAAAACAAATTAATAAATCCTTTACAAGATCATAAAGATTTTGAAAATGTTCTACTGGAAGATGTTATCACCACTTGAGAACCTTCATAAAACCTATTGGCTGCCATCAAAACCAGCATAGGGCTAAATGGCCACAGCTGTCAAACTTCACGGTGTTATCGTGGTTGGTTTTTGATGTTCTGTTTTGATCGATTCTCTGCTCTTCTGATTCATTTAACTGTAAATATTTAATATCGAAGAAAAAACCTCGAGTGTGGCGGGAGATTTTGTTGATAGATCCAAAACAAATTGAGTTTTTTTTACAGCTTATCATGCTTCAAATCATATGCGCTTTTAATTTCATGGTGAATATTGGCACGGTAAGCGCCGAAAATAAATGCTAAGATTATGCGAGTTTACATGTACAAAAACAAAATTGGAACAAATATATTCGATATATTAACCATGAATTTCCTAAAAAAATATGGAACTCAGTAAAGTTATCTAAAACAATGCCAAAACTGGTATCTGATCTACAGTTCATTTGTATCACATTTAAAATTTGGTGTATTAATTTTTCCACGTTTCAATTATTTCATATACTTCAATATAGCGATTGGAATAAATCACAAATTTGCCAAAAAGCCAATTTGTCTTCGCAATGGCTACTATAAAACTATTTTGTTATTTGGTGACTTTGCTCTATGTCAATTTACCGTTTAATGCATTTACTGCAGACAAAATGGTTTTAAAATGCTTTTCCAACTGACCATAATAAAATTATTTGATTGAGTCCTAAAACGGCATTTCAAAACAGCATTTTACGAGTTCATAAAGTCAAAATAAAACCTTTGATAGGAGTGACAGGCATTTTAGAAGACAAGGTTTTATGATCGTTGTAAAGAAGCTTTGTAGGTTCTCATAAACCTGACCTAAATTCGAAACCTATTGGCATCTCTTGCTTTCATAAAACTTTCATAAAACTTTCATAAAACTTTAATAAAACTTTCATAAAGCTTTCATAAAACTTTAATGAAACTTAATAAAGGTATATTGTTTTCGCAATGTTTGTTGGGTTATCACCAGAGCTCGAAAAAAATGACAGCCGTCGTGAACGATGAGTAAAAAAAATATTCAGTAGATACAATTTTCGCTCCCTTCATTTCGTTCTATCAGTCACGCAATATATTCGTGTTAACTATTTTGCTATGCTCAGTCATTCCGTTGTCCTTGTGTTCCACACAACTCATTCACACCACAGCAAAGGACACGGCTATTCTAGCCTCAAGAGATTTTGGTTGCTTGACTGAATGTTCTGGTAACCAGTCATTCATTTTCGCGTTCGTGAGTGATTTTTTTTTGCCACAGGATTTCAAGTATTCCCGAACATGGCTGAAGGCAAAGGAAGCGAAAAGGCTAAATGGCCGAAATCGCTACAGAGTTTGTGGGGCATTTGTTTGAGAAAAGGCATTTGCAGGATCGATTCGCGAAGTTTTGATTTTTTTCAGTTCATTGATTCTCCAAATGAATGACTGTTCTTTCGTCTTCACGGTAGAACGTTGAAATTTAATGACTTGTTTGCACTTACGTACATTCACTGCTATCTGGAACGAATGAATGATCAACGTAAAGCAACACAAAACAAGTTGACTCATCTTGCACAAGAGATTCATGAAGGCAAATTTGTGTTTACTTCATGTTCGCTAAGAACAGTGCGTGATGACTAATATTTTAACTCAGTCAGGGTGCAATTTGAGAATTGAATATGATATTTTTAAGCTCTGGTTATCACCTTGAAATGGTATGGAAAAATGACTTGTGCATCACAATAGATCAAAATAATGGTCGCAGTGATAACACACACAAAAAAAAAACTACAAAGTACAGCCCCATTGGGTTGTTCGGAATGATGACGTAGGACTACGCAACAAAATGTAATCCAATCAGATTGTACAATGCAATGTTCTTTGAATTAACCCTGGCCTAAAATTTTCCAAGCGTTATTATACAAGCAACTTGGTCTGTTCCAATTAAATTGGTGCTCAATAACATAGAAATTATAGAAAAAAGAAGGATATATTTTATTGAGATGTGCTAGGTTATCCAAATTGCCCTGGAGTTCAGAACTCAATCCGGTTCACAGTGTTATGATACAAATTCAAAAATATTCAATGAATGCCCTGGAAGACCAACAGACATTATCAGATAATCGTCGGATATTCATGTCAAACAAACTAACTTAACTGTGTATAGTCCATGAAGGTACTGTTACAATTGTATACCTTATGTTTTGGATGACCTAAAACTAACAATTTTACCCTATGATGTCTGTGGACGTTTCAAAATATTCATTGAAAATGTTTGAATAGTTATCGTAGTTTTGTAAAGCCCAAGAGGCTACGGTTACTTTTGTATAATTTAAGCTCTGAGGTCATGTCAGTTTTTTTTTAACATGAACATCCCTACACTGAAAATGTATTTTCGTAAAGTAGCTTTCACGCGTTTCGTAAACATAGATTTTGTACATAGAAGAAATGTCTCGTATATTGTATGTAACATTCATAATGCTTTTTATCTGATGAAATGCTATCACTACACCTTTTTGTAAAATGCACGAAATGAGCTTCGTGATGACCAGCCAATCGCTGTTTCTCTTTTATACCGTACTCATGCTTGATGGCGTTCCTGCTGGTATGGGCGGGAATAATTTATCTAGCCCAAAATAAAAATTAAAGCGCTGTCGAGAGCTATAACTTCATGCTCATTAATCAAACATGTTCTCACGAGTCAGCGTGGCCCAGTGAGATCAATCACGGATTCAGAAGCAGCACTTTCCAAATATTCAGGTTCGAACCCCATGTCTGAAAGATTAAAAAAATCGCTGGAAAACTCCACGTGGTTGTGATTTTTTGTCAATAATATTTTGAGTCGATAAAGTAAATCTGTCAGTCCTTCATGCAACCACCAGAGAGACGTTTCTTTTTAATTTGTGACCAAATATTCGTACCTTCTTGTATTGTTTGTATTGTTCTTTCTGTGTCAACAAAAGCTTCGTGCTTTTGAAAGTTGCGCGTGCGCCATTAATTACGAATGTATCTTCATAAAAAGAACAAATCAGTTTCGTTGCAGAAAACAACGAATGGATTTGTGAGTATTACCTTCGATTTTGTAATATAAACTAAAATTAATTTTCAGTGTATATTATCTGATAATGACTGGTGACCTTAAGGAAGATTCACTGAATGTGTTTAAATGCATATCGACACCTTTCATAGGTTGTAAAGCTAATGTTACGACTGTAGATTCTGACTTCTGAACTCATGGGTAGTCTTGGTAACCTAGAACATCCCAAGATATCTCATTATATCTGTTTACCTTCCAGGAGGCTCACTTTTATTGGTCAAATACTCATTGTTACTTTGTTTGGTCTAGAAAGCTGTTAGAGCTTTAGATGTTTAGTTTTGAATTCCAGGATAGTTTGGATAACATAGAAGATTATCTCATCATGTCTGTTGATTTTCCAAGATATTCACTGAATATGTTCCAATACACAGCGTAGATTGCATAATCCAACAAACATTTGTGTTGAATATCCGCTTGTTCAAACAAATTTGGAGAAGTTGATCAGCTTTCTAAAAGAAAAAACTGAACAACCTCTCCAAATTTGTTTGAACAAGCGGTTATTCGACACTAATGTTTGTTGGGAAGCTTTTGTTGCCACTGCAGGTTCTATGTTATGATCTTAAGGAGAGTTTGGATTACCCTGAACATGTCATCTGGATTAATACAGTTTGTTGATCTCTTGGAATTAGATATGATTAAATATTTATTATTACTTTGTATTGTTTAAAAATTACTGTTAAAACTAGAAATCTTAAGTTCTGAACACCATAACAGTTGGAGTAATCTAGAGGATCAGAAAGTTATGAAATATTGACTGTGGACCTTTCAAAAGATTCCTTGATATTTTGAAATATATATTTATCATCTTATATAGCGCAAAAATCTGAACTCAAGGACAGTTTGGATGATCTAAAATATCCGACGATTGTCGCATCATGTCTGGTAACCTTCTGCACAATTCAATTAATATTGTTAAATACATATTGTTCCGTTGAATACTCCAAAAACCTACTGTTGCATGTACAACTGTATCTTATATTCTTAACTCGAGTACATCCCAGAAAGATAGAAACATACTCAACTTTTATCACCAGAAATTTAATAATACGAATGTATGTGTACCATACTCTATAACAACGCTTATACTATTAATAATATTAACATTAATATTAATATACTATTAATCATTTATATTCAGGCTATTCTAGTTCGTCAATCAGGCCTTAAATTCATAAGTTTTTTTTTTTTGTTTCTCAGATAGAAGAATAGATGTAGAACAAATTTTCCTAAACAAAGGTACACTTTCATTCAGTCTGTGATTTTATACAGCCATTTGGGGTCATATATGATTCCTTAGGCCTGAAGGGTTTAAAATACTTTTTAAGACAAGGCTTAACATTTATGGTTTTATCTAAAGTGTATGGCCCGAAATCAACATTTTTCTCTAATGAAAACTTTTTCTGATCGATTGGTGCAAACATTTTGAAATTTGTTTGAGAAATGACTGAGATATTAACGCTCAAAACCTGACCACTTTTCGTAACGGTCGAAATGCGATTTTTTTAAAAGGTACCCCAATATAGAAAACAAAGACATAGTCTTTGTCTTAGACGCTAAAAAAAAAATTTGTGGGAAATTACGGATTTACGGACTCACCACAACATTCAGCCTACGGAAATATTTTACATATTTTGCCCAAATTCTCCCTATTTTTTTTTTTTAATAATGTCAATATATTTATGCCCGGAGTAGTCTAAATAGGTTTAAGCATACGTAAAAAAATATATAGGAATCAAGTGGAGGTGGTTGCATCTACCGTACGAGTTGTTGAAGGAAGATATTGCTGATTTTACCACACTATCCCAGTATTTTCTCGGGGCTATGCTAGGACGGATCCAAACAGCCCAAGAAATCGAATTGGAGTGGTTGCGTTCACCGCGAGAATTGGCGAACGAAGATATTGCTGATTTTACCCCGCTTTTTCCGAATTACCGAATCATGCACATTTATCTATGCTCGAAGGCGAGTTTGGTAGCCAAACTATGCCTAATCGTATGTTATTTATATCTAGAAATCGAATAAAAATTGTTGCATTCAACGGACGGGTTGTTGACCGAAGATCTTGATGATTTTACCCCATTTCCCCATATTTTCGAGTTATGCTCATTTAGCTCGGACTGGACTGCGGTAGCCAATAAAGCCTAATCTCATGTAAAATTTTCCTATGAATGGAGAGGATTGCAAGCACCTTACGGTTCGGTAAACGAAGATATTGCTGATTTCACCCTGCCTCCCCCGTATTTCCAAAGTAGGCCCTTGAGCCAGATTGTTTTATCTACGATTGGTCGTTGAATCCTTAAAGTAAAATTGCTTAGTATAGCATACAATAGCAGCATAGCTTTATCCAATTATAAGCAATCAAGGTTTGGCTTTTGTAGAGAAGGTGGAAGCGCCAGAAAAGCTGGCCAAAACTACATACAACTTCCAAAAACTACACGCTTTATAAAAAATATTTTTTTCTTCGGAAAAAAAACCATCGAAAAATTCAGACGTGACACTTCCTGAGCTAAATCAGGAGATATTGTACTTTGATTTTATGTTTTATGTATGTATGTATGTAAGAAGCCACCATCATAGCGTGGACCTTGCCCTGCATGCGGTTCCACTTAACAGAAAGATCATGCTTTGTTACCGTTTTAAATTCAACATACTGCTGTATGAAGGGCCAAAAAGGGTTGGGCAGGCCCGTAAGCAGAGACACTTACGCGAAATCTGCGGGAATAAGAGAATCTCCTTCCAACAGTATGATCCGAGAAAACGAATAACTAAATACGCAATTCAATTAAGCTTTCCACTAGATGGTTTGTTTGAGAAAGGCGCGTCAAATTCATTACAACTGTTGGAGTAGAATGTACCAATCATGAATGATAGACACATCCCTTCCTAGACTCCGGTTGGCTGTCCACTCCATTGTCCAATTGCGACTTCAATGATGCCCTGATACACCCTCCCCTCCAAGTATTTAAATATTTTAATTCAATGAAATATAATGAGGTGCATGTAATATAATATATATAATATTTAAAGGAAATAAGTACAAAAAGTGTATGTAGCTTAAAACGGGAAAAGGGGTAGCCTATTCCATATAATGTTTTCAAACTACCGACAAGTCGAAATTTCCTTTATACTGGTTCTACAATCAGCGCTTTGTGCTAGAAGTTAATGCTGGGTTAATCCTGTAATTTTAAAAATATGTGATGAAATAATTAAAACAGTATTAATAGGTGTATGATAATAATATGCAGCTTGTTGCATCTTTACAGCTCAATCAATGGCAGATAAATGTTACTCTGGAATGTGAAGATCATTTTGCAATCAAATACAACATAAAACATTTGAATATACACTAAAAATTAAAAAATATGTATGTATTCATGATATATGGATAAACATAATCAGAATCTAGAACCAAAGATATGAAGAGAAGGTATTGATAGGTCTGTAAGAGCACGACAGGTTGTGAAATTTAATAGAAGAGGTTTGAAATTAAGCGTAAGGCTTTAGTTAAGCAGTGTTTCAAAGCAAACGCACACACTTTTGCCACAACTCCCATGCGGGAAGGCAATATTGAAATTTTTTGTGTGTGAAAACCACCCATTCTAGTGCAATACTTTTTATGGCTGACATTTTGTTCCAGCTTTTACACGCACACAAATAAGAACTTGTACCGCGACGTCACCACTGTCAGTTTGATACCAAAACCTGTCCACGTTAAATTTCTGACACTTTTCTTTCAGTGATTTGATTTTGAATTGTTTCACTGATCAATAAAACGTTTCACTTATAAGACAGCTGAAACTCTCCGCTTTATTTTGTATAAAACATATTAACATTCTTGTTATATTCAGGAAAATGGCATCGAATCAAGTGGAAGTGCGCAAACACATTTTGTACAACGGCAGCAAAATCCGAATTTATCGGTACGTGATCTTGCCAATCTTGCCAACACTACCGAAAAGAACCGTATTTTGTGTTTGCAAATCCATTAACCAGCGCTTGACTGTGGATCGGAGGGTTGGAAGTAAAAAATAAACAAAAATCTGCTCCCGACATACGGACAAGAAGGTGGTAGTCATTATTGCGAATAATCCGACTGTTCCATCTTACCATTCTTCTTTGGTGGTACCCAAGTCAGCGAACCCGCCCAACGTCCCCCAGCTGCATCCCATCGAGAATTTCTGAGCCAACCTGAAGCGTAAGATCTACTCCAATAATTTTGTCGCGAAAACTGAGCAGGAATTGATAAATAAATCGAAGTAAGAACTCAAAAACATGGCTACACGCATGTTTTCGTCCGACATGGCGAATGTTCCGGTTAACTGCCTGAAGGCCGCTTGTAATGGCGTAGAATTTGTTTGCAAGTAAGCTTAAAAAACTTCTTACCATGGGAAATTTATCAAAAGCAATTATCTGTCTTTTTTTTTATAACCATCCAAAAAAAAAGTCCATTTTTTTAAATGCAAACGTTATATTGATATTATTTGCAATAATCTCATTGAACTATTACGTCCACCACAGTCCGAAAGAGCATTGATGATTTGTTTTATTCCAAAAACTTCTAAAAGCAGAATCGAAAAAGAAAAACAGATAGCATTGATTTTATTAATTGAATTTCTAGAATTTTTGATGCAATGCCACTCTTACGATAGATAAAGGGCGAACACGAAATTATTGCGACACCGAAAATGTCATGCCAATTTTCTTATAGTGTTTAGTATCAAACCAAAATTTTAGGGTAGTTTTATACATATATTTACTTCAAAAATCAAAAGAAAAGTTAATCGATGGAGCCTTGAGTGTAAAATTGAACGCATTTTCGCTTGATGCCCTCTATCAAAGTCTTTACAGTGTCATACGGTACCAGTTTCTCAGTTTTTTTTTCCATTTTCTTAACATGTCCTTCTCGTCTTTGACTGTCTTCTTGCTCTTCCGAAGTTCCCGCTTCATCATTGCCCAGTACTGCTCCACCGGGCGCAGCTCCGGACAGTTTGGCGGATTCATGTCCTTTGGAACAAAATGGACAGAATAGGCCTCATACCACTCCAGGACACTTTTAGAATAGTGGCATGATGCCAAATCTGGCCAAAATAGCGGAGCTTCATCGTGCTGCTGCAAGAACGGCAAAAGGCGCTTCTCGAGGCACTCCGGTTTGCAGATCTCGCCATTTACTGTGCCCTTTGTCACGAAAGGCTCACTCCTCAGTCCGCAAGGGCAGATGGCCTGCCAAATGAGATATTTGGAGGCGAACTTCGACATTTTCTTCTTCTTAAATTTGTCGTCCACATAGAACTTGCTCTTGCCGGTGAAAAACTCCAACCCCGGAATTTGCTTAAAATCGGCTTTTATATACGTTTCGTCGTCCATCTTACAGCAGCCATATTTTGTCAGCATCTTCTCGTAGAGCTTCCGTGCTCGAGTTTTAGCCGTCGATTGTTGCCGCTCATCGCGGTTTGGGAAGTTCTGTACCTTGTATGTATGTAGTCCAGCTCTCTTCTTTGCATTCTGGACGTAGCTCTGCGTCATGCCGATCTTTTTAGCCAAATCACGGCTTGAGACGTTGTGATTTGCTTTAATCATCCGCTTCACCTTTCCCTCCGTCTTTTTGTTCTCCGGTCCCGGTTTTCTTCCAGCTCCTTTGCCGTGGTCCAACGTCAACCGCTCCTGGAACCGCTTCAACACTCTGGAGACGGTTGAATGGTGAATGTTCAACATTTTTCCCAACTGCCGGTGCGACAGGTCAGGAAATTCCAGTTGTTTGGAAAGAATTTGTTCTCTCGACTCGCGTTGGTTCACCTCCATTTTCGTTGAATCGAAAAACACGACTTCGAGTTTGACAGCATGTAAACAATACACATCAATGAGAAAGTGTGCAAAATTTGGTTGATTTTTACCCAATGGTAAAAAAGTTATGCCCTGTTGAATGTGTCGCAATAATTTTGTGTTCGCCCTTTATACAACAATTTAAAGAAAATAGGGTTAAAATGAGTGATAACTTCGTTCACTCAATCGTATGGTGGATCTATTCCATAACTTTTGCATTGAATTAGGCCTATCTTTTCCATCTTGTGCCACTATGAGCAAAAATATCTGCAATTTTTTTAAGATGCAGGAAGAAGTGGTGTAATATAAGCAATATCTTCGTTCGACGATTCGTGCGGTGCACGGCCGCTATTTGATGTTTAGCAAAAAATCATTAGATTAAGCAATTTTGACGCAGAAAGACTTTTTTACCCACTGTGCAGTGAGAAATGAAACAAAACGAAAGTGATACGATAGTTGGTGAAATTTGGCACATGAAAATTTTACTCATAAACCCTGTAAACTTATTTTTGAAAATTTCAGATCCCCCCCCCCCTCCCTCTTGTGAACTTTTCTCCATACATTGTTTTGAAATTTTGTTTGGAGCGTAGACTTTGGTCAGAAACCCCCCTCCCCCCAGAAAAGTCTACGTAGTTTTGAATAGCTCCTAATACTAGGTGGCTTGTGGTGTGCGTGGTTGGTAGCAGCTAAACAGTGTGAAAATAATATCAAGAGTAAACTTTGAGAGCTTTATCTGAGCTGTATGCCATACCTTAAAAATAAAACCATTGCATAAGGAATGTGCCTTCATCCACTATGTTCACGACATTCCACTTACAACACAACATTAATTGGCTGTCCACTTCAAGCCCAATCGTGGCCAATTGTCCGACTGAAACTTTCAACCGGTGAAAAGAAGAAGAAGAAAACGCAATCTCAAGTACTTCTGCAACTTTTAAGCAAGCGATTCAGTCGCGTTCCAATTTCAAACACGTCTCAATATTAAGAAGCATCTTGATTTTGCCAGCCGAGCCCATCTTCATCTTGAACTCTATAAAAGTTAAATAAAGTGGGCCCGAAAAATGAAACCAACCAACGGTCGAAACGGGCAAGGAAGTCTGAAATCCGATAAATTGTTTCTTGGAGAACAGATGATGCTTTTTTTCCTGTCAAATTGCTTCCCCGGATGGCCTCCGATTTTTAGTGGAAAATCAAACTTAAGAAGCTGCTTTTGGAGCGGTGCCGTGGTCGGATTGATTACTTTGCGCTCGTCCGTCGTAATTCGGCTTGATTGGCAAAAGCGGAACTTTACTGGGATTACGGACTTCGAAGAAGATAAATTGTTTTGAATTGCTGGAGCTTCATTACTGAGAAATTATTTCATGAAATTTAACGGCATTCAAGCGTTCAAACTTACGACTCCGCTCAACTCGACACATCAATTCAACTATTCTGTCAAACACTTGGCGTTAGTGCAGTTGGGAATGAATTCAATTCCCCATAGAATTGGTAAAGTTTTCGAATCCCCAGCCCCAGTATCGATTTGTCCTAAAATAGAAGATTCAAAAGCGGCGGTGGCCCAAACAGCTGTTGTAAGAGTTTACGATTTCTTCTTTATGTCATTGATAAGTGTGTACTTGGCATACTGTTAACACACTTCGCGCCACCGCGCCAACCAAAAAATGCAAATCAGGGGGAGGATTTTCCCTTTTCAACTTGCAGTAAAAGTCGACAAGTGTATTGAAATGGGGCAAAACCGAAAATGAACCTTAAGAGCTCCGCTCGGAAAAACGCAGACGTCTTTATCGAAGTGGTCTAGAGAGGAAACGAAATTTTCCGGGAAGTAATCGAGTACTTTCAGACCGAGAAGCGAAGGCCAAGCATTATTCAAATCCACATGGCAGTTGAGTGAATTTTCTCCTCTTTCTCGGGACTACGAACAATAAGGGAGGAGCTGTCGTTTGATGGCAATGGGAGGAAAAACATGCTTTTCCACTGAGTTTAGCTCCTCCGATCCGCAGACGAAGTTATCTTTGCCGGTTCAACTTTATGCATCCGGGAATGCAGAGCGGATGCACGTTGCAACGTCAAGAAAAGGGGATGATGCGTTTGGAGCTTGATGTTCACAGAAAAACGTCCCCCAGGCAGCAGCGGGAAAACGTCGTATGGCAGATAAGTAGGAAGGAAGGACGGACGGAAGGAATGCAAACAAACATCTTTCTAGAGCATGTGCCTGCTGGAAGGAGTGCGTGGGCTGTTTGCTCTTGAAGGCCTCATAATATTCTTCCGAAGCTTTCAACGGTTCTTGAAGATTGGAATGTAATAAACAGACTTCAAAGTGCCTCGAAAAGCCGTTTATGGAATATTGATTTACGGAATATTGTTTTAACAATGCTTTGTAGGAAAAGGAAAAGAAAATCAATTTACGTGAACCAAATGGCTTGACAAAATGATTCATTAAGCTTGGATATCATCAGAACATTTCTTATTTCGTTCGATTTTTCCAAGTACAACTCATATTTTTTTTCCTGTGTTCGGGACCACTGCGACCAGTAATTCGATCAATTCAAGTATATACCGTATCCTTTGTTTATTGCATATCAAGTCACTTCATCACTGTTAAAAAACGATGAAGTATTCGGTGTTGTTACAGTAGTCATTGTTTGTTTTGTTGGCACCTCATCAATGTTTATTGAATGTTTCCGCTATTTGAATCACTCTTCAAAGGCGCGCCCCTTTATCAGTCAAAACCGGATACATTGCAAAGAAAACAAACAATGACTCCAATGCTGACCATGCATCGGAACCCTGGTCATAACCAATTCAATAATAGCACACCAAATAGAAAATGAGAATTACCATAAGGTAAGACTAACCATGTTTTCCTTATTCCAAGCTCATCCTCGGTGGTGCAATTCGAGTATTGTCACTTTTCATAAGGACTAAGGAGTGTATCGAATATAAGCTATCCACATACATTTGCGTTGTTGGCATGTATTTGTGATGGTTTTTTATGCTCTGAACACTGCATGCTGTGCGTTTGACTGTCAGCTTTCTTTTGTTTACTTGTTTGTGCGGTTCAAACTCTGCGTTTTCAAAATGTCGCGTATTGAAAAGGAAGTGAAAATTAAGGTTCTGGACACATGGGCGGTGAAGAGTGAGACGAGGCAGATGATGCGTACTGACTGACAGAAAATTGGCGAAGCGGTTTGGAATTCATCAATGCAAGTGTTAAAACCATCATTAATAAGTTTGGGGAACACTATTCTTTGGATGAGCTACCAGGAAGAGGCAGAAAACCCGGTTCTTCCAACCCGAAACTGGAGCAGAAAGTGGTATCTCTAATCATGAGGCGAAACCACCTGAAGACCTACAAGAAGCAGAAAATCTCGGAAAACAGTGTAGAACAGAAGAAGCGAGCAGCAACAAGGGCCCGGAAATTGTATTCGCGTCTTTTGCAGCGTCCGGATGCATGCGTTTTGATGGACGATGAGACCTATGTAAAGGAGGACTCAAAAAACCTTCCAGGTCCGCAATACTTTACTGCCGTCGTTGGGGAGGATGTGAGCGATGCGGACAGGTCGATTCAAGTGGAGAAATTCGGTCGAAAGGTACTGGTATGCAACCATTTTTTACACTACCGGAACTATAAATGCGGAAATCTATCGATCTGAGTGTCTCCAGAAGAGATTGTTGCCTTTATATAAGAAGCATAGTACACCTCCACTGTTTTGGCCGGATTTAGCGTCGGCTCACTATGCCAAAACCACTCTCAATTGGCTTGCGTAAAAGGGTATAGATTTCGTTGAAAAAAATATCAATCCACCAAATCGCCCTCAGCTTCGACCCATCGAACGTTACTGGGCAATCGTGAAGAGGGTCTTCAAGAAGACTGATAAGGCAGCTGGGAACATGCAGGAGTTCAAAAACATTTGGGCTCAAGCGTCCAAAAATGCGATGCAACACTTGTCCGAAACTTGATGAAGAGCATTTCGATCCATAGTTCGAAAATTCGTGAAGGAATAACTTAAATTTCATCCAGTCTTCATTATGTTCAAGTTTAACCTCGTACAATAAAGGATCAATTTTTTGTATCAATAAAATATCGGTTTTCAACAAAATTTGAAAGAAAGTTTGTGGATAGCTTATTTTCGATACACTCCTTAAGATATGTTTCTTTGACTACAAAATTCTCTGTTCCCTAGTTGGAATTAATTCGTACTAGGGTTGGATGGTTGATCTAACACTCCGTAACGCACCACGAAAAGATGGTCTACAAGCGTTACGAGTTAAGCTTCATTGATAGTCTGAAACTCTCACACGGGAATCATAAGCATGTCAATTAACACACGTCAACCAGAAACGATTATCGCGTCTAGTAGCGAAAAACATGCAAACAATATTCAAATTGTGTCAGCCATTGCCTCAGTTTCGAGAATCAAAATCAAACTCAAAACCAAAATCGAGAATCAAACCACAAGGTCGCATTGGCTTCCCAAGTTATACACAGTGTTTTCAAAAAGTTCGAATTTTCATGATTGTGTAGATATGCAACAGGTAAATATTCTGTAAAAGTATTAGTGTCAGCTTTAGCTTCATGTAAAAGCTGACTAACATGTTACGCCTCTCACGCGCGGTTAGCACGCCTCTACACCGTTCCCAATATATTCTCATACAAAATAAAACTCTATTTATTTCAAATCGATAATCCAGATTTTATTGATAACTTTACCCATTATATTGCAATATAATACTGATCAACTACAGCATATGTTTTGGAATAACACCGCCTTTAACCTTCTTGACCAGCTCCAGACGTTTTTCGAATCCATCACAGGCAGCTTCCATCGGCATTTCGTCCCAAATTCGTTTGATTACGGTTTTGAATTGGTTCATATTAGACGCCCTGTGGTCATTTACCTTCGCCAGCCTGTTTGACCATACGAAATAATCCCAGCGATTCAGATCTGGTGAACTGGGAGGCATTCATTCTTGTCCAAAAAGTCCTTCAAATTTTCTCGGCACCAGCCCTGAACGAGATTTGCAGTATGAGATTGCGCTCCGTTCTACTGAAACACATAGTGATCATCTCCAAACACTTCTTGTACATATGGCTTGACAAACTTTCTCCAAAACTTCCGTTTTATAATATACGGCATTCACTTCAACACCTTTTTCGATAAAAACCTGTGGTAATTTGCCTCGCTTGCAAATTCCTGGAATATTCCGTGGAATATTCCGTGGAATTTTCCTATCACTCTCTGGAACAGTTCTCGAAGAGAGAGCCCACAATCTGTCGTTCTGGACATTGTGGGAATGTTGCAAGATGAATATCTTTTCGTCGGAAAAGATAAATTCTTCCCAGCCGTGCCGCGACAAAAGCAGACTTGCTCTTTCGAGTCGTTTCTGATTGGAAGGTTCCGAAACTCCGTGAAACTTACGTTTCTTGGAAGCTTGGAATCCAAGGTCATTTTGCAGTATATTGTGCATTGACGATCTCGAAACATTCAGATCTGCGGCCATTTTACGTACAGAGCGCTGTGATTTTGGTCTAATCCGTTCCCTGACCACATTAACAACTCGTGCAGTCCGCACGGTACGAGTACGACCGGATCTCTTCCGGTCATCCAACGAGCAGGTGTCACGGTACCTTCGGATGGTTCGGTACTCAAAATCCCGCTTTACTTCGAGGTTTTTCAAATTTCTGAAAATAGCGCCCGGGCGCTCATCTTTCAAAAACTTTTTTAACACCACAGCACGAAACTCCTTCATCGCTGGTAAAAGATAAACACCGAATGAAAACAATCGGACATAACCTAAAAGCGTTTGTAAAAACATAGTGCAAAACTACACCAACACATATGTAAAGCATGTTGAGTAACGGGTGGCAACTAAAATTTTGGAATTTCTTTCTCAAGCTGTCAAAAAAAGACAGACATAGTTGAAGAAGATCTGATTTATTCAAATAAAAGATACATTGTCCATTGTTGAAAAAAATATAGTGAACATTTGAAAACGGTCCGTAATCGGATGTTCGGCGAAGCTTCCGTTTGATGTCGGAACAGGAGCGTTGTACGGCCTCCATGACAACTTTGCGAATGCATCTCTTGATTCTACCAATCTATTGTTTGCGATTCGTGGCTCTCCAGTTATTTTTGTACACCAAGGAACTCAAAACCCCGAAGATATCTTCGATTGGGCGACACTGAGGCAGATTTGTCGGGTTGTGGTTTTTGGGTACAAATGGGATCGAATGGGTATTCAGGAACGATTGTGTTTTTATGGCGTAATGCGATGATGCTTTATCCGGCCAACACGTATTGTCCATCAACATGATGTTTTTTGTAGAAACGGGATCAAAATTTTCTTCAAATTGCCAAATTGATTGCCAAACCAGAGGGCTTGAACCATGGCTTAGAAATGCCTTTCTCGGAAATGGCAATGTACAGCATCACTTTCTGTTCAAACTTATGTTTAAACTTATATTTTATGTTCGGAGGTGTAGTAGAACTATCCGTTGAATAGTATCGATCGTTTCCGGGAATCTGCGTCTTCGAAAGAGGGAAGTAGCTTTCGTCGTCCAAAACAAAACTTTTTCCGGAATAGTTTTTAATCAACCAACGGCATTGGGATTTCAGCGTTGAAATCTGTGCATCAGTATATTCCAGGACTCGTGTCTTCTTTCGGCACTTTATTCCGACTCTTTTCAATGTTTTGCAGATGTACTGGTGAGAACAGTTGAACTTTTTTGCGGCATCCCGTTGGCTCAGTGAATCCTTGTTGTTGAAGGCACGAGAAAGAGAACGAAGTCCTTTTGCGTCCATAATTTTGGCTGGTCTTCCACTACCTTGCTTGCGAGCAGTTGTTGGGGATCTTAGGATATGGTAAACAGTCGAAGTCGCAACATTTTCGCTTTTAAAATGTTGTACCGTATTCGTTTTGCCGAGATTTCTGTGCAGTTCGTAGAACTGTACAACGCGCTGGCGAAATACTTCTTGTTTCGACGGCATTTTGAGCAAAACTGAGCAAGCATAAACAAAACAGAAAATACTAGCAAAAAGAGGAGAGAAAGAGCTAACGCATACACACTCTTATTTCTCTCTGAGCTAGTTTGTTGTTGGGCATAGAGGCCTCGAAAAAATTCCAAAATTTTAATTGCCACCCATTAGTTGCACGACACCAGTGCAAGGAAAAAGTATATGAAAATGAATCCTAGAGGGTTTGAGCTGTTTAGTGGAACACCTGTAACTAGAAATTAGAAGAAAAATTAGTAACTTCCATTTAATTCCAACTACCTTTGCTTATCTTCGACAGATACGCGTATTTCGTCTACAATGTGCAGACTTCTTCAGTGTCTCGTACTAATAACTCGACTTAGAAGACTGAAGAAGTCTGCACATTGTAGACGAAATACGCGTATCTGTCGAAGATAAGCAAAGGTAGTTGGAATTAAATGGAAGTTACTAATTTTTCTTCTAATTTCTAGTTATATGAAAATATATTGGACACGGTGTAGTGTTGGGAATCGAAAATATTTGACAATCGTTTGTTTACACTATAGAGAACAACTGGTGCAAGTTTGATCAAAGTAGTCGACCACGTTCAGAAGTAACGTCAAATGGAACTCGAAAAAATTCGGAGTGGTCCGATTACAAGTTGACTAAAGTACTGAAGATGCTGAAAACAACAGTTTGGCGAGTGCTAAAAACCTACTAGAAAATCCTGAGTGTGGAAAGAAATCAGCGGACCCACAAAAAAACTGGAACCAGGAATCGTCAGCTGAGCAGCCGTTGCGCTAAAGCCAACCCCGGTCTTTCGATCCGAGATGTAGCCAGAAGGTACCACACCAAATTTCAAACGGGGTGGAGCATCCTTGCCGGGGAACGATACAAGTCGTTCAGAGCCAGCAAACATCCGAACTGGCCCATGAAGCAGAATTTCGTGGCCAAAAAATGTGCAAGGCTCTTGAACGACCGTGTTTTGACGAAACACGAGAGCTGCACTTTGATCGATGATGAAACTACGTCAAATTCCATTTTAACCAGCTTCTCTGTCGAAAGTTTTCCATCGCGAATGTGCCGGGAAGATTCGAACTCGTGTTTGCCGACAAGTTTGCGAAGAAGGTCATGATTTGGCAAGCGATTTGCAGTTGTGGCCTGAAAACGGAACCATTGAAAAAGCGTGTATTGCAATTTATCCATCAAGATAGGGGCAAAGTCATCGATTATGCCAGCTGCCACAACTGCTCCTAGCTGGTTCTGGAGGGGACCAATCGTAAATACTGGGCAATTTCAAAGCGCAAAGTCTAAGCGACTAAGACGAAGCGGCGGGGCAGCCAAGGACATCCAGCAAATGCGGGCAAAATGAAAGAAATGCGCTGATTCCATGTCCGGTTCCAGTGTGCGGGCGTTGATGGGCTCCATCAAGTAGAAGGTTCGAGATTCCATTCGAACTGGAGAAATGTAGCCATTTTATGCCGTAACTTTGATGTTTCAATAAAAGTACTGCAAAGCAATCAATAATAGACTTTTTAAACATATTGAATCCCGAATTGCAGGGCTTTTTATGCGTATAAATTTACTTTTAGTTAGCTTTTATTGCTAAAGCATAGGCTTGCAAATTCAAGACGTCCGAAAAATGAAGTGTTTGGTGGACAATATTACACTGATGGTCGGTAATCTGGTACCAGCTACATAGGGGTGGAGATTTCTGGTTAATGTTACTCAAATAGGAACAACTATAATGAAACCAGTATTTACACTTACACTTTTTTGGCGTTATTTTTTAACCTTTTTTTTATTATCATGTCTCAAATGCAAATGACTGTTATTTACTTTAAACTCGCATAAATTGGCATTGTTTTTATATAAATTATAATAAACTGAACAATACTTAACCGTGTTTTAATTTTCTGATGAGTTTTTTTGGAAGAAATCTAATTTTTCGCTGGGGGTGGATAAACTTTTTTTTTGCATACTGTAGATCGAATTAAACAAATAAGTTTAAACTGGATATGATATACTATATATGATATGTGATATAGGATATATTTTAAATGATATATGATATGTGATATGTGGTATATTTAAAATATGATAAATGATATATGATAGGAGATGATATTCTGTCATATGGTAAAATATTAAAAAGACAATAACAAATAGAATAATTTTAATAGGGATTAAAAGAGTAAAAATAATGAAAATGAAAATATTAGTATAAATAAATAAAATTTAGAAAACTACTACTTATAATCAGAAAAAATAACAATAAAAATAATGATTATTAAAATTATAATAAAAACAATAATAATGATAATAATAATAAAAATATCAAAACTAATTATAGTAAGAAGTAAAACAATAGCAATATAATCATGGGTCGATACTAATAATTCCCTCATAATATAAACACATCAAATGTTAAAGGTCAGATAATACTAACAGATTTTGGAAGGAGGAATTAACGTTTTCATTTCAGAGAAAACATCTGGCCATTAAGGTAGCAAACGTAAGTTAACCGTTAAAGCATACAAATATTATTGAAGGGTTTATATCTGCCATCAAATTAACACAACATAAACTTTAATAATATTTGTATACTATAATATTAAACATTTAGGAGAAACTGTACGCCATGGCAAGTCCTGCACTGGTGGTGGCTTCACATCACATCACTGTAGATCGAATTAAAACAAAATAGGTCTTTTAGTTTTCGTCTTTAAGTCAACGACACATTATTCCAGTACCAAATCTATATAAATAAAAATGAGTTGGGGTTTCCTTTGTCACGATTTAACTCGCGAGCGGAAGGACCGATCGGCGTGAAATTTTTGGGCAGGGATTTTTGGGGCCGGAGGAGGTTTGAGTTGAGACCCCCCCCCCCTTCACTGGAAAGGGGGGCTCCCATACAAATGAAACACAAATTTCTACACAACTCGAGAACTAATCAAGCAAAAGAAACCAAATTTAGCATGTGTGAGTTTTTGAAGGCAAAAAAGGTTTTTATGGAAGCTTGAGAACCCTCCCCGTCATAAAAGGGGGGGCTCCCATACAAATAAAACACAATATTCTGCATAACTCGGGAACTAATCAAGCAAACGGAACGAAATCTAGCATGTGGTGGTTTTTTAAGACAAAAAATGTTTTTATGTTGGTTTGAGACCCCTTCCTATCCTAAAGGGAAGGGGGAAGGGCTCCGAAACAAATGAAATACACTATTCTGCATGACTCAAGAACTAATCAAGCAAATGGAACCGAATTTTGTATGTGATGGTTTTTGCAGACAAAAATTTTTTCGCTGTTGATTTGAGACCACTCTCCTTTCTGAAAGGGGGGGAACCTATTCAAATGAAACGCAAATCCTTGCATAACTCGAGAACTAATAAGAGAAATGGAACCAAATTTCGTATGTGTGAAGTTTTTGAAGGAGGGAAATGTTTCTATGGTGATTTGAGACTCTTCTGTCATATGAGGAGGAAGAGGGGGGGGGGAGGTGCTCTCAAACGAATAAAACCCAAATTTCTGCATAGCTCGAGAACTAATCAAGCAAATGGAACCAAATTTGGAATGGACGAGTTTTTTAAGGCATGAATTGTTTTTATGGTGGTTCAAAGCCCCTCCTCCCTCTAAAAAGGGGGGCTTTCATACAAATGAAACACAAATTTCAACCAAACATGAGAACTATCCCTACCGCTATGCTAATTTGTATGCATGGGTTTTTGGGTCCGGGAAAGGATCTTATTATAGTTCAACACCAATCCCGCCTTAAGAAAGAGGGGCCCCCATGCAAATGAAAAACTATTTTCTGCATAACTCAAGAACTAATCAAACAAATGGAACCAAATATGGCATGTGGAGGTTTCGTAGCCAAGAAATGTTTCTACGGTGCTTTGCGACCCCCCTCCTCTTTGAAAGAAGGGGCTCTCATAAAAATGAACCACGAATTTGAGCCAAACATGAGAATTATCCCAACAAGTATGACTATTTTTATGCACGGATTTTTGGAGTTGAGAAAGGTTCATATGATGGTTCGAGACTCCTCCCGCATCTGGAAGGGGTGCTCCTACACCAATGAAACACGAATTCCTGCATAACTTGAGAACTAATCAAACTAGTGGAACTTATGATGGTTCGAAGCTCCTTCCCCGCCTGGAAGGGGAGGACTTCCATACAAATGAAACACAAATTTCTGCAAAGCTCGAGTTCTTGGAATTGGAGTTCTTCAAATGGAACCAACTTTGGCATGTGGGGGTTTTTGGGATGGATTTTTTTCTTAGGTGGTTCAAGACGCCATCCCTCTGGAGAAGGTGAAGAAGGGCTCTAAAACCAATGCAATAGACACTTGAACCAAACATGAGTATTATCCATGCAACTAAAAAACAAAATGTGTAGTTTTCGGGTAAGAAGTATATTCTGATAGAAGTTTTAGTTTTAGAAGTTTTCAGTCAAGAATTGCAAGAGAAAATTACGTACAAACTGATAGGATACGGCTTCGTTTGTCTTTGAAATGCTTCTACGCAGAAAGCAAAACCGGTAGAAACTTCCGGTCCAAGGGTTAAATTAATAACACAAACCTTTTTTTTTGCATAAATAACACACACAAACAAACAAAAATATTTTAACCAGATTCATTCAGAACAAAAACCATAAACGCGCCAATTCTATTAATTTTTCATTCATTTAGTCGCATACGTTGCAAGGCTCGGACCGGGTTCAGCTAGTACTGTTTAATAAACACCTGAAGCCAAAGGCCCATTTTCTGAGCCACTACCCACTAGCAAGTAAAATACCCATTTTACTTCAACACTCATTCGTGAAATGAAGCACAAGTACACCAGGAAAAACATTGCTATTATGGATCAATTTAGAATGGCTTACAACGTATGTATGTATGTGTGTAAGAAGCCACCATCCTAGCGTGGGCATTGCCCTGCCTGCGGTTCCACATAACAGAAAGAATATGTTTGTTACCGTTCTAGATTCAACAAACTGCTGTATGAAAGGCTAAAAAGGCCGAAAGCAGAGACACACCTCCACGAAACCTGCGGGAATAAGAGAATCTCTTTCCAGTAGTATGATCCAATAAAACGAATAACAAAATACGCAATTCTGTTTGTGGTGATGGTTTGTTAGAGAAAGACGCGTCAAATTCATTACAACTGTTGGAGTGTGAATGATAGACACATACCCTCCAAGACTCCTGTTTGCCGTCCACTCCATTGTTCAATTGCAACTTCAATGATGCCTTGATGCACCATCCCGTCCTAGGATTGAAATGTATTATAACAATTGATATATAAAGGGTGTTCCGATCAAAATTTGGTCAAACAGTAATGTGCGCGAGGCGATCAAAGTTTTTATTAATATCTCACATTCTTTCTCTTTTTCAAGTTCAGTTAATACAGAATACAGGAGAAATATTCCTAACTTCCTTTTTACCGAATGCGGATTGCCGGGTCTTTCGTTTAACACCTACCATAAGATTTTGTACAGCCTCTTTCTCCACTTTATTCACCGCAGAACGCCAGTTTCCCTTGAACTGTGTCTCGCTCACAACAGCTTGTTAAGTCTTCTTAAGGTTTCGCTTGACAATGTCCCAATATTGTTCGATTGCGTGGAGTTCTGGCGTGTTGGGAGGGTTATTGTCCTCGGGCACCACTTGAACGTTGTTGGCAGCAAACCACTCCATGGCTTTTTTTCCGTAATGGCAAGATGTCAAATCCGGCTAAAATAGAACGGAACAATTGGCAAAGGCAGTAGACGTTTTGGTAGGCATTCGCTCTGATGAATTTCCTGGTTGACGGTTCCGGTCGCAATGTAAACGTTGCTCTTCAAGCCACAGGTACAGATGGCCTGCCACACCAGATATTTCTTCGGGAACTTTGACAGTTTAATGTCCTTGAAAATATCTGCCACCTTTTCCCGACCGGTTGCCGTATAAAAATCCTGTCCAGGAAGCAGTTCAAAGTCTGCCTTGACGTAAGTTTCAATGCCCTCTACCACGCAATCAAACTTCATCAGCATCGTCGTGTACAACTTTCGCGATTGTGCTTTGGCCGACATGTTTTGTTTATCGTCGTGATTTGAAGTCACCACTTTCTTGTAAGTCGACAGTCCAGCTCGTTGTTTAGCTCTTTCCACGGTAGAAGGCGCCACTCCCAGCTTCTTTGCGACATCTCGGACGGAGAGGTTGGGGCTCCGCTCGAAACAGCGGGCAACTCTTTTTGTCGTCGCTTTTAATACGAACCCTTTTAATACGTTGGTAACAGTTGAGCCACATTCAACAATTCCACCAACTTGGCGTGAGAGTAGTTTTTTGATGCGTTGCTTCTCTTCCTTCGACGACATTTTGATAACTGAAGTGCTAAAGGCACGATGTTACGCGCACACGTCTTCAAAATGAGAGGTGTGTAAAATGTTTTAATGCACGATGAAAAGAAATGCGTCAAGTTTAAGTCACCCCAATTTTGATCGAAACACCATTTAGTAATACTTTTGGAAAAAACTTTGAGATTTGAGAAGGAAATATGCAACGATTTTATGGGAAAGCTTTATTCTGCAAGGAAACATCAAATATCTTTTGGATATTTTTAAGAAGACACCAACACCTGAACACTTTGGATCTTTCATGAAAAGGCTTTGGGAGCTTATTTTGAATGGCGGAGGCATTTGAGATGGTTGAGTGCGATTGCGAAAAAAGAAAATTTTCTTGGTCTTAGGTGAATAGGGTTCTCAACTTGTTTTTTATAAAGATTGAAGAAGTTTTAGAGAAAACTTGGAAAGTTTTTAGGAAAATTCAGCTATGAGAAGAACCATTGACTCTTTAGGAAATATTAAGAAATGTTTATAGTAAAACGACAATGCCTTTTGGGGTGAAATATTTCGCGGAGACTTAACAAATACTTTGGGAACATTCAGAAAATTCGTTAGAAAGACTCATAAAGCCTCATAAAGACTCATATAGCCAGAAATTCATAACAGAGGAGCAGATTTTGCAAAACAACTGAAAAAACAGGGAAATTTTACTGAATGAACTTGGGAGTATTTGTTTGAGAATCTTTAAGCTTTTTGAATTACTTTGAGAAGGCGTCCCAGGCAACCAATAAGCAGTTTCAAAGCGTCATTATGGCAGCTTAAAAAGCATTTAAGTCACCTTGAATACCATGCTTTACTGCAATGCTATGATAATGCTTCATAAATGCTTTTTTGCATTCAAAATTATTATTACAGACAATAAGCATTTAAATAGCATTTGAAATCCAACTTTACAACAGATTGCTTTCAAGATGCTAATATAATGCTTGTCGCATCCGAAATGCAGATTTAGGGTTGATTTACTGCATACGCTAATGCTTATTGGTTATCTGGGTCGGCTAGTTTTCTGGAAAGAATCTTGAGGCTTTTTTGAAAGGCTCACGAAGATTCAGCAAGTGATGTGGATGATTTAGTAAATCTTTTGAAGTGACACGAGAAGTCTTTTGAGAAATCTGAGGGAGGGTATTGGGATGACCTAGTAAGACTCAGTAAGAAAGTCTTCTGGAAGGACTTTAAACGACGACTCAATGCGTTCTATGGAAAGACTCAAGAAATTTACTGGGAAGAGTTCTGAATAGAGTCGCAAAGTATTCTCCTAAGTCTTAGGGGATAATTTGAGCAGATCATTGGCGCAACTAGGTTTTGCTTGTGGAAACGGATGTATGGAGGGTTGTGTGAAAATACCAAACAAAAATTCAATAGATATAGAGGCACTCAAAGAGAACAGAATTGACGCTCCGTTGTTGCGCCAGATGGCAGATCACATGAAGCCTCTTCTTGAAGCTTCCATGAACGGAGTGATATACAGTACAAAGTGCCTGCGGAAAGTTGCCACCTTCATCAAGAAATTTCACGAGAAGGAGAATGTGGTCTTTTGAACGGATGTAGCCTTTGCCCATTATGCCCAAGAGATTACTATTTAGAGAAGATTGTCCGGCTGAAGATAAACGTTGTACCGAAGACTATGAATCCTCTCAACGTCCTCCAGCTGAGACTGATAATAAGTTTTTGGTTGAGCCCCAACGAAGATGGATCCTTTGATTTGTTGACCAAAACGCAGGAGCAGCTGCTCGCCAAATACCCGAAACAGGTTGAGAACATGCCAACAAGGTTTCGGTTCAAGGCCACCCGGCAGGGCATCAGGACATTATTGTTAAAGGCTCAATGAACGTAGGATTTAAGAAAACAGCGTTCCATCGGATTATCTTTTGTTGTATTTTATTCCGAAATAAGTCCATTTTTTAATGCCCACACGATTTTTTAAAGACGTGCACTCGATATGTCACTCGATATTTCATTGATGACCTTTCTCTACTACGTGGGTTTCTTCAGCGGATATAAATCTTTCGATAAGACAATTTTGTTAAAAAAAAACCAGTTAAATAATCGTTGCCATGCCAGTGGAATAATTAAACAAGATAAACTGAAAAAAATCACCATTAGGAAATAAATGCAATCTACATCTGATTTATGGCTTGAATAAATCTTCAACCTAATCATTCTTCGCACAAGTTTTACGAACGCCTTTTCGTATCACTCGTTTCGACATGCTCCATTGATTTCAACCCAGTGGCTTTCCTGCTCAAACTCTAGTCCTTTTTTTATGTTCATGGAAAAAAATGAACCCTTTCCGGCAAAACTTCTCTGCCGACCATTTTTGTGAATTTTACGCGAATCATGCTGTTGCCACCTTCTGTGCCAGACGGGCTGACGACGGTCATAATCGAATTTTCAGCAGAAACTTTCTCCTGAACTAAAAAATAAATAAAATCAAAAATAACCCAACGACCGTTGCAGTTTCGTGGCTGTCAAGCAGCAGAAATTTCCAAAGTTTACTGAATGCAATTCGTATACTTCTGTCAAGACTTGGTTGTAACCAGTTTGACAGTCGGTCTGCGTAATTGTTCTCAAATGTTGTTCCTAACAATAGCACAGTTGCCCTCAATCGAATGGAAAATCAATCCAGAGCTGCTGAATTTTTCAAAAGGATGCACTTTTCCTATCAAGCTGGAGCCCGCTGGCATCAGCATCAGCAACAAGCTGTAGGCAGGTGTAACCAAGCAACAGCACACACACTCACGCACACAGAAACAACAGGTAATTGAATCTAGCGAGTAACTCAATTTGTTCTCTATAAAAGCTGTATTGTTTCATCGTTTTGTGGTAGATTTTCTCCTCCCACACGGAAGGGTGAACCCCGCAGTGCCACTGTTTTGCGAGATAGAGGAAAGTGGCTTCGTAGAAAGTTCATCTTCCTTGTCGTCTTCGTCGTCGTCGTTGTCGTCGTCGTTGTCATTGGCAGTTTCTTATAGAGGTGATATAGGTGCAACCCTTCTCCGGCCAGGCGAATCCGTCGATGTCAGAATGAAGCTCAACAGGTGGGTGCCACTTTCCGTTTTCTATTGCGTTAGGATTGGGAGCAGGGCTGCCAGTTGGTTTGTATTTGTTTGTGTTGAGGATTTTGCAAAAAATGTGCTCGAAGAATTAGAGAGTTTGACTGAACAGAATGATTTTACTCTTACACCATTCGGTGGGGAAAACTTACAAACATTTTTAAATTTAAATTTCGTAAAATCGTAAAAATAGTTAATCGTAAAGTAGTTAAAATCGTAAAAGTAGTAATCTCAGTATTATTTATTATTTATCAAATGGCATTTAGAGGCCCAATGGTGATATTATACACTTCAATCACTAAACTATTTATTATCAATCTTTGAATTAATCGTACAGACCGATCTTGCTGTTGAAAATAGTCATGGACAAATTAAAATCTAATTGCACTCCAGTGAAGTCTCTATTGGAATGGGTTGTCCATAAACGGTGGGATGCAAGGGAACTTACTTACTTACTTTTGACTTGTCTGTCAATAGGGTTGCATAGGGCCAATGTGAAAGATCCTGGGCGGCTGCTCGCTTTAGCCTTGACCAGATTTCGATCGACTTCCTTTATTTCTTTATAGAGGCTCCGACACCACGAGCCCCTGGATCTGCCTCTGCTGCGGTGTCCGGCTGGGTTTCAATCCAGCGCTTGTTTGCAGATTTCGTTTCCGCTCCTTCGTAGTATGTGGCCGACCCACCTCCACTTTCGTTCTCGAATTTCCACTGATATCGGTTTCTGTTGACATCGACGATGGAGCTCAGCATTTGAGATCCAATTGTGAGGTCGCCAGACACGGATTACACATCTCAGGCATCGGTTGATGAAGACCTGCCGCTTTTTAGTATTCTCCGCTGATACGCACCACGTCTCGCTGGCGTACAACAGCATAGATTTCACGTTTGAGTTCGGAAAATTCGGATTTTGGTGCATTGACTTATCTGGTTTGACCTCCATATATTTATTAAACTCGCAAAAGCACCCCTAGCCTTCTTGATTCATGCACCTATGTCGCTCATGGTTCCGCCATCTGACGCTATCTGGCTGCCAAGATATTGGAAGCTATCAATGTTCTCCACTCTCCGCTACCGTAAAATTGGAAGGAGTGTCCGTGTTGACATCCAACGATTCAGTCTTGTTGACGTTTATGGTGAGACCCGCCGCAGAGGAGCTTTCGGTGAGGTCGTTGAGCTTGCTCTGCATATCAGAACGCCGGTGCGCTAACAAAGCAACGTCATCAGTCAAATCGAAGTCGTTGAGGTAGTGATAGGCTGCCAAAGCAGCCCACGGTTCGGTAGACGGTCAATAGCATCTCCCATGATCCCGTCAATTACGGTGAAAAACAGTAGCGGTGATAATATACATCCTTGTCTCACACCGGCGACTACCCGTATGGAGTCAGACAAGGTTCCGTTATGCAGGACTGTGCATGTGAAAGTCTCGTACTGCGCTTCGATGAGATTGAAGATTTCATCCGGGACTCCTTTGCGTCTCAGGGCGCCCCACAAATGTTCGTGGTTGAGTCAGTCGGAAGCTTTATTGTAGTCAATGAATACCAAATAGACGGACTCTCGGAATTCATTGACCTGCTCCAGAATGATTCGGAGCGTTACAATATAGTCCACACAAGATCTTCCGGCACGGAATACCGCCTGCTGCCGCCGGAGTGTCGTGTCGACCTTCTCCTGAATCCGGTTTAGGATAACTTTGCACAGGGCTTTGAGAACAATACACAGTAGCATGATGTCTCGCCAATTGTCACACCCTTTTTAGGGACCTTTACTGAGACGCCCTTCATCTAGTCACGGAAATGTCACGGTGTCCCAGTTATTACAGAATAATGGATGCAACATTTGTGCGGATAGCATGGGGTCGGCTTTGAGCATCTCTGCTGATATGCGATCGATCCCGGGAGCCTTATTGGGATGCAAGGGAAGCGAAGGAAATCTGCTCGCCGAGCTGATCTTCATTTGATGTTTGCTCGACAGCACAGGGCAAACTTCATTGTTGTTCAAGGCGTCAAACACAAAAGGACGTTGCACGCAACACTCTCCTGTTTGTCGAAAAGGGCAATCTAATTAGGATTCATCGATGTTCGTAGCGTGGTAGACGAAGAGACTCATTCCATGGTTGCATACGCAACACATTAGCATTAGCATTAGCATTAGCATTGACGTTTGCACACCTCGTAGATGGAGCGCTACGATGAGGAATAAATCCTTGAAGACATTGCATGCCACCTTGAAACGGAACCAGTTAGTGATACGTTCGGCATAATTTCCACAAATACACCCCTCGATTGCTCACCTGGCAACGATGGCAGTCTATGCAACCGTTAGAAAGGATGGAGAGGTTGGAATTGGTATCTACCTAAGGAAGACACGGGGAACACACGTTGTCTTCAGTAGATATCAAAGGAAAGGAAAATGAATAGTCGGAGAGAATAGTTAGACAGAATGCTCTGTTTGGTGCACAGAACAAAAAAAAATTATTCAAAACGGTCGTTGGGGGCATCTAGTCTAAGAAGGTTAGGTGATGCTCCATTTCTCTTCAAGCGGTTGAGACTGAAGCATTAACTATAGTCCTAGCCCAATATGGCTTATGGTTATAGCGCCATTATTCGCTCTCTGAAACGAGAAGAATGTCTGAAAATATAAGACCGGGTGGTGAAAGAAACCTTATCGCATTCTCTGATGTGACCTTCATGTGACTTTCATCGCGAAGAATGATTTGTTTTTTCAATGTCCTTAACGGAAACTTTAATTTAATCTTATAAACCCACGATTTCTGATTATGGAGCAAAAAAGTTTAGTTTGGGCTACAAACCTACTAACGGCACAAAACGATCTACAACAGCTTACCTTACCAATCAGACTAAGGCTGGCGTGGCCACTGCTGTACTCAGATGTTGTCTCCATTCTATTCGGTCCATGGCTGTCACTCGCCAGCCTCGCTGTCTGCGGAGGGTCAGCAGGTCGCCTTCAACTTGATCGATCCACCTGGCTCGTTGCGCGCCTCTTCTTCTTGTACCTGTCGGTTCGTTTTCAAGAACCATTTTCACAGGGCTGTCGTCCAACATTCTTACGACATGTCCAGCCCATGGTAGTCGACTGATTTTTGCGATGTGTACGATGTGATGATGGGAGGTTCTCGCAGCAACTGGTGCAATTCGTGGTTCATTCGCCTCCTCTACGTTCCGTCTTCCATCTGCACTCCATCGTAGATGGTACGCAGCATCTTCCGTTCAAAGACTCCAAGGGCGCGTTGGTCCTCCACTAGCAATGTCCATGTTTCGTGGCCGTAGAGAACTACCGGTCTAATTAATGTCTTGTAGATGGTCAACTTTGTGGTTCGGCGAACTTTGTTCGATTATAGCGTCCTTCGGAGTCCAAAGTAGGCACGATTACCAGCCATAATGCGCCTTTTTATTTCTCTGCTGGTGTCGTTATCTGCGGTCACCAATGAGCCCAGATACACGAATTTGTCTACAACTTCGATTTCATCACCGTCGATCTGAGGCTAGGAGGCTACAACAGATAACTCTGAATAATTTTAAGCTAAATGAACAGTTTACCCTGTCTGTAATCAGTACTATAAATCATGATCAATGATCATAATTTCATTATAGTTTACAAACCTATGAAAGTATCAGGTGAAATACATAATTGCACTTAAATAACGTATCGATTCTAGTATGAGTAAATCTTAAATAAATCTTGATGATCTCTTTAGGACATAATAATTGCGCAAAAAACTGTAAAACTTTTGCGACACAATTTCGTTCTACAACTTACAACTAAAAGATGTCCATCACGACCAGATGAACATGCATGAGAAAAGTATGCCGCAAAGAATTCAACAAGCAGAATGGCGCTCGATACCGAAAGAGCCTGTAAGTAGTAGATGAAATATTTCTATCTGTCAAAAGATAAGATTTTTTTTGTTGAATTTGAAGGAATTTGCTGCGTTTACTCGTAATATTCAGATGGAAATAGTAAACAAGTGAAGTGATCGTTCAAATGTTCAAAGTTTTAAGAACAGAATGAAGCTGACATTAAGCAATATGTGCTCCAGCTTGACAGACACAATAAATTTTTAAACTGTATATTTAAGTTAAAATTTTACTCTACAGGACCATAAGGTAATTGGGTTTCAACAGAGCTGAATTAAAGTTGATCAAGTATGGAATAATAAACAGGCAAAAAACCTTCAAAATAAAACTTAAAAATATACTTAAAGAGCCCGTTTTGTTACTTTTATATCCTGAAGATATTCAAAGCTGCTGGTTAATTGACCAAGGCAGTCTTTCTCTATTTTTTTTTATTTACCCCTATTTTTATGTAAGTAAATAACCTTAAAAAATTGTGATTCATTATTTTCTAGAGTGCTAGATAAATCCAGTGCGAGCCTTGCTACGATTGTAACGAAGTTAATGAAAATATAATAGAACTGGCTGTTTTTTATGAATGAGGTTTGTTAAAATATTTTCATTAGCTTATTTCTGTAAACTCACATGGTGACAATCACCGACGCCAAAAAGACTCCACCACCTGGACCCTACCTATCGACTTATGTATATGAGCCGGGACCAACGGTTTTACTTCCCTTCCGAAGGAAAACGTGACCAGATTTTTTCGCCTCAGAAAAACCACCGACGTCGACTGGGATTGAACCCAGACCCACTGGGGTGCCAAATAGCAGTCACGCTTTGTGGTATATTGGATCACATCGCACGCATGGTAAAATCAAACACATTTATAGTCAAGTGCGCCAAATTTAACCCTTGATATGGTTGTTTCTACTGTGTTTTTTTTGCGTGTACTTTTAATTAAACCCTCAGATTTTTAGTTTCAACCATAGTTTTTCTTTCTGTGTAGAAGCATTTCATTGACAAAATATTTATCTTCAAACTACGCTGCATCCTGTCAGTTTGAACATCATTTTCACCTGCATAAGCTTGAATTAACTTCTTGTGCATATTTAGCACTGCTGAGAGTAAGTGAGCATCCCCCATTTTTGACTAAAAAGGGGTTCAAACTTCTATCAGAACATGCTACTTTCCCAATGAAATACGCATTTTGTGTTTTAGTTGCCTGGATTATTCTCATACTTGGTTGAAATTTCTGTTTCATTTGTATGAGAGCCCCCTCCTCCTCCGGAGAGGGTAGGATTTTCTAACCACCATAAACAAAAATCCAGCCTCCAAAACCCCCACATACCAAATTTGGTTCCACTTACTTGAGTAGTTCTCGAGTTATGCAGAAAATTGTGTTCATTTGTATGGGGATTGTCACCATTCCAAATGGGGAGAACGTCCATTTGGTTGATTAGTTCTCGAGTTATGCAGAAAGGTGTGTTTAAGGAGGGGTTTCAAACTATCATAAGAACCTTTGTCTTTTCCCGTTTGGGAAAACTTGACGATCCATACAAAAACGTAACAAGGGTAGGGGGGGGGGGGGGGGTTATAAAAAGTAATTTTTTGCTTGACGTAATTAATGGAGGTTCCCTAAATGGATTCTTTGCAAACAAAACAAACGATGACTCCGATACTGACTATGCATTAGAACCCTAGTCCTAACCAATTAAAAATATAGAACATCAAATAGAAAATGAGAATTCACATGAATGAAGACTACCCATGTTACCAATAAGCATTAGCATATGCAGTAAATCAACCCTAAATTTACATCTCAGTTGCTACACTAATATATTAGCACTATATAAGCTTCTTGAATGCTATCTGTTGTTAAGCTGCATTTCAAATGCTTGTGGCCTGTAATAAGCATTTCCAAATGCAAAATGGCATTAATGAAGCATACCATGGCATTGCAGTAAAGCAGCCGCATATTGGGCTAAAAGTGGCATTTATGATGCATTTAAGGCGACTTAAATGCTTGATAGGTTGCCGTAAAGACGCTTTGAAACTGCTTATTGGTTAGCTGGGTAACCAGGTTTTCCTTACTCCAAGCTCATCCACGGTGGATGAATCCGAGTATTGTCGCTTTTCACAAGACATAAAATGTTATAAGGACTTTTACTACAAAAACAAATATGTTCCCTAGTTTGAATTAATTCAAACTAGGGTTCGGTGGTAGATCTGATACCTCGTAACGCACCACGAAAAGGTGATCTACCAGCGTTACGGGTCAAATCCAGCTCAATTTCTTTATGTGTTATATATAATTAGAAATGTATGTAATCCAACGCTACATATAAGCCAGAGTCAAGAGGCACCAGCCCTATCTATATAATGTCTGTAATCTGCATAAGGTCTGTACTCCAAACCAAATCTAGTTTTTTTTTTCATTAGGGCGAATCTGAAATTGAGAGACTCTCTTTGATTACTTTCTCTTTCATTCATATTCCATTCTGCTTTACGTATTTCATTCTACTATTTGTAGAGTATGCTAGCTAGCACTGTTGTGTTTCAATCTGTACTAAAGAGTCCATCAAAAATTTTATAACTGCGCTGTAATAAATGAAAGAGAGCGAGAGAGGAGGGAATATCTCATTGTTAGATTCGCCCTCTTGAAAATAAAATCCTAGAAATGCCTTTATAGATATAGACTTGTCTGTACATCTGGCATCCCTGCACCGGGGTTGAAAGGTTCCGGCTCCTACTATGCTAGGAAGAAGCTCGGTCGGATGATTGATATCATTAGAAGCCGATGCGATGCCGTGCAATTGGTGGTGGTGGTGGCGGCAGTAGGTTATTGCTAACCAGTAGAAGCCAGCAGAAGCGAAAGCCGAATATCATCAGTTTCATGGCTATTTTTAAAAGACGTTCCGTCGATGGTGGGACTTTTGGTTGGTGTTGATGGTGGATCGTGTTTCGTGTTTGTCCAGGTATATTTTGACGCGGAAGGCAACCATTGCAAAGAGCTTCTATTCTTTGTACTTTGTTGGGTAAATTTGCATTGTAGCCGTGATGGGGTTGGCTGGCACTTGCGATGGCTTGCGGAGGTATTCGATAAAAGTTTGTTGCAATCGAAGTGTTGTTTAGTGGAATGGGAGACCATAATAATGTAATAAGGACGAAGCCGATCTTGATGGGATATCAAAGAAAACGGGGCTGGTCACGCTGCTTCGTGGCACGTTTTGTTTGGCTGCATTGCTTCTTTGCTGGGAAAGTGTTATTTCTGGTTTTTATTCCGTGTTGGGTATATTCATCACTGCGACCATATCTTAGATCTATTGTGATATGTTATCCGTTTTAATATTGCTTTATCAGTATACCGTATCACTAACATGTGAAGCGACCGACAGGGATTGACTCAAAGCATTTTCCCAGCCAGGTATTAAATTTCGAATAAAATGCACTACTTGGCTGGGTGCTGCATTTCAAATTTCAAAGGGTTCTGCTAGCCCCTTGTGCAGAAAAGTACGCCTTTTATTGAAGATTGCTGTACAATAACAAAGCAGGTATTGAGAGTCTACCTATTCCATGCCTCTTGACGTTTTCCTATTAGTTTCAGGTGATATTTGCATGGTTATAAAACCAGTGTAAGTATTGAAATCATTCTTTGATAATTCAAGAATTTTGGAAGTCATTGGAATGTAAACATTTATGAATCGTTGGCCTACCTAGCAAAGTGACTGTTGCTCCAGTTGGTCTCAACTTTTATGTATTTATTTTTAATATGTTTTGGGAAAATGTTAAAAGTTCCTAACAACTCAGATTAAGAAACGTGAGCGCATGTTAGCAGCTTTGAATCGGCATGTTCAGTTTTTTGAAAACCTTGAATTAGGAAACAAAAACAAAAGAGGCAAATTTGTAACGAGCACAAGATTATTACTTGCTCAGTAACCTATTCGTGTACATTGAACAAATCACTCTCACTGCATGAATGCTCATTAGAGTTCGTGAGTAGCACCTTGCATGATGGTTGTTAAATCAGTTCCCACTATAGCCGATTCGCACATGTCTGTGCTGGCTCAAAGTGAACAGCTTTCCTAAAATTCCACGCTTGCCAGTGTGAAATGATCCTCTCGAGATTACATTTCATAAATGTTGAACTTAGCCAAGTTGGTCCTAACTCCTACCATGCTCAATCCTTGACCGTTTCGTGAGCGTGGAATGGTTAAAAATCTTCCCAATTTCTCTCTGGAATTATATGCAGATATGATAGCGAAGTAATTTTGGAACTTGCGACTAATCAGAGTAGTTTTCGGATTTTTAACGGAGTTTTTTCTGGCTAGTGGAAGAGGCAGTAGTGATTTGTTTTTATTTGATTGATACAAATATCAGATTAGTTTGCATTCATGGTGCTCTTGCTAAGTAAGGACTGTATCGAAAATAATTTATCTACATATTTTTCTTTCAAAGCATATAAAAAATTTAGTTTTTTCAAACAAATGGATGATTTATTGTAACGTTTGCATTAAAAATTTGGGAGTTTTTTCGGATAGTAATTAAAAATAAGCTAAGATAGATAAATGCTTTTGTTAAATTTCCCATGGAAGGTATTATTTAAGCTCAATATTAACCATGAAAATTTTCTACACACTAATATAATCAAGAAAATTGTTGTGTAAATCAGTACTTTTAGTTTGACGTGTCTCTGATGTTTATGTGTTACCGTCGCATGACTTCATGCTATCGGAAAATTTTGGCCTACAAATCAGTTAGCTTTTTTGCTTTTTTGCTGCTGGTCGCAGGTATTTCAAAGTTGTTCAACATGAAGTGTAAAGTTGAATACTGTGGCCGAGACTGTAGGTAGATTTATTTTGAAGAGGCTTGTTTCCGCTACGATAACCAAGCAAAGAAGTTTAAGATGAAAAATGCCGTTCCGTTGAGGCATTTTTGTTGCCTTTCAAAGACGAGCCGCTAGAAAATGATAGAATGTTTGGTTTTTATAAATGCCGTCCTTTCAACTCTTCACCGGCGCTTCAAGATCACAACTACGTGAACATTGTTGCAGTGGGGCCTAAATGAATCCTATCTGAAGACAAAATAGATGAAAAGGATTTTGATGCGCATCAAGAAGCCGTCGTGAACGAATCAGCTTCTTTTGATAAACTGCTCGGAACAAAATCGGAACCAGTGAGTGAGGAAGGAACTCAATCGGACTTAAGAATTCAGAGCTAAACACGATATATAAAGGATTCCATGAATTTTGACACCCATATTGTTAGGGTTCAATTCATATAATTTTCTGGCCATCCGTGGCCTCATGAGAACCTACTTTGAACTAGCCAATTCGATGCCAAGTGACCGGACGGTCCAATAACTATGGCAAACGTTCTGCTAGAACGATTCCAAGTATTTTGACACCCATATTGTTATTCAAATATTTTTCTGGCCATACGTGGCTTCTCCGGGGTGACTGTTCCTGAATCAAGTCACCGGATTGTCATATGGCAATCACACACATTCCTGTGTATTCATTCCACAGTTTTTGTGTCATTATTGTTGGTTTTCTATTGAAACATTTATAAGTATACCAATTTCGGAACATGATTCCGGACATCCGGTTTTTCCGGAGACGGATTATGTCCATCGGGCATATTGAAAAAGTAGTTGAATTCCATCGGTCATATTTAAAAGAAGTTGAGTTTCTGAATCCAAAACTGCCAAAATATTCCAAATCGGTTGGAACTTTCCTTAGTTAAGGTCATTTTAGTTCCGTGGGTAAAAATGTTCCCTGTCGGCCTTTTACGTAATAAAAAAAATCAGTTGCCCTTCCTCGAGACCCCCCCCCCCCTTCCCCTTAGCTATGCCTTCATAATTTCCCTCCAGGATGATAAATTTCAACAAGATATGAGATGTCACAAAGTTTCTACATCCTTCTATGAAAACTTAATGAAATATCATGTTTTGAAATCGAAAAAGGCAACTTTGTTTCCTGTTGGACACAAAACGGTTAACTAAACATATTTACTGAAAATATTTGTTCAAGCTTTTGCTCGTTTCGTGAACATGATTTTTTTTACCTAGAACAAATGACTCGAAAATAGTAGAAAACATTCATATTGCTTGTCATCTGGTGAAATACTATCATTACACCTTTTTGTACAATGTACGAACTAAATTTCGAGAAGACCAGCCAATCGCTGCTTCTTTTCTATCGTACGCATACATGTTGGCACTGCTGTTGGGGTGGTCGGGAATCATTGGTTTATCGCGAAATTGAAATAAAACCGCTGTCGAAAGCTGTGACTTGAGACTCATTTATCGCATAACTTCTCACGAGTCGTCATGGTTAGAGTTCTACAAGGATTGTAGAATAGCTCGAATCAAAAGTACAGGATCAAACCCCATGTCAAACACATTGATAACGATGAAAAACTCCTCGTGGTTCTCCAATTACATTTCGAGTCAATAAAGCAGCTCTGTCATTCATTCATGCAGCCATGCAGAGATGCGTTTCTTTTCCATTTGGAACAACATTTTCGTAGTTCTTTGTGTTGTTTACGTAAAATGCACGAATGTTCTTTCTGTGTCAACAGATGCTTCGCAATTTGGATAGTTGCGCGTGTGGTATAGGGAGATTCATTCTAGCTGCTCACATAATATAACGTATTCAAAATATACAAAATGTTCAAACTATTGTAATTTCTTGCGTAACGTGCACTTGAAAAAGTGACACACGTATGAGTCCGTCTTGCTCGCACTCGTTTGATTACATAATGCATTAGTGTATGTTTAATAATGTATTCGTGCCGCTTGCAAACGTAAACAAGCAGTAAGATATGTACACAATCGAAAATATCCCGTTTTCCAGCTTTAAATGAAAATTCCCAACGAAGCCAACATTAGGGAGGAACAGCTGGTGGGGCCACAGTGGCTACTCCCGAAACTAATCCTATTAGATTTTTACCAACAGGTTATTAAATTATTCGGCTTTTGATAAACAAAAATATTAATACCCAACTGAATTTTTAAAAAAAAATTTAGGGCATGTTTAACATAAACATATTTATTTTCATTTACAGAGTTCCATTCAAATCCACAAATATTCACAGTTATTTTTAATACAGATAATTTTAAAACAAACATTGATGTTACGCTAATTTAAGAGAGTATTCGTTTGAAACAAATTTAACATATATATGTAGCCGGAATGAAAAGTTTATGTTTGAATTGACCTAAATCTATTCGCTTTGACGATAGTTTTCTTCGCGTGTCGTTTTCAAAATGTATCTCTTTTCATTCAATTAAAATTTATAGTTTACGTTTTTTTCTTGATTAAAATAATTCAATTTTATTTTTACAAGATATCAAGTAATCGGTAGATTCAACAAGACCCTTAGAAATTTTTGCAGACTTCCATCTCGTCTGGTTATAACTTGGATACAAGAATAAATGTCTCTAGGCAATTGTTTAAATTTATGAAAAAATATGCCTTACACTTAACAGAGTAGCAGATTTACTATCATTGCAGAAATGAAAAAACGAAAAAAAATTAAATCAAATTATTTACAAGCAAAAAAAAAATGCAATTACAATATCAGTTTCCCTAGTCTAAATTAATTCGGACAAGGGTTCGGTGGTAGATCTGATACCCCGTAACGCACCATGAAATGGTGATCTACCAGCGTTCGGAGACCTTAATAATTTAATAAGGACGAGGCCGATCTTGCTGGGATATTGTTTGCAATTTTTCATACAACAGACCAGGACATCGATTAAGTCCAACTTTTATTTACATGAATTATCCCACGAGTTTAAGCAAAATCTAGCATTCCGTATATGTGCACTATACAACGCAGAAAATAACACATTTCTTTCGAACTGTGTGGAGGAAACGAGGCTAGAGGCACGGGAGGAATTTAAGTGAGTGGAGTGGCATCCCCAACCTCACACTCCCTCAAACGACGTGGAGTCAAACGACGATCTCATCAAGGTTGAAGAATTCTTCACCACCTGATTAGAGCTTCAGTCATGTTGCATAATAAGGTTGAAACGGTGGTATTTTGAGGGTTATTCCGAGAGTCGAAGTGACGTTTGTCACTTGGTGAAGTGAGAAAATTCACCTGCAGTGACGTGACTCTTCTGGGTAAATCAAATGGAGAGTCACGTCACCGCAGGTGAGTTTTCTCACTTTACCAAGTGACAAACGTCACTTCGACTCTTGGAATAACCCTCATTGCTTGTAGGCGGATGTCCATCCGCCTAGGAATAAATTTTCAACTGCTGTCAAGAAACATGAATTTCACACTTTTATTGGCAGTGGTTGCTATGATGCTCTTGTTGAGTTGGCAACCCGCCCAAGAAATCATCGCACCGCACCGACCCCACTGTTAACGAAAAGGACGAGAAGAAAAAGAAAAAGGGGCCAATCGGACTGCGTGTGTGCCTTCCACCATTTTTTATTTTCAAATTTAATGTAACTGGCACTTTTATGGTTTTTTTTCGGAATGAGTTTTTTTTTTTCTTGAATAAGCAGGGGTTCAAACTTTTATCAAAACATGCTTCTTACCCGAGAAACACACGTTTTGTGTTTAAGTATCCTGAATAATTCTCACTTTTGGTAGAAATTTGCGTTTCACTTGTATGGGAGCCCTCCCTTCCAGAGGGGGTGGTTTCTCAAACCACCATACAATGATTGCCTTCAAAACCCCCCACATGCCAAATTTGGCTCCATTTGCTTGATTAGTTCTCGAACCATCACACGGGGCTCTTCGATTATAATAAAAATTTGAGTTTAATTTGTTTGAACCCCCCGCCATTTCAAAAAGGGGAGGGATCTTGAACCACCATAGAAACATTCTTGCCTTCAAAACCCCACATGTCAAATTTGATTTGATTTGCTTGATTTGTTCTCGAGTTATTCAGAAATTTGTGTTTCATTTGTATGGAAACCCCCCTCCCGCCCCTTCCAGTCTCAAACTTCCATAGAAACATTTCTCTCCTCCAAAAACCTCCACATGCCAAATTGGGTTCCATATGCTTGATTAGTTCTCGAGTTATGCACAAATTTGTGTTTCATTTGTATGAGAGCCCCCCTCTTACAGAGCGCGGAGGGGTCTCGATTTACCTTAGAAACATTTCTTGCCTTCGAAAACCTCTACCTGCCAAATTTGGCTCCATTTACTTGATTAGCTCTCGAGTTATGTAGAAGCTTTTGTTTCATTTGTATGGGAGCACCGCCCCCCAACCTAACAGAGAGAGAGAGAGAGAGAGAGAGAGAGAGGAGGGGTCTCGAACTATCGTAGAAACATTTATTGCCTCTAAAATCCCCGCATGCCAAATTTGGTTCCATTTGCTTTATTAGATCTAGAGTTATGAAGAAATTACAGTTTCATTTGTATGACAGCACCACTTCTAGGAGAGGGGAGGGGTCTCAAACCACCATAAAAACATTTTTCTCCTCCAGAAAACCCCACATGCCAAATTTGGTTCCATTTGCTTGGTTAGTTCTTGAGATATGCAGAAACTTCTGTTTCATTTGTACGAGAGCCTCCCTTTCTAGAGAGGGGAGGGGTCTCTGACTACCATAGAAACATTGCTTGCCTCCAAAAACTTCCGCATGCTAAATTTGGGTTCCTTTGCTTGATCAGTTCTCGAGTTATGCAGAAATTTGTGCTTCACTTGTATGGGAGCCCCCCTTTCCAGAGAAGGGATGGGTTTCAAACCATCATAAGAACCTTCCGGTGTCCAAGACGAATCCAACAAAGCAAAAATCTTGCCAAACGGTCCTTCCGCTCGCGAGTTAAATCGTGACAAAGGAAACCCCAACTCATTTATATATGGGTCATCCAATATCAAGTGACCAGAGAAATGCATCGACCCTCTTCGATTCGAACCAAAATTGGCTGATTTACTTGTTCTAGGCTATTAATCGAAAATCCAAAGTTTTAGACCAATCGGTGAACCCCTCGGCTGCCCCCATTTTTTTTTAGATTTTTGAAAAGTCAATATATTGTTTATTGAATATCTCAATGAATAAAAGAGCTACAAACAATGTTAAATACTTTTCTTAAAGGAAATTAAATTTGCTACCAAATAAATATTTTTTATATTTTTTACAGTGTTGCCAACATTGTTATTTTTGTGGTTGAAATATTAAATTGCGTTTTTCTCAAAATTTCCCCACTTTTTTTCAATTTTTATGGCTCCAATGTGTTTAGCAGACTTTTTTACATAAGAAACACTTGTCGATACAAAACGATTTGCTCCGTCATGGAGATATTGATTTTTAAACATTTCATGTTTAATATACAATGCATTAAAATTCAAAAATAGTGTTAACATATTCAAAGTGTTTTCTGAAAATGGGTCTAATAACAATCACAATAGGTGATTGTGCTAGCAATTATTTATTGCCAGATTCCAATTCGACAAAAATCTTCAGTGTTGCCATCTTACGTTTTATTTGTGATTATTTTTCAAAACAGATATTCATGCTAGGATTTATTTTTTTGTCAATCAAATCATCAAGCTATCTATCTATCTTTCTAAAAAAATAAAAATGACATGGAACGGTATGTCACGATTTAACTCAAGAACAGGTTTACAGATTTCCTATTTTTTTAAACTGTTCTTCTTTGGCTCAATCAAATCAGATAAAAAATGGTACCCGTTTTTGAGCTCGAAATACTCTTCATAAAAACAGTGGCATCGAGCATTAGCAAATCTGACTGCCAAATGTTTTTTTTTTTTGCTTCTTGCACTGCCGTGAGCCACAAACTTCACATTCAAGTTGCAATTACAGCGTGCCCAATCATTATCATTTGGAGTTTGTATGGTAGTTCCTTGAAGACTAGCTCTCGTCGCCAATCGCTTTAGAGTTCCACCTAATCCATTGCTTGGACCTTTACCGTATGCCGTTGCAAAAAAGTGCCATTCAGCTGGAACGCCAAAGTGTTCTCGATGGTACAGTAAATTCAACATGTTAAACCTGTTTTTGTACTGTGAACCCGCACCGTCAGAGAACTAATACATTTTTGTCAGCTTAGTCAGCTGAGATTTAAGGGATTCTATGAATTTCTACTGGAAAGCGTAAAAGGTTGCTGTGTTGTGATCCAAAGTATCCGAAATGATGACACAATTCAATTGAACAATATTTCCTTGCTGCGAGAAATAGGCAGCAAATGGGTGAACGGTTGCTTGAGAATTGTTGTAGTGGACCCCTTGTACACTATCCCGAAAAGCAAATGAAAAGTTTGCGTTACTGTTAGCGTTAATAAAATACTCTTTGTAGATTTGATATTAACGTCAATCACTTTATTTTTGAAAATCTTAATCAGACTTCTTTTGATCTACTGCTGAGAGTGAACATTATTTCAAGTTTGCAAATTTTTTAAAAGCATGATTGTCACTATCCTTAGTCACATCTATCTTTACAGTAGTTGGGAAGAGGAGGAGGAAATGTTCATGTAATATCTGAAAAACAAGTTGTCCCGAGTGAACTGGTAGAACTCTCCCTGTTTCGCTGCAATATAGTCATGCTTCCTAACAAATGCGGCTTCTTCACTCTGGTGGGCGCAGAGTGTTTCGCTAAGGTTCGCCAGCACTAATCGCTTCTGCTTGAGGATACAAGACGTTCCCTCCCGAACACTTTTACACTCCTTCTTACCAGCCAGTTCTTTACTCACGGCTGCCTCACGCAGGGTTACCATAAGATTTTGAAAATATCTGGCATGTCACAAATAAAAATCTGGGCAACATCTGGCAAATGTAGAAATTTGAACTAGCAATTGAAAAGGATCAAAGAGGTTTTACAAATGTTGATACGCCCTTTACAAATGTTGTCCCAAAATGAGTCATTTTTTGACTCGTATACTCGCATTCTTTAGTAACAAGCCGTAGCAAGGAATTACACCTATTTGACCAATGCCAAATATTTGACAGACTACCCATTAGTACAAAATTGCTACGAATCGTTTTCTGTGGACGAGGACTGTAGTCACGCAGATCACTTAACGCTTTAGTGGAGCAGGATTGAATGACGCTTTTTTTTATTCTGTTCTAATTTCAAAAAGTCTGGCATTATGCAGGGTTTCTCTTTTTGTCTTTTTGCCTATAAAAAGTCTGGCAGTGCCAGATAAATCTGGCATAACGGCATCCCTAGCCTCACGGTAAAACGCTTTTACTTTCTGCACTATGTCTTATGAAACACGATTGCCTTTCTTGGGGTTAGAGGAACAGATAATTCCTTTCTCTTTAATGCAGTTTTTCATGGTTCGCACTAACCTCTCAGAGCACCGAAATTCTTCTAGTAGGCCACCAAAATGAGTAGACCATGTAAAACTGCTATTTTTTTTTTAAATTCAAACGGTGCTTTTTTGTTAGATTCGCCTTGATGAAATAAAACAGATTATGTGAGAGTGGTAGAATAAACAAATGTTTAAGACATGAAATGTTTAAAAATCAATATCTCCATGACGGAGCAAATTGTTTTGTATCGACAAGTGTTTCTTATGTAAAAAAGTCTGCTAAACACATTGGAGCCATAAAAATTGAAAAAAAAGTGGGGGCATTTTGAGAAAAACGCAATTTAATATTTCAACCACAAAAATAACAATGTTGGCAACACTGTAAAAAATATAAAAAATATTTATTCGGTAGCAAATTTAATTTCCTTTAAGAAAAGTATTTAACACTAGCTGATCCCGGTGCGAGCGTTGCTACGCCTGCAACTAAATGAATGAACATTACAAAGAACTGACGCTTTTTTTTAATGAGTTTTTTTTTTGAGTAATAAGGAGTTCAAACTTCTATCAGAACATTCTGCATACCCAGACAATACACAGTTTGTGGCTTAGTTTCCTGGATAATTCTCAGGATTGGTTTAAATTTGTGTTTGAATTCACCATAGAAACATTTCTTGCATTCAAAAAACCCCGCATACCATTTTTGATTCCATTTGCTTGATTAGTTCTCAAGCTATGCAGAGATTTGTGTTTCATTTGTATGCGATCCGAAAGGGGAAAGCGGTCTCAAGCAATCATAAGAACCTTCCCCAGCCCCAAAAATACCTGCATACATATTTTCACTCCGATCGGTCAGACAGACAGGCAGACAGAAATCCATTTTAATATAAATAAAAATCCTGTTTCCAATAACCCCCACATGCAAAATGTGGTTTCATTTACTTGAATAGTTCTCGAGTTATGCAGAAAATTGCGTTTCATATGTATGAGAGCCCCCCTTGTCTGACCTTCAAAAAATCCACATGCCAAATTTTAATCCATTTGCTTTATTAGTTCTCGAGTTATGCAGAAATTTGTGTTTTATTTGTTTGAGAGCCCCCCCCCCTTCAGAAGGCGGAAGAGTCTCAATTTAGTTCCATTTGCTGGATTAGTTCTCTAGTTATGCAAAAATTTGTGTTTCATATATATGGGAGATCCCTCCCTCCACTTGTAGAAGGCGGAGGGGTCTCAAATCATCATAGAAACATTTTTCTCCTTCAAAAACCTACATATGCCAAATTTGGTTCCATTTTCTTGATTAGTTTTCGAGTTATGCATAAATTTGTGTTTCATTTGTATAGGAGCCCCCCCCCCCCTCAGAAAAGGGAGGGGTCTCAAATCAGCATTGAAACAGTATTCATCTACACAAACCTCCACATGCCAGATTTGGTTCAATTTGCTTGATTAGTTCTCGAGTTATACAGAATATTGTATTTCATTTGTATAGGAGCCCCCCCCCCTTTCAGGGCGAAGAGGAATCTGAAACCATCATAGAAACCTTTCTTGCCTTTAAAACCGCACACATGCTAAATTTGGTTTCTTTTGCTTGGGGTCTCAAACCACCGTAGAAACATTTCTTGCCTACAAAACCTCCACATGCCATATTTGGTTCCATTTGTTTGATTAGTTTTTGAGTTATGCAGAAAATAGTTTTTCATTTGCATGGGAGCCCCCCTTTCTAAAGGCGGGAGGGGTGTTGAACTATAATAAGATGCATCTTAGAGGATTTGAGCTGTTTAGTGAAATACTTGTAACTATAAATTAGAAGAAAAATAAGAAAAATTAGTAATCTCCATTTAATTCCAACTACCTTTGCTTATCTTCGACAGATATGCGTATTTCGTCTACAATGATCAGACTTCTTCAGTGTCTCGTACTAAAAACTTGACTGAGAGATTACTTATTTTTCTTCTAATTTATAGTTATAATAAGATCCTTTCCCGGACCCAAAAACCCCTGCATACAAATTTGCATGGCGGTAGGGATAGTTCTCATGTTTGGTTTAAATTTGTGTTTCGTATGTATGGTAGCCTCCCTTTTCAGAGTGAGGAGAGGTATTAAATTACCACAAAAACATTTCTTGCCTTCAAAAACTCACCCATACCAATTTTGGTTCCATTTGCTTGATTAGTTCTTGAGTTATGCAGGAATTTGTTTTTCATTTGCATGGGATCCCACCCTTTCTAGAAGTGGAAGGGCTCTCGAACTATCGTAAGATGCTTTTCCGGACCCAAAAACCACTGAATACAAATTTGCAAAGCAGTAGGTATAGTTCTCATGTTTGGTTGAAATTTGTTTCATTTGTATGAGAGCCCCCCTTTTTAGAGGGAGGAGAGGCTTTGAGCTTTGAGAGGCCACCATAAAAACAATTCATGCCTTAAAAAACTCGTCCATTCCAAATTTGGTTCCATTTGCTTGATTAGTTCTCGAGTTATGCAGAAATTTGGGTTCCATTTGTTTGAGAGCACCCCCTCCCCCCTTCCTCCTCAAATGACGGAAGAGTCTCAAATTACCAAAGAAACATTTCCCTCCTTCAAAAACTTCAACATGCGAAATTTGGTTCCATTTCTCTTATTAGTTCTAGAGTTATGCAAGGATTTGCGTTTCATTTGAATAGGTCCCCCCCCCCTTTCAGAAAGGGGAGGGGTCTCAAATCAACATAGAACAATTTTTCGTCTTCAAAAACCATCACATACTAAATTTGGTTCCATTTGCTTGATTAGTTCTCGAGTCATGCAGAATAGTGTATTTCATTTGCATTGGAGCCCCCCCTCCCCCCCTTTAGATGGGAAGGGGTCTCAAACCAACATAGAAACATTTTTTGTCTTAAAAAACCACCACATGCTAAATTTCGTTCCGTTTGCTTGATTAGTTCCCGAGTTATGCAGAATATTGTGTTTTATTTGTATGGGAGCCCCCCCTTTTGTGACGGGACGGGGAGGGTTCTCAAGCTACCATAAAAACCTTTTTTGCCTTCAAAAACTCATACATGCTAAATTTGGTTTCTTTGGCTTGATTAGTTCTCGAGTTGTGTAGAAATTTGTATTTCATTTGTATGGGAGCCCCCCTTTCCAGTGAAGGGAGGGGTCTCAAAGCATCATAAGATTATTCTCCGGCCCCAAAAATTTCTGCATACAAAATTTCACGCCGATCGGTCCTTCCGCTCGCGAGTTAAATCGTGACAAAGGAAACCCCAACTCATTTTTATTATATAGATTGTTTGTAGCTCTTTTATTTATTGAGATATTCAATAAACAAGATATTGACTTTTCAAAAATCTCAAAAAAATGGGGGCAGCCCATGGGCCGAGGGGTTCACCGATTGGTCTAAAACTTTGGATTTTCGATTAATAGCCTAGAACAAGTAAATCAGCCAATTTTGGTTCGAATCGAAGAGGGTCGATGCATTTCTCTGGTCACTTGATATGGAATGACCCATATATATAGATAAATGACAGTCCATGTATCCCTTTACCAGGCCAGGTCGAGCCTGAACATTACTTAAACATGGCACGCAAAAGCCCATCTTTATAGACATATACCCGCAAGCTGCGCTTTCATATGGAATGAAATACAATTTTACACGTATCAATATTTATATAAAAATGAAAATTCAAGTTTTTTTTTCTCTGTAAACAAACAGCAAAGAGCAAGTTTCAGCATGGAATAACAAACAACAGTAGCGGCTCAACTTCAAAGCCTTTCCAAAATTAATAAACCCCATGCATGCTTTCAACTCTCTCCAACAATTTCGCAGCTTGCTTCAGAGCCCAGACGTATCGAAAAAATCCCAGAATTCCACGTGCAAAAAAATTGATCCAGAATCAACGACTCAACACGCCGACCGCAACTCTTGAGTTTGGATAATTAAACAAGCACATTCCTTTCAGTTTTGTGGTTAACAAAACCAAAAAACAATGAAAACAGATCATCAGCTCAAAACAGCTCACAAAAGCGGAACAAGTTCAGTTAGACATTTATTGCAAAAGCTGACATATTAACGGAAGGCAACTGGATTATTCCGGGAACGTTTGCAAGTGCAACAAGTCTTCCCGTCCCATAGCATTAGGTAGCTCCTCCTGTCGAAAGGTAAATCGAAACCGGTCGGTGTCCATTTGGGAACATCCAATAAATTTGTCACGAAAAAAAGTCAGAACTCCCCTTCTCCCACCTTACTGCGTTACACAATTAATTGACCCCCCCCCCCCCCCTTTTAGATTGAACCTTATCGGATCGGAAAGGAAATCAGCATCAACCGGCTTTCAAATGGATTTGATTGTTAGGTTTTCTCGAATAACTTATCAAATAATTGAACAGTTGTGAATGTTAGAACTGGAAATCGTGGAAATGCTAATTTAATCAAAGGATGACATGCCAACTTCCCGCTTAAACGGACATTGAATTACAAGCTTCGAGAGAGAAAAGTTTTTGCCTCCACTAAAAAGTTCGTTCGACAGAGCCAAACATCAAGTTTCGTGACTCAACTTTTTGCCCAAATCTCCTAGCAACAACAAATCGTGAATTCCCATCGGCACGAAACATCCTCATTTCCATTCCATTTCACTAAACATGTTTACCTTCTGTCGGTATATCGGCGCTCCCCGCAACTGACGATGGCCGCTGCTTTGTCACTGGTGAATTCACGTCGTTGAAAGCCCTCTTCCTTTATCGCTCAACAGATCACTCCACGGCAATATAATCAATCATCATAAACCTCATTACCATCATCAGTATTTGCAAAGAGTTCTTGCTTGCCGGGGGACGAATGGGTGTCTGTGTCTCCGTCTATGCCCTGAGCACTAGTCGCTCTCCCGGGTGGGTTGTTCGACTGAAGGCAGACACAAAGCAGAAAAGCAGTTTTCTATGAAGCCACTAGAGCGGAGAGTGTGCTTTCCATTTACTTCAATTTATATTTTCAATTTCCACAACCAACCAGCAGCAAATGGTCGTACTCGTTCTCGTATCGCATAAGGGTTGTTGTCATCCTGGTGACAGCATAATTAATATAAACACTGAACAGAAAGCGAAACGAGACCACCGAGACAGACGGCGGAGTTGGATTCTTCGGTTAGCTGCATTGGGAAAATTCGGTCGTGAAGTCATTCAGACTCTGTCTGCTTCCGCTTGTTTCGAAGATAAGTAATCAATATAGAATCACCCCTCCAGCAAGACTGACGCCTTTTGCGGATGACGGGGGTAAAACTTTCTCTTACTCAACTTCGGGTTTGACTGCGTTTACCACACCGGAATCTGCCGCGATGATTATCTCGTGGAAAGTACTGTCATGAAGTTTTTCTGATTTCCGGCTTCCACTTCTTTTCGATTAGGTAGATTAAAAAATGCCGCATTAATTGGAACATTACGAAGTTTTTCAAACTTGGGTAAGTTTTGTCATTCAATGAAATGGGATCTTAATAGGCATAACATACCTTTACCACCATAGTAACAAGAAGCAACTCATGCCTACACTCTTTCTTTTGCAAAACCCCAGTAGGCGCAGAAGAGTTTCAGTCTGTGCTTTAGCGACAATCCATTACATGCTGGACGCTTTGGTTTGGTTTCTATGAGAAAATTCTAGGAGCTTTCCACCACAAACGAACGAAGGCGGACGAGTAAAAGCTTGCCAAATCAAATTCACCACTTGGCTCAGCATTATCGCGACATAATTCTAATTTTAGTTCAATAAGGACACATCCGGGTGTATGGAAAATTAGTGATGGGTCATTAATGAATGAGTTAGTACGCCAAATCCTCAGTGAGCTGACTGAGTGATAAATAATGAATTCATTCATTTTCTGTTCTAATTTCTAATTCTACATAATGCAATCAACGAAAGAAGCTCCCTTCGGACCTGACAAAATGGGATACAGCATGCTAACAACATGTCGGAAACGCTACTGGACAGTTTCAACGCAGCCTGGTTGGATCATTGAAGAATTGAAGATCTAGCCTAAAGGGTGTACGGAATCAAATTGCGACATACACAAATATTCGGCAAAATTCGCCCGTTCAACCAATCATCTCAAAACTTTCAGGGAGTCAAATAAAACATTTTATGAATATTCTCCCATGTTTGTTTTATGCAATTTCAATTCCATAACCAAATGCACGAACCTTCTTCTTTACACTACTCATAAGGTCCTGTAGGGGGACTAGGGGCATAATGAACACGCTGGGCGAAATGGACACCCTCAAAATAACAAAATCTTTTAAATTTAAACGGAAATGTAAGTTATTAATAATTTCTACCACTATCAAACATATAATTTTTCAATAGAACAGTTGATATCCTCTTTTAACCACCGAAATATACATGTATGAAAAATTAGAAATCATAACCCAAGGGTTTGACATATTACAATTTTTAACCAGAGAAAAATAAGGTTTTACGAAGAATATTTATTATCAATTATTTGTCGCAAACACGTTCTTTGTATCACTGCTGAAAGTTGACATTAATCACAATATGGTTTTTTGCAATAATTTATTTTAAAAAAAATGCATTCAAATTAATATAGTCGATTAGGGGCGAAACGAACACCTCTAGTAGGGGCAAAATGAACACCACTTGTTTCTGGAATCTAACCTCAGCGCCCACTTTGTTGACTTGTTTACATTGTTTACCTATGCTGTGTGTTGGTGGCAGTGATGGTGCGAACGTACAAAAGACAATCGGGAAGGCAGCAGTGGTCCAAAACGGCCATGGAAGCGGTCACAGATTATGTCCGCCGGAGTGGAACGTCCATCAAACGAGCAGCCATGATGTGCTGCATCGTGAAATGGACGGAGGCAAATTCAGTGCCAGCAGGAATTTCAACGTTGATGAAACCTCTGTGCTCACCGTAAGTTGTACACATTTTCAAATGACTAAAATATTTACCTGCACTTAGTAATTCAGAAAAAGCACCAAAAAATGAAAAAAGTGCCACTAAATTATTAAGGCCTGTGCCAACAAATAATGTGTGATCAGCATTAAAAAATTAGGAATGAGCAATAAAAGATGAGAAAAGATCTTCGGATAATCTAATTGTGACCGGTAAATCTATCAAATAAAGCAACAGCTATTAGTATATGTGCAATTAAATATGGCAGTATTTCCGCCAAATTATGTAATTTGAGCACTAAACTATTCGCATATGTCTTTTAATTTTGTTGGATTTTCCCATAAAAACAGTAAAATGAGCAATGGATAAATAAATATCCATTGCTCATTTACTGTTTTATGGGAAAATCTAACAAAATTAAAAGACATATGCGAATAGTTCAGTGCTCAAATTACTAATTTGGCGGAAATACTGCCATATTTAATTGCACATATACTAATAGCTGTTGCTTTGTTTGACGTTACCGTTCATTAGATTATCGAAGATCTTTTCTCATCTTTATTGCTCATTCCTAATTTTTAATGCTGATCACATTATTTGTTGGCACAGACCTGATAATTTAATGGCACTTTTTCATTTTTTATTGCTCAAATCTCTCTTTTAATTGATGATTAATTATGCTGCCATTTTCAAATAAATGCATGTTTTGACTCATTTTGTATTCTTAGGTGCAAACGAAACGTTCCAAAGTGTTTGCCTTGAAAGGCCGACGACAGGTAGGAGCTGTGACATCGGAGGAAAGAGGGCTACTTTCCACTGCAAGCATTTGCATGTCAGCAACCGGACAAATACTGCCACCTTTGATGATATTCCCTAGGGCCCGTTTGACTACCTGTCTTATGGAAGGTGCTCCACCAGACACGGTATTTGTCTGCAACTGTTCCGTTTGGATGACTGTGAAAGAATTCAACACCTGGTTCGAGCATTTTCTAAAGCACACGCGTCCAACAGCTGATAACCCGGTTCTTTTGATTTTGGACGGTCAGCGAAGAAGAGCGCGTGAGTGCCATGTGACAGTCGTGTGCTTGCCGCCCCCCATTGCAGCCACAAACTACAGCCTCTCGACATAAGCTACATGGGGCCGCTCAAGACGGCTTTCTCGAAGGAAGTGGAGAGTTACCTCAAATGCAATCCTGGTAGGGTTGTCACCCTGAACGAAATCAGCCGGCTTTTCGGTTCGGCTTTCATGAAGACTTCTAACGCGGCTCTTGGTGTCAACGGATTCCGTAAGGCAGACCGGTTTATCTTCAACGATAATGATTTTGCGCCGGCTGACGTTACGGACGTTCTTCCAGCAGACCCAGAAACCGATCGTTTAAACAATGAACTTGGTGCCGAAGCTCTTGAATCCAACGCAGCCGATACTGAAGCAGGACTTTCGCGAATACACAATGAGGTAGGAGATGTAAAATATCGCTCCAAAAGGGATTGTAAAAGTGGATTCTAACAACATGCGGACTCTAAAAACTACTCTGGCGCCGTTGGATTCGAATGTTACAGCCGGTTTGTCTGGCCGAAGCATCTTCAAAGTGTCTCCTGCAGAAATCCTACCGCTACCGAAAACAATTACCAGAAAAGTTGGCGGTGGACGAAAGAGGGAGAAAGCTCGAAACATAACGTCAAGCCCCAGCCGAAATGAGTCAAAGTCATCGCAGGCATTGAAGGATATTGATTAGCTGAACAAGGTGATCAAAGCTGAAACAAGACACATTTCTAACAGTGATGCCGAAACACCCAAACGCAAACGAGGACGTCCAAAAGGAAAGAGCAATCAAACTAAAACGGTTCTTTCTCAAGATACGCTCTGCGAAGCATGTGGCTGTTGTTTCAGTTCTTCTGACAAAGGACAGGATTGGATCAAATGTTCTGCTGCTGACAACCTGACGACACTGAGATTGGTCGACCTGCAAGACCATACACTACAGTAACGAGAGCACTTAACGTCTACGTACGGTCTTCAAATTTAAGTATGTTTGTTTTCTAGTCAAGACGAACATTTCAAGAGGTGGAATTCTTTACTTGACAATTTTTTTCAAATAAGGGATGGCCTAGTGTCCATTATGCCCCATATGGGTGTTCATTTCGCCCCGTACCCTAACCCACCAACCCGGTTAACAAAGAAGTTTTCAAATTGTTTTTATAGACTTAAATTCACTATTTTATTGCTGTAAACGATTGGATTGTATTGCATATGGATATTATTTGAGGTTTGACTATTTATCTCTGACAATTAGGGGTATTTTACACTCATAAAATGTATTTTCCCTTAGGGTGTTCATTATGCCCCTAATTCCCCTACAACATTTGGACCAACTTTTTTTTGCGCCGCAATCCATTTTTTCTTCATATCTTCCTCCGATTTCACTTCCTTAGGATGTTTCCGAATTGTCTGCGTCATGATGGTCCAGTATTTTTCAATTGGCCGCACACGGGAAAAAATCCGGTGCTCGAAACTAGCAAAATGGTTCATGATATCATGGAAAACGTCTTTTTTCATGTTATGAATATACACCATGAATAAAAGTCATGAAATCATGAATCAGCTTACTATGATCCAACGTAACGCCACTATGGCGTTATGTTTTTGATTTTTGATGATGAAAAAGGCAACTTGATTCATGAAATCATGAAGCATCTGATTAGTAACCATAAATTAAATTCATTCAAACATGCACTACTATTCATGATTATTGGCACCTGTCATTTATGATTCCAATTTTAGTGACGAAAACGGACAGTTTGGTTCATGATATCATGAAGCATTTCGTTTGGAACTACGAAAAAAAAAACATGAAAACATGAACATTATTCATGATTCCATATAGGTACCATGAAGCGAGTTCATGGTAATATGAAACATACTTATGAATATGAGAAAAAACGGATTCTTTCAGGATTTTGATAAGTAAACTCATTTTTTTATTTCAGTTTTTGATTTCGATTCAATTTAAGTATATAAGATTAACAATCGATAGCCTTCAGCAAATCACGTGTGCTCTTCGGCAGCTCCACGATCGACGCTGGTATTTTAAACATATAGGTTTGTAGAAACAGCCACAGTGGCCTACAATCCGGCGTGTACTGCAGGTTCAACACGTAAGTTGCACATACATATGGATTGCAGTATGTTTTCTGCTTTGTACTCGGAGCCGCCGAAAACCACGATAATGGATTTATCGGGTCGCGATGCTCCAACCGTGATTATTTGCGGCTGCATTTGGACATTTTCAAATTTTGTCCGAAGAAACTCCAATCGCTGGTTGATCTTGACTTCGACGCCACCCGCAGTCTACATGAAAAAAAAAAGAAATTAAACATACAAATATGAACTCAACAACAAAATAGCACCAGATTGTTTTTAAAAACATTTGTTTGTGACAATCGTTATCACAGTTTTAACCCTATTTTGTTTACGAGAAGTCTCGTTAATAAAGCAATAAAAAAAACTGTTTTGTTTCTTGGGTAAATTAAAACAAAAATATTTGTTCCACCGTTAATTTCGAAGGCGAATCGCTTTCCGGCCATCTGGTAGGTGATGTAGATGAGACGGAGAATGAGTGATAACTTCAATACCGCATTTACCGATTTCATAGTTATGCGGATCAACTTCATATGCATCCAGGTGTTCATCGAACACACAGGCCTTATATGTATGGCAGACAAATGTTATCACTTCATTGTTTTTGATGATATGGCGCACTTCTTTGAGAAACATATCATGTCTCCTGGCAATCAACATCGTTCCAGCTATTATTTTCGTCTTTTCTAACATAACGTAGTTAAGCACTCGAACGATTACACTACCGTCACCGGAAATCAATTCGTGTTGAATTGGAATGCAGTGCAGTTTTATGTAAAATCGAAGACCGCCAATAACAAGACACACAGCTCCCTCTCTGTTTCAGTCGACATGTTGGTAGCGCCCTCAACGTGTTCCAGAAACATTAGAAACAAATATGTATGTGTGAACTCATGTGAGCCATCGTCGGTGTATGTGTTTTGATTTGTTTTGATAGCTAAACTTTTGATGCTCAACATCAATAGGCATTGAAACGTTTATTTCTGTCAGACTTTGCTTATTCCGTTGAAAATGGCACGCAAAACCTTTTGTGTACCGGGATGTTTGAGCGCCTCCAACGCAGGAAAGAAATCCTTCTTCCGAATAGTCGAGACCCACAGGTAATTGCAATACTATTTTAGCATCAAGCAGCATCTGTTTTCACTTGAGTCCCACTAGAGAGAGATTTTTCTGGTGTTGGTGGAGATTGGCGCTTTTCGGTTGAAGGAATGCTACACGAAGAGTTTATCCTTCGGGTCCACAAGGAATGTTTATCGTCGAATTAATATCACAGTTCCACCACTACAGCATTATGATTCGTTGCTTATAATTTTGTCAGTAGGTGTTGATTTGGTTGAGCTGCTGCGTTTGAATATTTCCTGGTGGCTGCTGCGTCAATCTTCAAACAATCCGGAATTAGCTTACCTGTTGGAAACAGTCGTTTACAGGAAAAGGGAGTACTTGGTTGATAAACTCTGTTAAACTATGATACACAATAATTACTTCCGATTATCCGATCCAGCAGCTCAAAAGGCTTGCCATTTCTTTCCCTGGAGCGTTCCTCCATCACCGTCCTTGTTTACTTTCATTATGGAAAGAATAGCTCTGAGATGACCGTTTACAATCCTTTGATCCTTTTATGGTTCCAGTTGACTTGCAGGACGGTGTGTTTTGGACATCAGAAACATAGTTTTTCAAATAAATATTGATTTCCGATGCGAGCCACTCCATCGGCTCCAGCACAGTACAAGTTTGTTTTGATTTATTTTTTGACGTTTCTCTTGAGCGCAGAAGATTACAATTATACACACCGTAACTTTTGCTTGATTACACACACACACACACACACGCGCGCGCGCGCGCACACACACACACACACACACACACACACACACACACACACACACACACACACACACACATATTTCAAGCAGAACAATGCATTAGGTCCTAAGTAACATTGAGAGATTCTCTTCGTCGACTTTCTCTTTGGTTAATAGCTTGTCTATTAAATGATTTGCTGATGTTTTCGACGTATTGGATCCTCAATAACACTTTATGCTACCGTACTGTATGTAGAAAATACTTGAATATGTATTTACATAGCCGTAGGAACGCAAAGAGAAAATCGACAAAGAGAGTCTCTCAATGTTACTTAGGACCTAATGCATTGTTTTGCTTGATTTATGTCATGTTTCTAGAAGTCGTTCGGGGGCGCTACCGTTCATGAAGTATACGGTATATATGGGAAAATTTGACACCTGTGTGTCTTGTTATTGGTGGTCTTCGGTAAAATCCAGTCCCTTCATCCAATTGCAGCGGTCCGAAATTATGAGTGTTCGTGAATCTTAAATTGGTCATTTATCGCTAATGTAAGAACGATATTCTTCCTCGATGATGTGGTTGTTGTTATCTTTTTGAAGTATTTATGTTTCATTTCTGGTATGAACGTTGATGTAAATCGAGTAGGTCCTGTCCACTCGATTGCAAGCGGATAATGAGTAGGGAAGTGTGCTTTTGGCTTAAGGTGTTTATCAAATGAGTTTGTCCATTCATATCCAGCAGGCACGAAGTCTCCAATCATTAGTGTGACATTATCTACAAAGCACTTCATCTGTCCTGCGGACATTTTGAGTTTAAGACACTCTAAATTCTCCTGTTTTATTTGTGGTGGAATACTTTTTCGCTCATTGATGTCATAATCATATCGCTGAACGCGTTGGTTCAGTATGAATAGTGAAAAATAGCCTTTTGAAATGAAACGAAGAATGCAACTAGCAAGAGCATCTTGTGCAAAACCTTCAGAATAGTCATGCATGCAGTCAACAATCTTCAAGTCAGTAACGTGAAAGTCAGGGATGGTGTTGAAAACTGAGTTTTTCCGGATTCCTGTTTCTGAAAAGCGATCGATTTCCAGTGCCGAATTATATAATTCCTCGGTGCGGTACAGAGCAGGATCGTCTTCTGTGTTTACCCTTATGCCTTCAAGATTCATTGAGCAAATCCTGTACAAGTAAATAGAAAAAAATTGAGATTAGTTAAAATTATCGCAATGAGATTGCAAGCGTACATGACTCACCAACCGTTACAATTGCACCTGCCAAAATGCTACTTTGTTTGCTGCGGTACAGTAAGCACGAAGTAGAATTTTGGCAGGCGACATTTCAGCGGCTGGCGAGTCGTGCTCACTTGAAATCTTAAAGTGTGGACGCTACGAGGAATCACCTTAAGATAGCTCTTCGATGTTTCTTACCTGCATGGATGATTTGCAACAAATTATCTATTGTAGTCCAAAAAACTGTTTAGGCCCAAATTGTCTCCACGCAAACCTCCAAATAAAAAAAATATATTCCTTTCTTCGCCTTTTACACGAATTCGTACAGGTGTTTCTTCTAGATGAATGATTTCTTGAACCATGGTTCAAGATTTCTTCGTTGATGAACGATTTCTCGACAGCGGAATATAGGAAATGGGATCAGGAACATGTTATCAATTTTGCCGTGAATATGTCTTGGTAAACTCGGAAAATTTAAGTACAATCCTGTCAGAGCTTGCTTTCCAGCTGTCGAACCCAATGGATTGTTGATTTCAAACGAATCAGCAAAAATAAAGTAGGGAATGCAAATTTGGTCAAATCATTTTGTGTAGTATGATACTATACATAACATTTTGGCACTCATTTTGTGTAGTATGATACTATACATAACATTGCTTTACATTTACATGTGTTAATTGCTGCTGTCTTGACATGACCGCGAATTGACAGTAACAGTGATTGACGTATAGGTAAGTAAGTTTGGATTCCGAAAGTCAGACTTCCGAACTTTAATTTAGTGAATAGTCTTCAAAGCTGTCGGTTTACAAAGATTTTCTAACTTACCTCCACTTCCAGTATGAAGCTGGCTTGAGTCTCTTTAACAGAGGGCTTCTAAACTATTTCCAAACTATTTAAAAACAAAAAAATCAAACCTAAAAATTATTTGACACAAGTAGCTTATGTTTAATGTGATTTTTAAATAAAAACGTTTTAATTTCGCCCTAATCGAATAAAAATCAAGATGAAAAAAAACTTACCGCTAGGTTTTGTTGCTGCTTCTTTTACTGCTGCAGCGGCTGCTGCTGTGTACCGTTGCTGCTGCGACTACGCGTTAAGCTGTGCTCTTGATGTTTTCACACTATAATTAAGCACAAGTTAGTTTTTTTCGAGCATTTGTTAGGATTTTAAAACCTTACCTGAAAATTACCGCCGACCGGTAGGCATGCTTCGATTGAATTGATGAAAATTTTTGACAGGTTGACAGCTTTGCGTTACGCTTATAGAGCGACCATGAATCAAATTCATGGATACGTTTGTTTTGGTTCATGATTTTTGGAATTTCAGTTATAAAGCGAGGGGTCATGATTCCATGACTCAGCGGTATGATATTTTATTGCGAGTTGGATTCATCAAAACGGGAATTGATTTATAATAACGCTTGTGGCGATCATGACTCATTTTCAACCGAGCAGTTGTTATTTTTCATGATAATTGTGGTTTTCGTCATGATATCATGAACCATAGTCATAATGTCATGAAGTGACACATATTATGATTTCATGAATTTTTATTCATGAATCCGACAACGGATTTTTTTCCGTGCAGTTCCGGTGTTGCGGGCGGTTGCGATGCTTCGGCACGAAATTGACCTCCTTAGCCTTGTACCACTCTAAAACCTCTTTCGAGTATTGGCACGAGGCTAAATCCGGACATAAATCGTAGGACCACCGTGTGACCTCAGAAGTGGAAGTAGACGCTTTTGGCAGCATTCCTATAGGTACACCTGTCAATTGACCGTCACGAAAAGGGTGCTCGGCCTTCCACACGAGCAAATTTGCATGCCAAATCATATATTTATTGGCAAACTTTGACATCTTCTGCTTTCTAACGTCCTCAAGGAAATCGAATTTATGATGAGCAGTGAAAAACTGGAGAAAGTTTTGGTTAGATTCAGTTTCTTCGCCACATCTCGAACTGAACTGTTGGTATTCCTCTTGAAAGCTTGAACTGCCCGCTTGTGATCCTTAACACTATACGGAGATTCATTTTTGCCACTTTTTTCTTTCCAATTGATGGTGAAACGTTCGTGGTACCGATTTAAAACAAGACATCGTTGAATGTACCATTCCCAGCTTCCTGCTGATGGCCCGATGAGAAAGATCTGGATTTTCGAGGTACGTGCGCAAAATTTCTTTGCTCCGCTGCTGTTCTTCAGACTCCGCCTTCGCAACGACTGCACATCTGCTAGTGAAACTAGCGCAGCGTAAACAAATTCACATTGAACTAATTTCGTTCGAAATTTCAATAGAAAATACCCAACGGGTAAAAAGTTACAGCCATTCAAAAGTGGCGCAATTTGAAGTGGTACAACCTTTAGTAATACCGATTTCAAAGGAGGGACGCAATAGATCAGAAGCCAAACGCTACCAGCCAATCTCCCTTGCCTCATGCCATGACCAAAACACTGGAACGGATGGGTATTCTGGATACAAACCGGACACAGCAGATTATCTAACAACATGGGCAATGGACCACACCGCTTCACCTGTTTTTCTGGGTCGATGAAAAAAATAGAGATAATTTAACGGTTTTTTCACGACAAACTACAAATATGTATTTCATCCTCTCTCACGAAGGCGAAAGTAGTTCCGTGGACACAAAGTGGCCGACCCTCCCACTAATGGCCCGAAAGGCCATTGTGACTGGGTTATCTTTTTTTCAATAAATCACTGGTTGAACCCGGTGCGAGCGCTGCTACGCGTAGCATGAAACAGAATGAATGAACATTTAATAGAAACTCTCAAACCTCCTCAGGAACGTTTCATGCCTTCGAAAACCTCCACGTCCAAATCCAGTCCAGTTGCTTGATAAGTTCTCGATTTATGCAGAAATTACTGTTTAGTTTGTATGGAAGCCCTCCCTTACAGAAAAAAAAAGGAGTTCGAACCACCATGGAAACATTTCTTGTCTTTAAAAATCTCCACATGCCAAATTTGATTCCATTTGCTTGATAAGATCTCGAGTTATTCAAAACTTTCCCCCATGGAAAAAAAATCCTGCCTCCAAAAACCCACACATGCCAAAGTTGGTTCCATTTGCTTGATTAGTTCTCGAGTTATGCATAAATTTGTGTTTCTTTTGCGTGAGAGCCCTCCCGTTCTTGAGGAGAAGGGGTCTGGATCCATCATAAGAACCTTTAACGGCCTCGTAAACTCCTGCATACAAATTTTCACGCCAATCAGTTCAGTAGTTTCCGAGCCAATAATAGTCAGACAGACGTTCATAAAATTGTATAGCTCTATTTGTACAGGTTCAATTGAATCAACTTTACAGAGTCATGTTTTCATGTATATCTACATCAATTATCTTAGAACTAAAGTGATGGGGGTAGAAGCGATTGTTTGCGGGTGTTTGCAGGTTAATAGGTATAACAGTTCAACGGATGGTAAGATGGACGAGGATTTGTATGGTTTACATATAGACTGATCCAAAAAAAATACACTTTCTTTCTCACATTAAAAAGAACCACACTGTGATTTTTTATTGTTTAATTCTCAAACATAGTAAAGAACAATGTTTTCTTTCCATCTTAATTCAAATTGGCTTGATTTTCTGTATGGTAGGCGAATTCTCTAACTTTTCCCTTAACACTACTCATAAGCTTCTGAGCAGTGCTTTCTCCTATCATTTTTACCACTTTTGGCCAATCTTTCTTAAATTTTTCAACACTATCCGCTGGTTTCATGTGTTGTCTCAGCTTAGTCTTTGTCAAAGCCCAGAAAGTTTCAATATTGCGAATCACTGGGCAGTTTGGTGGATTCATCTCCTTTGGTACAAATACGACATTGTTCCTGTTGTACTAATCTAGTGCATATTTAAAGTAGGGGCAGGAAACAAGATCAGGCTAAAATATTGAAGGCTTGTTATGCTGTTTGATCAAGGGTAGCAACCATTTTTGCAGACACTCCTTCACGTAGATATGGCCATTCATTGTGTCCGCCGTAATGAATGGACGAGATAGTTTTCCACATCCGCATATGGCCAGCTACACCATAACGTTCTTGCCGAATATTTGGGTGAAAATGGCTTTCACTGATCCCGGAAGATCCTTTCCCTTCGTCGACGTATAAAACTGTGGTCCCGGCAGCGTATTATAATTGAGTTTTATGTAGGTTTCATAGTCCATAACACAAACCAATATTTTGGTAAGCAGTTTGTCGAACAGCTTTCACAGATCCAGTCTGTTTGGTGCTTCGTTCGATCTTCTGCTTTCAACGAGCCTTCTGTAGGCCCATTCTCTCCTTGGCACGCATAACATAGTAGCCGAAGTACTTAGCTTTTTTGCCACATCTCGGACTGATGCTGAAGGATGACGCTTGAAATAGTCCCTTACCTTTCTGTTGATCGTAGGGGCAGCGTGACCGGGTTTTCTACACCGTCTCGAGGAATCTACGAAGGAACACTGTTTTTGATACTTCCGTAATGCGGTTTGAACTGCTCCGATGCTCACACCTTCTTCCATAGCCAGTTTTCTGATCGAAAGACCACTGACGGTGCACCGTTTGTGCACAATCCGTTTTCTTTGCTCGGGAGAAAGACCACGCATTTTCAAACTTCCATGCGAAAAAAGACAACATCAGTTTAATTTGGATGTAAACACCAGAACGCAGCCAACATTTGGTTGAACACTGCACGTAGTTTGAATTTACGGTTAATCATAAGAGTATTTATAAATATCGAAACTATCAAAAATTGTGCAATACTTGCACCACGTTTCTTACACATTTTAATCCACTCTTCCTTCAATTACTTTTCGTTTTTGAAGACCTGTTTTCCGGAACTTGTCCTTCATAATCACCGAGAATTTTTCTGTTGGGGGAGTTTTACCGAGTTTGGTGGATTTGCCTCCTTCGGCACACTAACATCATCGTTGGCTTCGTACCACTCCATCACCGGTATCACGTAATGGCACGATGCCAGACCCGAAAAAACAGAGTGTCTCGTTCGTGAGACCAGAAGGAGGGTGCGGGCGAATTCTTCTATATATATTTGGCCGTTGAGGGTGCCGGTCGTTATGTAAGGCTTGCGGGATTTGCCGCACCCACAGTTCGTCTGCCACAAAAAGTACTTCTTAGAAAATTGGTCGACCTTTTTCTTCCGGAACTTCTCCGAAACATCCAGGCGGGACTTGCCGACGAAAAACTCTCGGACGGGATCTGCTTGGCGTTCACTGTAACGTACGTCTCGTCGTCCATTACGATGCATTTCGGTTGCTCCATCCACTCGCGATACAGCTTCTTGGGGCGGGATTTGGCCACCGTCTGTTTATTGGTTCGGTTAGGCGCCTTCCTTACTGTTCGATTCCGAACGTTTGATTTATGTTTTCCGTTTTTTGACCATTATGCCATTTTTGCCCCTAATCCCCTTTTCGCCTTATACGCACCGTTTGCCTCTTATTCCCCCTGTACCCCTTCCGCCTGTTTGTCTTTTTTCTAATTCAGCCATCCCAGCAAATTTCTCCCCGCCCCTTTATTATGTTTTGTTCGTGTTGCACATTTTCGTAGCAGTGGGTTGAATATGTGTTATAGGAAGCTACTGCTATAAAAGAAAACCGTTTTGCGCACTGCGCATCATTCATTCATTCCAGTTTTACCAAGCGACACGATCGGTCGTGTTTTTCGCTCCCTCGCAGTAAAAGTTTTTTCTCCCGTTTTTCCCCCTCCCCCGCTTTCTCGCGATTGCGTGTTCGGTTCGCAACCTATCGCCTGCGCTTGCTCATCTTCTGGTGGTGGCAAAGCAGAAAAAAGTGCTTCAAAGTTCGGAAACATTTCCCGCTCGACCTATTGCTGTGGCAATGGGTCGAAAAAATCGACCAACGGTGACATCCGTTCCCGAAACATTACCGCAACCGGGCAGCTCCAAACGGCTGCGCCACGATGACGCCGATCCAGTGGATCGCAACGCTCGTCTACTAGCGAGCAATCAATTCGCCGTGCTTCCGATCCAGGAGGTGCCGAAGAAGGTGAAGGTTCCCCCGCTCTTCACGACGTCAAAGGACATTGCTGCACTCAGGACCGAGCTTGCAGCTATCAAAATCCATCCGCTGTACAAGCTGTGCAGTAATGGAATTAAGGTGATGTGCTCGACGGAGGCTGACTACCGTGCTGTCGGCGCTCACCTAGTCGCGAAGAAACATGAGTTCTACACTCACGACGCGCCCGGAAGCAAGCCAATGAAGGTGATTCTGCGTGGCCTTCCAGAACTCACGCCGGAGTCAATCTTCGCCGAGCTGCAAGCGGTGGCACTGAAACCTCAAAAGGTGTTTCCCATCAGGCGCCAACAACATGGAAACTACCGGGACCAACTCTATCTGGTCCACATTGAGAAGGATTCCGTCACGATGGCGGAACTAATGAAAACACGGGCCCTTTTCGACATCATCGTCGAGTGGGACCGGTATCGTCCACGACAGCACGACGTGACGCAATGTGGCAACTGCCTTGCGTTCGGCCATGGAACTCGCAACTGCCACATGAAGCCGCGATGTGGCAAGTGTGCCGGAGCCCACAGTACCAACGATTGTGCCCCGATGGAAGAAGGTGCGGTACTGAAGTGCGCAAATTGTGGTGCAAACCATGAGAGCAGCAATCGTACCTGCCCCAAACGTGCTGAATTTTTGGCGATCCGCAAGAAGTCATCTACCAAGTCTCGGCCTGCTCAACGCCGTCAACCGCCTCCGATGAACGAAGAGAATTTCCCGTCGCTTCGGTATCAGGTGCCAAACCTACCGCCGATCCCATTGAATCACCGCCAAGCAAACCGCCCGTCAGCTTCCGTTCATCATCGTTTCGCGGCAGCCGCCGCCGCCCCCAACCCGACTCCTCCACCAGGCTGGGGCAATGTGAGTCGCAGTACCTTCACACAACCACCCGTCGATGAACAGCTCTACAACTCGGAGCAAATGGTGGAGTTCGTGCAAGAGCTCTTTCGCCAACTACGTTCCTGCCGCTCCAGGGAGGAACAGCTCAAAGCCGCCACATCCGTGACGATGACGTTCATTACTAAGTATGGACCGTAAACACACCATAAACATCCTAAATTGGAATGCTTGTTCCATCCGGAACAAAACAGTAGAGCTCGGTGACTTCCTTAACAGGAAGGCCATCGACATCGCCATCGTCACCGAGACACACCTCAAACCGGAAATCAGCATATTCATCCCTGGATACCGGATTGTGCGACTGGATCGTAGCGGCTCTAGTGGAGGAGGAGTTGCGATTGCCCTGCGCTACAACATCAACTGCCATCTGCTTCCGAGCTTTCAGCTGCAGTCTATCGAAGCTATCGGAGTCGAAGTCGAAACTGCCGTCGGCCCAATCACCATCATCGCGGCTTATTGTCCCAAGCAAGCCAGTACCAACAACGGAACAACAACGGCCCTACGAAACGACATCCGTAAGCTAACTCGGAGGCAGGGACAGTTCATCATCGCCGGCGACATGAATGCGAAACACGAAACATGGGGAAACACCCGGCGGAATCGGAACGGAATTATTGTACAGGAGGACCTGCAAGAGGGACAAATCACCGTCCTGGGCCCGGATACTCCCACCCGGTTGAGCCGATCCGGGGTCCATTCGACAATCGACATCTTCCTCACCAACATGGGGAACAACATCGCCCAGCCGGTAGTGCACCAGGAGCTCAGTTCGGACCACTATCCGGTGGTGGTCAAAGTTGGGTCCTCGGTCAACCGGCATCGGATCATCAGACGGAACTATCATCGTGCCAGATGGGAGAGGTTCAGACAACACGTCGACAACACCGTCGATTTCAACGTGCACCTCGAGTCGGTCGTTGACATCGATCAACAACTGCAGTTCATCGAACAGGCGATCTCCCAGGCCCGGGAGCAACACATTCCAGCGATTGAACAGGTGAGCAACTCTGTACCCATTGATAGACCCACTAAAGATTTGATACAATTACGCAACGCCATACGGAAGCAATACCAGCGAACTGGTTTACCAACTCTAAAACGTCACTGCAATCAAGTTTCAAAAATTATTAAGGCCAGAATGGTGGACCTTAGAAATAATGATTTCGCTAACAAAATTCGCTCTCTCCCAGATTGTGCTAAGCCGTTATGAAAGATGACAAAAATTTTAAAAACTAAGCTAAGGCCCATTCCACCGTTGATCCCACTAGGCGTCAATGACTCAAGGGATCGGTTGATAACACCTGCAGAGAAGGCTGATGAGATAAGTCAACACTTCGTCAGCTCTCACAATCTCGGTCAAAACATCGTCAGTCCACACGAAGCTGCCGTTAGCGCGCTTATAACTAACATCGACCAAAGTCCTAACGACTTCTCCGAAGATTTGGAGATCTCAGCTGACGAATTGTTGACTTATATCAAGACCTCTAAGAACATGAAGGCCCCCGGTTTCGACAAGATTTTTATCTTGGAGCTCAAGCAATAGAGCCCCCAGTTCTACAACCATCTGGCGGTGGTGTTTAACCAATGCCTCCGTCTTGGCTACTTCCCATCGTGCTGGAAGTCAGCCAAAGTCATCCCCATTCGGAAACCTGGGAAAGATCCTTCATGTTCCAGAAGCTACAGACCAATCAGCCTTCTCTCAGGTCTATCTAAACTGTTTGAGAAAGCGATCCACCGTCGGCTTCTAACATCTGCTGACGAGCTCAATATCCTGTTGGATGAGCAGTTCGGTTTCCGGCATGGTCGCTCAACAGTCCATCAACTTAATCGAGTCATGAACATCCTCAGGCGGAACAAGTCTGTTTCGAAAACATCCGCTATGGCCCTTCTCGATATCGAGAAGGCCTTCGATAATGTGTGGCATGATGGCTTGGTGTACAAGCTCAAGCGATACAATCTTCCAATCTTCCTGGTGAAGATTATTAAAAATTATCTCTCTGACAGGACATTCCGAGTTTCGTTGCATGGTGCAGTTTCCGGTAGTCAGGAGATCTCCGCCGGTGTTCCGCAGGGCAGTATATTAGGTCCACTTCTGTTCAATCTATTCACCTCGGATATACCCCCGCTCCCTGAAAATGGATCTCTGTCGTTGTTCGCCGATGATACCGCAGTCGTCCACAATGGTAGGGTAATAAGAGCGCTTGCCGCGAAACTGCAGCGAAGCCTGAATGTTCTGTCAGAATACTTCACTGAATGGAAGATTTGTATCAACGCAGCGAAAACCCAGGTCATCCTGTTTCCACATTCTAATTCTCCCAGACTTGTTCCGCCTGAGAATTGTAAAATAAGCCTGGTTGACAAAACTGTCACAAAATGTAATACTCTGTTGAAACTACTGTACCCATTGATCAACAGAAGGTCTACATTATCCCTGAAAAACAAGCTTGCTGTCTACAAGCAAATTATACTTCCGGTCATCGAGTATGCAATGCCAATCTGGGAGAGTTGGGCAAAAACACATCTCCTGAAACTTCAGAGAGTATAAAACAAGTTCCTCAGGATGATAATGAACACCCCTCCGAGGACAAGAACATCTGAGGTCCACCGTCTGGCCGAGATAAAAATGCTCGACGATCGTTTTAGTGAGTTTATCAATCGGTACAGGGCACGCTGTCTGACATCGGATCACCAGATCATTCGGAATCTGGTTCCCCATCCCTAGGATTTTCAAATTGTAGATTTAGATTAGTTTATAGTTAGGTTATCAAATTTTAAAACTAACAATGTCCCAAGGACCGAACTGAAAAAACTATTTGAACACAAAACACACTTAACACATAAAACACATAAAACACTAAACAAAGCTGAAGAGCCCAATGGGCTAAACACTTAACTTGTAAAACCTAGTATATAAGACAAAAAACGGACAAATAAAATACAATTTTACTACTACACTGCGCATCAGTTTGTTTGTAAACGCGTAGAAGTTAAGTTGAAAGAGAAGAATAAACGTTGAAAAGAACAAGCATCCGAATTTCATTTATACCACCAAGGAGCATCCGATCAGTTTTTCACTACCGAGCTGGGGCACCCGATTGCTGCTGTTGCTGAACCTGCTACCGAGCAGTCCACCCATCCGTTGCAAGGCGATAGACGTTGGTCCCATCGTTCCGATCCACAATTAGACCCCTCTCGTGGTAATCTACTGTGGACACCGGTTCGATTGCACACGGACAACCTATCGCAGTTTCCCGTCGAAGTTGATTGATGCCCAAGCGGATTCCCGTTCCGTTCCGTGAGTTTTACGTTGTGCACCGCACACTTACCTTGAAGACATGGAGTCCGGCCCGCTTCATTGTCTGCTGGACGAGCCAGACAGAAGAATTGACTTTCTTGGCCACGACCCGAATCGAATGGTTCGGATTGCGCTTGGAGTAATCCCTAGCCTTCTTTGCGTTCACGGGGTCGGTCGTCATCGCTTTTCTTCCGTTGCCAGTTCGCCACTGGGTCGTCAATCTGCTCCGCCTTTTCGGCGTACTATTCTTTGGATCATAATGAAGTGTAGGTAGTAGACACCACCAAGAACCATTCATTAACAAAGGCCAAAGGCAATAACTATAGCCGATATACCAATCAATCGGAAGATTCGCAATCATTATTGACTCACTATTTAGGTTTAGGCTTGGTAGCGTCAAAATCTGGACAGATTACATTTGGAACAAAACAAATTTGTTGTTAGTTCAATCCAAGGTGCATTTTTTTATTCATATAATTGTGCATTATTAGTCATCTTAAAACTAATTACAGTTACTTGATTAGGTTGCATGAAGAAACTACGAGCTTTTGAGTTTACTCCAGCCCTTAGGGTCTGTGTAGACTTCTCTGCAACTGATTTAGCTGCTTTTGCCCAAGATTTTCGAAATTTTTTATAGTTGTAGCTTGATGTTTATATTGAGAGAGTTCTCTCTTCACGAGAGCCCAATACCGCTTGATAGGTCGCAACTCCGGGCAGTTAGGTAGATTAGCCTCTTTTTTTTTATTATTTTCTCTTAGTGAAGGAAAACCCGTTGGAGTGAAGCTCCTTTTAAGCCTCTTCTTCAACAGGCACAAAACCTTCAATCTCTTCAAAATTTTGTTACAATACATGCGCTTTCCAGTGAGCTTAATTACTCTGTTAAGGAAGTGCGGTGGCAGCTATAAACTACTTAATTATTAATATTTATAATCTAGTTTTGACCGAAGATGTCGTGAATTCTTACTGTAGAGTTGGTCTATAGTAGCCCAACTGCACGAGACCTGGACTATGTTGAACCGGTGGAAGTCTGAGTTGCTTATGACGATGTATAGTTGACCTCGCTACCAGAGTAGCCCGAGTGTACGAGACCTGGACCTTGTATAACCGGAAGAGTGCTGATTTGCCGAGGATCATCTTGCTACCATAGTAGCATAACTGCACGAGACCTGGACTACGTTGAAACCGGCGGAAGTCTGAGTTGCTTATGACGATGGTCGAAGATATAAATGCTGAAACCGTTGAATTGCTTGATTAGGGGCGTAGTATCTCTGGCTTCGGCCAGACATATACTTGTTCGTTTTACCTGACAGTATAGTTGACCTCGCTACCAGAGTAGCCCGAGTGCATGTTTCCAAGAACCACGAGGACAGCCAGATGATTCAAGTTCGATGAGGATGTATGTTTTGATTCCTAGAGCAAATAGTTTGCCATCCTGGTCCGTACACGTAGCTTTACTTGTTTTTTGAATTTTATACCAACACGCTCAGATTTCAAATCTGGTGGAAGGGAATTGAAACGTGTTTTACTGTAATGAGCAACGGATTTTTTGCCCATTTCCGTATTTTGACGACTAATAACGAATGTTGCTGGATTTCTTAGCTGATATCTATGTGACGTTTGAAGTATGGTTTGGTTGTGATGAGCTCGTGGATTATACATCAGGTTGTGGATATGACACAAGGACTGGACTTCACGCAGAGCTGCGATTGTCATGATGGATGCATTTGCATTGTTGTACAGATCAAGGTAGAATACAAGTGAGGTTTTTGTACACCACTTTCAGACACCTATTTTGCGTAGCTTGCAGTGGCTTTAATCGTGTCTTTGCAGCAACACCCCAAATAGACACCAGATATTGAAGCTTGGATTGGACCAAAGCATGGTACATAGTTTCTAAAGCCTTCCGCGGCAAAAACTTAGAGACTCTCCACATTGCTCCACATGTTGAGCTTACACATTTTCGTAGTTCTGCGATGTGTTGATTCCAACACAACATGGCATCCAAGTTTAGGCCCAAGTACTTGTAACATTCTACTTCTTCTATTCTGGTTGAAGAAACAACAACATCCGAATAAGGTAGAACGCTCAGACGTGAGGAGTGGAACATAACGTACTTCATTTTCGATAAATTTAGAGATAATAAATTTTCAGCGAAAAATCCTTAAAGTTTTTCCATATCTTCTGTCATTTGGCGAACGATTTCCCCAGCATCTCTGTCTTCATATGATAAGGACGTGTCATCAGCGAAAAGCCTCGGCTTCCCATGTAAAGCAATCTTTGCAAGATCGTTGATATAAATTAGGAACAGTAAAGGTGCCAAATTACTGCCCTGAGGAACACCATAACACTATTAATGGTTTTTGTAAACTGGAAACACTATTCACACAAGTATATTGAGTTCTGTCACTTAGATAGCTTCGAATTAGGTCATTTGCAACTCCTCTAATTCCACAGACGTCGAGTTTCTGGAGCAGTATCTGGTGATCAATAGTATCAAATGCTTTCTTTAGGTCTAGAAAAAGCACTCCAACCAATTTTTGGGAATCCATCGCCTGGTATATGTAATCACAAGTTCACTTGTGGCTGTCAGCGTACTTGATCCTGCACGAAATCCATACTGATGGTTGTACAAAACCTTATGCTGTGATAGTGATAGTGATAGTGTGATAGTCAGGATACCAGCAACTTTTCTAGTATTTTACTGAGAACTGACAACACCGATATTGGTCTATAATTATTCACGTCTGTCTTGCTGCCTGCCTTGAAAATGGGTGTCACTCGAGCCACTTTGAGTACATTAGGAAAACTCCCCGTGCAGATACATTCATTGAATACATCTTTTAACAGGACTGAGAACATATAATGGTGATCTTTTTTTTTTTTGATATATCGATCGTCAATCAGTTCGGACGCGTTTTAATTTCGTTCCTCGCCACGTGCGTTTTCGCGTTTTTTTTACATACCTACGTTTCGATTTTTGCTTACGCGCATTTTGTTCGTCATGAGCTGTGAAATTTGCTCGCTCGATTCTACCGCCGATACGGTATTGTGGACCTGCATAGGATGTTCGCGTGCCTTTCATGCCGCCTGCGTGGGAGTATCTGTCCAGCGCAACTCTCTTAGAAAAAAGGATAAAAAAATTGATGTTATGTCTTATGTGCTGCCGTGCTGCAGCTCCTGCCAAACCCTCATAACACTTAATTTCGAAGTTCAATTGCTGACAAAGCAACAGGCTGAACTAGCCGAAAAAGTGGAAAGCAACACGCAGGTTACCCATCGCGCGACGAAGCAAATTAATGCTACTGTTTTGAATGAGGGAATCTGCCGCCTTGAGGTATGCTCAACGAAATACACAATGAGCTGACGGTGATCAAAAGCAGCGGCTCTGCTGGCATTAAAAAATCACATAACATCGCTTTGTGATATTGCCATGAAAAATTCTAGAGAAAATGTATTTACGTTAATGGAATCAATGACGTCTGGTTTAACCAATGACCTGAAACCTTTGAATGAACAAATTAAAAAGATCAGCAGCACAACTGAATTTATAGCTTCTGGTAATGTTATGTTCAAAAAATCCGATGTTTGGAACAGACATAATGGATGAGCTGAAATCTCTATCAGCCAACTTAAATGCAATTGAGTCGAAAATTATTTCTCACTCACCGGATGCTTTAGACTCGCTCGAAGATGAGCTCAATGATGCCAATAATATTCTACCGGTTCAGTCAGGCTGGCGCCTTCTTGGAACAGAGAAAAGTATGGAAAGCTGACTGGACCGACTACGATTCAAACACGAATTGCATCGTTTAAAACAACAAAAACAAGCCGAAAATGCAAGAAGGCGAAAAAAGCAATCATGGAACAGCAACAACACTCATTACAATGGAAATGAAACCAGTAGGCCTAGCAATATTCAAAACAATCGCCATCGAAATTCAAGACATCCGCAAGACAACTACCAGTACACCAACAATTTTTGCAACAACGACGGAGCTCTTAGTATCAGCTTACTACCGGACAGAATACTTCTTGCGGCAGCAAAGGAAGATTTTCTAAATCACCGAATGAGACCACCGACGACCCACCGGCCAATACAGTTCCAGAGAGGGAAATCCTGAACCCCTACCCGGCTCATGACGAAGTTACACGATCTTCTCTGGCAGACAACCCAACTGGACGTCCCTGGTTGCTTTTCAAATTCTGCTGCATCATGTGAAATATGCCAGTGCCATGCCCATCATTCGTGTTTTCTACGCAACTGACGAATTTCTCAGAGGAAGGATATGACGATGCGGATAATCAGCCCGGCGATCAGCAGCATTTTCTAAACAGTACTAATGCCGGACAGGTGAATATTGAGTCAACGTCCATTAAGCTCTTCACCCCACCCTCATTCCACGAATGAAATCACGGTATATTGTCAAAATTTTAATCGGATGAAAAGCGCTGCTAAGATCAGCGAAATTCAAACGAAGTTTAAGTAGTTTTTATACCGTGATTCTAGCGAATGAAACCAGTTGGGATGAGTGTAAGAAGTGAAGAGGTTTTTGGTAATAATTATAATGTTTATAGAGATGACCGTAATTATCAATGGTCAGGAAAAAAGTCAGGAGGTGGAGTTTTAGTTGCAATTTCAACTGACTTCAATTCGGAAATAATTACTACAACAAAATTTAAAGAATTTGAGATTGTATGGACAAAAAGTGCAGGTGAGAGACGAAACTCATGTGTTTGTTTCGGTGTACTTTCCTCAAACAATGCCCGTAAGGAAATTTATGAAAAGTGTTTTACTAATGCCGAAGAAATTGTGTCTTGTTTACCCCCTGAAGTAAAATACATATATATGGTGACTTTAACCAACGCAATGTTGATTTTATTGCTGACATTGATAATGAAGTATCCTACTTCCAATAATAGGGGAAAATGAGACGCTTAATTTCATATTTGACAAAATTGCTGATTTAGGACTTCATCAAATAAATCATGTGAAAAATCAACAGAACTGTTATTTAGACTTTCTGTTGACAAATATTATCGATGACTTCTGTGTTAGTGAATCATTGACTCAATATGGAGAAATAAATCTTTCACACAGCAATAGAGTATTCTCTTTTGTACCAAGAAAATGAGTTGCCTGATTGCGGACTCGAGGAAGTTCTTGACTATAAATCAGCTAATTATTCTAACATAAGAACCAAACTAAACTTAATTGATTGGCAAACAGTATTTAGGAATGAAGAGAATGTTGAAAGTGCGACTGAAGTGTTCTACACTAAGTTGTTTGCAGTTATCAGGAAGAAGTACCAGTTAAAAGACGTAGACGAAAAGTATTCTCAAAGGATCCAGTTTGGTTCGATAAACAAATTAAAAATTTAAAAACCGTAAACAAAAGCGCATAAGATTTACAAAAAACTAAACAGTTCCGTTAATTTAGAAAGCTATTTGAACATTTGTGATGAACTTAATTTGGCTATGAATGTTGCACTTGAGGAGTATAATTCAAAAATTGAACGTGAAATTAAAAGTTGCCCAAAAACTTTTTTAATTACGTGAATAAAAAATTAAATCCGACAATCTTCCATCCCGTATGTATTTGGACAATAATGAGTAATAATACAGAAGAAATATGCAATTTATTTGCCAAGTTTTTTCAAGAAACATACACAACATACTCAGAAGCAGATCGTGATCAAGCAATACTTTGGTTGTATCCTGAATATTCCAGTGACATAAGCGTGAATCAAATCTATGTGCATGAAATCTTGGAAGGGTTAAAACATTTAGATGCAACGAAAGGCTCGGGACCGGATGGATTCCTTCTTTGTTTATGAAGACTTTAGCAACTGAGCTTACTTCTCCATTATTTTGGCTTTTAATATGTCACTGGAATCCGGAGACTTTCCAAAATTATGGAAGAGCTCATTTCTAGTGCCTATTTTTAAGTCTGGTAAAAATCTGATATTCGTAATTATCGGGGTATAGCCTGATCTCTTGCATTCCAAAACTTTTTGAGGCAATTGTAAATGAAAAATTATTCAACCAAATCAAAAATAGAATAACTACTAATCAGCATGGATTTTTTAAAGGTCGTTCGACAACCACAAATTTACTAGAATTCGTTAATTATTCTCTGGAAGCAATGGATAACGGAAACCATGTAGAGGTTTTGTACACAGATTTTAGTAAAGCATTTGACCGTGTCGATATACCCATGCTTATATTTAAATTGCAAAAATAGAATCAGCCCAAACTCCTCAAATGGCTTAATTCATACCTAACCAACCGTGATCAAGTTGTAAGATTTAAAGGAAGCCAATCAACACCTATTCATACCACTTCAGGAGTCCCACAAGGCTCATCTAGGACCACTTTTATTCATTCTATTTGTAAATGACTTATCTTCTTATTCTTAGAAACTCAAATTTTTAATTTACGCTGACGATATGAAACTTTATTTAGAAATAAAAAATGCAGAGGACATCAACGCGTTTAAGAATGAAATATTGTTGTTCCATA
>JASCZW010004517.1:0-31968 GCA_034211315.2 Aedes japonicus
TAGATTTGCGGTCGACTCGTTGATGTTTTTTGCGGTGTTTTTGATTTCATCTGGAAATTGTTCAGCCTGTGCGATTCGTGTCACGGCGCCATCTTGTCGCCAGTATCTCCTCAGCGGTCAGACTTAATGAACTTTTTCTGCCGTCCAGGCCGCGGCAGTTATGTACAAAGCGAGAACGACGCGACAGCGACGATTCGAAGTAAAGGCGGCAACGATGAACGCGACCTGAACAGCGGCTGCCGTTGGGTGGTTCGGCGACTGTTGCAGCTGACCGTCGGACAGCTCTGCGAATTCCACGCAGCTCTTCGAGGAAGTGCTGTAGTCACTGGCGGTAGGGTGAGGCCACGTATGCTTCGCTATGTCGTGCGGAGGCCTTGCCGCTACAGATGGCTTTTTGTAGAAAATCCCGCGATGGTGATTCCGCGCTGATACCACATCGGCCGGATTCTCTTGCCCCGCTGCGTGCTAGCCACGATATGCGCAGTATGTGGCGGTTTGGTCATCGAATAGCTGCTGGCTGGCCACGAACGTTTGGCGGTGTGGTTGGCAGCTGAAGTTACGCCTTCGCAGCCAGTGTCAATACGATCGTACTGTCGGGCCAAGGCGACGCGGTATGTACGTTTTCCCGAGAGAGTGCCTGTAGCAACCTTCGAGTGTATTAGTGCAGCTTTACGCTGTAGCCAGGGTTCAAGTCCGGGGTAATGTCGGTCTTTTGGAGCGGGCTGTACGCGGGATTTGGAACGGCAGCTCGATCCGAACGTGTCCAGCTTTCATCCGTCGTCACGCACGTACAAGCACGCACCGTAGGCCAGGGTGAGAAGCGTCAGCAACAAAGCAGTGGAACTGAATATCTGCCCAATTGGAAACGAAAGCAAAATCGACTAATCCGCAACTCAAAATTTTGCCCAACTGTGAGTGGAACGCCTTCCATTTCTTTGCAATGTCGTCTGGAACAGGTGTATCCCATCCTGAGTTGAGCAGAGCGAGCTCCTGCATAATCATTTTTGCCTACAACAATCACTGGAGATATCAATCCCAGCGGATCAAATAGTTTGGCTATAGACGACAGGATGTTTCTTCTCGTCCATACTTGCTCGCTTTCTGTGATGTCATAGTAGAATCGTAATTGGTCCGTCCCGGGTTCCCATGTAATTCCCAAGGTTTTCACCTTTTCCTCGGGACTTATATCAGATGTCACTGACAGATTTGTTCCAAGTTGTTCGGCCGGGATGCCAGAGAGAACTTCTGGCCGATTGGAACACCATTTACGTAAAGTAAAACCACCCTTCTTCATCAATGTGTCAAGGTCTTTTCTAAGCCGGATGACTTCGTCCACGCTGGATGCTCCACCGATGTAGTCATCCACGTAAAAATCCTTTACTACAGCGTTAGCAGCTTCCGGGTATTCCAGTCTTTCATCTGCTGCGAGTTGATGTAGAGCACGGATGGCTAAGAATGAAGAAGGGGTCAATCCGTATGTTACCGTTAATAATTCAAAAACCCGTATAGGTTCATCCGGAGAAAACCGGAAGAAGATTCGTTGCAATCCGGTGTCATCAGTGTGTACCACGCCTGTCGGTACATCTTCTCTGTATCGGCAACAAGTGCAACTTCGTGTTTCCGAAACCGTAGAAGCAGATTGAGAAGCTCGTCTTGTATTATAGGGCCCTTTAGGAGTGCGTCGTTTAATGAATAACCGCTATCAGTACTGGCCGAACCATCAAAAACGACACGCACCTTAGTCGTCGTGCTCGATTCTTTAAGCACAGCATGATGAGGCAAGTAGCACACCTTCTTTGCGCTTGCTGTTGCTGCTGCTGTCTCATTTTGAAGCTCCTCCTCGCGAACCTCTCGCATGTGCCCAAGGTCCAAATACTCTTGCATAAACGCATTGTACTGCACACGCATCTCCGGATTCCGCTCTAATTGTTTTTCCAATCTTCTAAATCGCGTTAGTGCCATCGATTGAGAGTCACCCAGCATCTGCTCGAAATTCACGTGCTTCGGTAAACGTACGACGTACCGACCTTCCTCTGTGCGGCTGAATGTTTTCAGGAAATGATGTTCACTGTCCTGTTCCTCCTTTGACCAAGCCGCTCGATTTTCGTTACTCTCGATCTCCCAAAATTTCTGCAACTGTAGTTCCAAATTTTCCGGTGCTGCCGCTAAACAACAGCTAACTGCCTTACTCAGCGCTTCCGAAACTTTCCCTGTGACGATCCAACCGAATACTGAGTTGATCAGCGTTGGCAGCTCTGGCCCCAATGTGATCCGTTTTCATCTCTCTCGAACAAAAACCGATAAAAGTGTTCTGCTCCAATCAAAAGATCGATCCGATTGCTGATATTGAAGTTCGGATCAGCCAATTGAATATCCTTCGGAATCTTCCAGTGTGCTACCGGTATTTGCACCGTAGGCAGCTCTGACGTTACCTTCTGTAGAACCAGAAATTCCATCCCCAGTGAAAAGTCATGGACCCTTGAGCTTACTGTAGTGCTCACCATGAATCTCGCTCGTGTTTCCGAGTGACCGATCCCGTTAATCGGTACGTTTATAGTGCGTCGCTTTAGGCTGAGCATCTGACACAACCGCTCGCTAATTATGTTCGCTTGCGATCCGTTGTCGAGCAATGCTCGCGCTAACTGTTTCCCTCCGTGCTGATCCCGTATGACCAGCACAACCGTAGACAGGAGTACGCTTGAGATTTTTCTGCCCTTGGTCCCTACGTTGTATGATCCGACCGCGCCTTCATCGCCGTTTTCCTCTTCATCTTCTTCTTCAGAATCCTCCTCGTTGGTCGCTAGGTTTGCGGCTACCGTCTTCTCCTTCCGTTTGTTCCCTGGTTTGCCTACCGCTTGATCACTGCTCCCGGCGCCGCTACTGCTTGGTGGAAATCCTGGATGTATTAGCGAATTATGCTTCTTCCCGCAATCACGACAGCTGAACTTCGAATTACAATCGCGTACCCAATGCCCAGACTTGAGACAATTGCTGCACAAGCGCTTGCTGTTCACGAATTGCAACTTTTCCTTCAGGGTCATATTCGTGAATTTACCACACCGTCCCAAGAAATGCGAATCTCCACAGCAGCAGCAGGCTGAACTACTCCTATCACCATCGGTAGCGGAATGGACGACCACCTTTTGGCGCCTAACTTCCATCTTCTGTGAACTTCCTTTTAGCTCAACGTTCGATGATACAGCCTCCAACACCCTTGTCCGCTTTTCCAGAAAATTCACCAGAACCGTGAAAGTTGGGTCCTTTGTCGATGCTGCGTGGTCCTCCCATAGTTGAAGCGTCTTTACGTCCAGTTTGGAGCACATCCAGTGCACTATCATTGCACCCCAATGTTCCGTTTTCTCCCCCAACTGCTTCAAGATTTTCAACCGCTGGTCAAACTCGTCCACCAGAGCGTGAATAGCCGATGATGACTCCCGTTCCACCTTAGGGTACTCCATTAGCGCCTGGAGATGCCTCTTCTTAAGAAGATACTCATTAGAGTACCGTTTAGTAATCGTATCCCAAGCGATGGGATAGTTCTCGTTGGTGAGCGTAAGCGACTCAATGAGTTTAGCCGCCTCCCCTTGAGCGCCGATTTGAGGTAGTGAAATTTTTGTACATCACTAAGTTCCCCGGACTCGTGAATCAGCGACACGTACGTTGATTTGAACGACAGCCACCCCTTGTAGTCACCGTTGAACTCTGGTAGCGAAATCTGCGGCAGACGTACTCCAGCATGCGCCCCTGCAGCTTGGCCGTTCCTCACCGTCGTGTTGTTCAAATCAGGAGCTGCCACAGCAGGTGGTAGCTTCTCCAGCAGCGCTGCTCGTAGCCTATAGTACAGCTTCTCGAATTCCTCGTAGGCCGCGTTGCAATCCTCTTCATAGGCCGCCTTGTCATCCAGCCCAGCGATGTCTTCCTGAACCTCCTCAAATTCCTCAAACTTTGCCTCGATTTTGTCCAGCCTCGACTGAACTTCCCCCTATGAGTATCAGGATTGAAACTTCCCAGAAATGGCGCATGTCGCTTTAATGAGGCGACAATCCGCTCCCGCTTTTTGACCAATTCTTTAATTTTCTTCTCAGTCATTCCCCTACCACTACCAGCACAGCAAGTCGAAGTACGAACGATGACGATCGGGAAAGAGAAAGAAAGCCAACCAAGAAGCACTGCAAACCACCAAGTAATACAGTTGGACAGGTACTCACCTGAGGCCTGTCTCAACTAGGCCTTGTATTCAAATAAATGCAGCTTCAACCGGCCCCCGTGTAATAGTGGACCGTGGAATTATCGTCGTCGTACTTCAAGTTGAGGCTTGTCCAATAAATGCCAAAATGCGCAAACAGCGATGCAGACTGTGTTGCAGCAAAAATGTTTTTCAATGCAGGAAACTTGTACCTCGAATTTCCGTAGAGTTGGTGTTTACTTCCTACAGCCACCTTGATGTAACGTCTAGATGAACCTCCTCAATCGCACAGCGCACAACGTATGAAGTCGCGCCCCAGCAGATGAAATCGTTCCAGATTCTACGCTGAATCCCGTTGAACTAGCAGTCCGTCCGAATCGGGATCGAATCGTCTCCTCGTTGCACCGTGTAGTCCGTGATGCGAAGATCCTCCAACCGTAGCCAACGATCAACCGTACCGAAAAATGGTCAAAAATGGTACCATATAGCACCACCCAAAAAATTAAATTTACTGGACGAGGCACTCACCTGAGGCCTGTCGACAATAGGCCTTGAATTTCAAATAAACTCCAAATCAATACTCCAACTATCGAAAGGCTCCCTAGTATCAACAGTTGACGATTGTACGCAGCTTACAATGCGATCAATGCGATTGTATGCCAGTCGAAGTACCACAGGAACCCGATTCAGTCGAAGTACCACTCAGTATGCAATTCGATCCAAGTCATGCGATGTCACAAGCAGCAGTAGTATTCAACGTACATGTAACCAAAGAAAATCTCAAAAGCACCAGCAAGTAAGCGTGAGTTATGTTGAAAAGCCACTCACCTGTGGCCTGAGCAATATAGGCCTTGTATCAGAGTTACAACTGCTACTCCAACAATTCCTCCGGTTGTCGCTTGACAATAGTGCATGCAGATTGGCTGTATACGCTCGTCGTTGTCGATGGGGAGAATGAGTTCTTCCGTTGTTGAACCTGACAACAGCAGATCCGTTGACCCAAATTTGCCCTCCAAATTAGCCTATTATCTTTGCCGAACAATACACCACCGAATATAATGGTCTTCTCCAACCACTGATCCTGGTCACGGCACCATAAAATGTTGACCACTCCGTGGTTCGTGGGTTGGGAAAACGAACGATAGTCCAAAGAAAAACTAGCACAATTTATAGAAGTGGAAAATAGGTACACTCCGTTTATTGATACACGCGTCGATGCGAATATAACTCTTTATTGCATGACGATCTATTGGCTACTAACTGCCGGTTATTGTTTGCCCTGTACTGTGTTGTTTCGCTACCAATATGCATGCCTATTTATTGTCTATGTACTTCGCTTTCGGTTGTGTTATCTGTATTATCAATTATCGGTGCGTTATCAGTGTGCTAGTGTTGTGTTTAGGGATGTTAATGTTGTTATAAATCGTGTGCGTATAACAGTTATAATTTTAATTCATTTGTCCTAGATTTAAGTTTTAACTATGTAGTTTTGTAGTTCAAGTATCGTGTAATATCTTATAAACTAGCAACAATCACTGTTGTAGAACCCCTTGGTCCGAAGTATGCCTTGAAACCAGAAACTTGCTGTACATATTTGCGCCTTTGTTTTGATTTGCTGTGTTATTTTGACAGAATATTTGAGAGTGTGTTCGTGTGAGTTCATTATTAGGGGCGCATTATTAAGCTTGGGACCGAGCTTGGAACCGATGTGCTAGTACTGACTGAGCCAAGAAAAAAATCGTTTTTGTATGGGACCTCACAAAAAATAAATATTGTATTATTAAAAGCTTAGCACTTTACTTCTGAAAAGAGTTTATTTTTCATTAAATTAAAAGTAAAATCATCTACTGCGAAAGTTTTGTGTTTGAATTGAAAATATATTTTTTCGGTTCAGTGTGTAAATTTAAAAGTATGTTCTTTTACCATGAAAATTGTAGAACTGTCAAATCCACCAACACAAAGGAAGTCGTCGTATGGATTTTTTCTCTGTTGTCAAGTAATACAAAAGCTTTACATTCAAAATGTTCTTCGCCCCAATGAATCGCTTATCAGGAAAGTTCACAAACTTTCAGCGTTATTAGGTTCCGAACAGACCATGCAAACGGAATATGCCATGTCACTGATACTAATTCCATCTATTTTTTTTTGCAGCGGTGCCACAAGCGACGACGAGCGGCAGCAGATGCTGGCTCAGGTGCATTCGAAAGATATGGGGAAAATCATTCGACTTGGATCTTCCGGGATGGAAACATTGGTGATTGAACAACGCCAACCTCCGGTCGCTATGAAAGTTTTAATAATTCATTTGAAAATTAAAACCCTTTTTTAAATTATTTGTTCTTTCAATTCGAGTTTCAATCAAAACATGCATACATTCATTTTGATTGCACAATACTTTCTAGTTGAAAGTTCATTTTCAAATAATAGTAATTTACTCTCATTTTCAAATATGCCATGGAGTGGAATTTGACAGTTCTACAATTCATCTGAAAGAAAACTTTTTATGTTAAAAGTATTTTTACAGCATACTTTTATTTTAATTGCACGACACTTTCTGGATGAAAGTTTATTTTGGAATAAAAATAATTGGCTTTTATTTTCAACGATGCTACGGTTTCGATTTGACAGTTCTACAATTAGTTTTAAAAATTTCAACTTTTAAATGTAGAGCAGCAAAATTTTGAATTGACGGTTTCAAGGTTTTGGTTTTGAAAGTAAATCGCTTTCTACGAAAAAGAACCAACGCAACTTTTCAATTTTAGCAATGGTTTTTTTAATTTTAATAATCATTATTCTTTGTGTGTACTGGTCTTAGAGTTAGTGTATGGTTGTAACATGATACAAGCCTATCTTGATGACGTTTTGCAGGGTGATACTTTTTATAACACCCTTGTATTATGTTACAACTGCATAGTCTGAACAAAGCATAACAGCTTAATAAAGTATTGCACCAGATTTATGAAGAACCGAGTAAGATTTAACAACTTTTATAAATCGCCTTACCCATGGTTTGACGTTTCAGCCTGTTTTGGGTACAAGTTACTCAATATTGGATCAATCCAAATAAGGGTTTATACCAGCGACACATTTCCATATCAATAAAATCTACACACTTAGAAAAAATTACAGTATTCGGTAATTTTTTACCGAACTTTCAACAGCTGAACGTTTGGTAATCCGATTTACCGGATTTCAGTGAAATTTTACAGTATTCCGGTAAAAAATTACGGAACTTGTCAAATTTTACCGAAATCCGGTAAATCGGATTACCGAACTGTTCAGCTGTTGAAAGTTCGGTAAGTACCGAATCCTAATAAAATTTTCTGAAGTGTGTATGATCTGTTTTTTAAATAGGCTTATCTGCTTTGATCGATGTTCATTGACTTTCTTTTTCGTCAACACGGAGAGAGATGACGAGAGATTGAAATAACAATATCGATAGTTGATACCTTCAATAAACACAGTTTTGTTTCAACCACAAAGTACACAACAAAAAATGATCAAGGATTTCAGCAAAATGATTTGCTGAAAAACCATCAGCAATATTACGTTTTACTGAAAATTAGCAATTTGGTTTGTTTTTACTGAAAACCAGTAAATTGACCCAGATTGCTGAACACACAGCATCTTTCACCACATGACAGTCAGTCTGTCAAATTAATAAAAAAGAAACGCTCTCTCTCAAAATCCATCCCGTGGAGTCAAGCGTACGGTTCCTGGACCACAAATAGTCGTGAACTTTTTGGATCGTATTATCAAGTGTATCAATGTACACAGCTAACATATTTTTCAAAACTCTTTGAAAATAATGCTGATCATCTTTTTCAGCCTGAAGACGACGTCGAACAATGCGCTTCTGGCTACACGAAAACGAAGCTCCCGATCCCTTATCATCAAAGGCACCGCAGTACGAGGAAGGAGCTGCGTACATCCGGTTAAACCGGAAACGTGTATTTCCGGTAGGATGTGATATCCCTCGAGCATTTTTACTGGTAGTGCAAACATATTATTTTTTTCAAATTTTTAAATTTTTCCACTGGAGCTGTTTTGGCCGTGGACAATGTGACCACAACCTTGAATAACATCATTTTTAAGGTTGACTAAGCATCTTGAAATATAAATGAAAAAAACCAAAATAAAATATGTTTTGAATAATCGTGAAATGAAATGGAAACCAGAAAACTGTTTTTTCAGTAAATTGACAATTTTTGCTGAATTCTACCAGCAAAGTGCCGTCAATTCACGAAACAGCCAAAATTGCTGAATTTCCAGCAAAAATCAGATGTATACACGGTTGTTTGCGAGAAACCCATTAGTGGGTCAAAAACACCCATTTTCAAATAGCATGCTTGTCTGTCAAAAAATGAGGGAATTTCTCAACCATGCAATGGGTAAAAAAATACCCATTAGAGAAAATCCCATACAATAAAAAAATGGGTATATTTTTAGACATGAATGGGTGAAAAAACAGTTCAAAACCTAAGCGCATCCGATGCATCGTTGTTGAAGCGCCTCTTGTTAAGTTTTTCAATTTTATAAAAACTAAAATAATAAATGAATTCAATCTCGGAACAACGCAAGTAAGACAAATTATATTTAATGTTTTGATGCTTAAAAATTATGCTTTCAGATCAGATTCCGTAAATGAAAGTGACATTTCGTTCCATGCAGATCAATTGTCAAAATTCCAGTTGGTAATATTGAACAAAATTCCGTAGCCTCTTTACTTTTTTGGTCGATACTGGCCTTATACCAGAAAAGGCATGAATAGAAACAAGTATATGTATTTTATTTTGTTATTTTTTGCATTTATTGATTGATTACCATGAATATCACAAAATTACAATCTACCAAACTGCTACATAATCTGTATGCAAAAATGGGTATTTTTAACCCATTTTTGCTTCTCTGCAATGTGTGAATAAATACCCATTTTGGCTTCTTTGCAATGGGTGAAAAAATACCCATTTTGTGACATTAACTACTTTTACCCATTAATGGGTAAATCGGGTTTACCCATTAAATGGGGAGAGGCACTTCTAGCGAAAATGGGTGTTTTTTCACCCGTTAATGGGTTTTTGCAAACGACCGTGTACTGAAAGTTCAGCAAACTTCTGTCAAGCAGGATGACATTTCGCATTGCTGAAAAAATCAGCAATTTTATATTGCTGAAATGATTACTGAAAATTCAGCTGGGCAAAATTCAGCAAAATTTTGCAGATTTTCAGCGAAAAAAATTTGGTGTGTATGTTTAGCTCAGACCAATATTTGAATTGAATCAACCATACTTTATAGTTAGCAGCGCCATCATTTTTACATACCTGTCATATGGTTAATTCAAAACAAAAATGTAATAATTCCAACCAGTGTTCATGCTGGAGGCAACTATACAATCAAATAAAAACAGCAACCTGTTAGTTATCATTCGCTTTCAAGTTCAGAGGAAGTTTTAACTGAGTTTGTGGTGTATGAAAAATCAAGTAAATGATTGAATACACTCCAGTTAACAGCACCAGCAATTGAGGATTTCATGAGTGAGTATTTTTTGTAATAATTCGATCACTGTAGCATATTCAAACCAACTATTGTTATCGAGTTGGTTCAACTATAATCATGGTTGTATTTACTGGCATTAATTTTCGCATTAAATCGTATCACAGACAAACAGACATAACACTCGTAAACACAATCATCGTACGTTCTAACAGTCGTTTCAAATTATGTTTTGCTTGGGACTGTCTCCGCACTTCCCTTAGTGGCGCCACTGAAGCGTTCAGTAAGTTAACTAATATCGAAATGTCATATGTTTGTTTTTGTTTATCTTGCGATTGTAAGATGAGCTGGGCTCAAATAGAGCAGGTGAAGCGACAGGGAAAATATTCCATTTATTCCCAAAGCAGCATCAAAAGTATGTAGTATAGATTTAATTAATTTATTATATAGTAATATTTGAATCGTGTACTTATAGTTGTGCCTTGTGCATGCAATTTTGCTGCTCTGACGAGCTAGTGGAAAAAATTCTGTAGATGTGGCCGCAGATTCACAACGCCGGATTTGTTCGGCTCATTTCCTGCCAGAGTACTACCTTCCAGGCGCTCCAAAACCGAATCTATGTCGAGTAAATGTTTCTATACGTTTCCCGATTCACGAAAGTTCACATCACATAGCCGGATCAATAACGAAAGCTACGAACCCAAAGTGGTGTCTACAGAGCCATCTGTAAAAATTAGAATGTGAAATAATTCTACTTTGCCTCCACAGCAGGCTGGCCAACAAAGAAATAGTGTGTCATCCATTAGTTCACGGGAATTCAGATCAACAAACAACAACTCTTTGGAAATTATACGACAGAACATCAAATCAGATTTCAATCACACGAGTTTCATGCTCGTACACTGTGAACAAGGCGTGCAAAGCTCTAGATTTAATTTTAAGAATTTCCGAAAACTTCTCTCGGAGCTCTCCGACACTGCAGACTGCTCGAAGTCGATCTTTTGGAGTATTGTCCTGCCGTTTTGAATCCGGACTATCATAATAAGTTGATGTCGGTTGTGCGATCTGCAAACGCATCTAAACTTTGTTCGATTGAATCGAATGCACCTTAATCCTGGAGCAGATCGATATAAACATCCAACCACGAACTAATCCATGATTGGTATTGAATTTATGCCACGTTATGTGTCGCGTATTCAACAAGCATGATTTCACAGATCCTTTAACAATTTTTTTTTAGCAACATAGAAGGTTCGGCAGTTTTAGCCTTGAATATCTTAGGGCTCTTCAATATGTTAGAAATTTACTTCTATTCCGAACGTTGATCAATAAATAATAAAAATACTTTCCTCCCTAAAACAGGTGAACATATATATCACGAAAGAGTAAAACTTAAACGCACGTTATACTTGAAAATTTATTTACAGAAACATATTGAACAACTTGTCCAGTTGTCACAACTGCCGATAGACATAGCTTATTTTGTCGCGTTCCATTTTCAATTCCATTAGCTCCGAAGCTGCGTTCCTCTTTCACTTCCGTCGTCGTCATATCCGGCTGCATCACACACTAAATCGTGCTGATAAGCATCTGATAGAGAAATGAAATGATCACATGCTCAAGTTCAAATGATCTTCCTTGCTCAGATAAAAGTCACCCTCATCGATTCGGGCGGATGTTTCCCCTACAATGAGAAGCGGCAGTTTGAATGATGTCAGTACTGTTGCACTACCCTCCCATACGGTTACAATTTTCGGTTTTTTCTTCAGCTGACTGATCGTTTTCGGGAACGTTTTATTCAAGTGAAGCAGTTGGGTGGAGTTTTCTTCCAATTCACGAACATCAACCGGTGGCCATACAAAAGTGGATGTGTGCTGCTTAAGCTTTGCGGTGGCGATGGGGAAGTCCTTCGGTAGCCACTCCATTGGCCAGCAAGAGGACCGTCCGATGGATTCATCGCCCAGTGGTTCCACTTGTCACCGGACACCGGGACTGGTGTATTTTTCATCCGCTACCAGCGGGACATCCGGGAATACGACAGATCACTCCAAGGACAGAGCCTCATCCTTCTGGAGTGCTTCGATAAGCTCTTTGTTAGTTGTGTCACTGATCAATGGGTGAGATTTTGGCGGTGTCGGCTGGAGGGTAAGTAGTTCATCTTTGTACGAAGTGATGCCGTCTGGAAAGTGGAAAAAGAGAGATACAAACACACAAACCGCCTGCGGTTGAGATCTTTCTGTCGCCACGTCACGAATACTCCTCCTGCGAGAAATTTTAGGTTGTATCATGTTGAAAATTGAAAAAACGTAAGAACTCACCCAATAATCCATGAACGAAAACAACATCCAAATCAGATTTTTTGACGAGATGGACCGTGAGCGGTCTTAGCCGTCCAAACGGACACCACAAAGAAAAAAAACAAATCAGATTTTCAGCGGACAGCTGATGCGCCGGTTCACTTAATGTCGTAAACAGAAGGTCAGGCAATGTGACTTTGTTTTCGATTTCCCCGTTATCAAGAATATGACGTCACACGCACAGAAGGGGAATACAAGAGATAGAAAAATCGCATTGCCGTGCCTGTTATCCATGATATTCAGATGCACTGACGTTTTGATAGAACGAGGGAAAAGCAGTTGATTAGAAACTTTTTTGTATGAGGGATGCACCTGTTGCAAATTTATGCTTCGGATTGTCTATAATAGAGGGTGTTAGTGTACATACAAATTATGTCTGACGATATTTTTAAGAAGATTTTATTCTAAGAGTTATGTCTGTTTGTCTGTGATCGTATTATAATACCACTAATTCAAGATTAAAATATTAATCTTGACAATAATGTGATTTAGAGTAAATTCGTTTTGGAGTGTACATGTTAGTTTGACAGATTGTCTGTAGCTTATTGGTATTCGTGAGATGTGGAAATGAATAATGGTGTTTGTGTTTTGTCTAAATGTTTACCTTTTTACACGGAACAGCTGATTATGGTGATGTCAAACTATCAGCTCACAGTATGGAATGATATGGTAGTTTGACGTCATCACAGGGGGTGAGTAACTCTGCCACGTTGTGTTTGAGTTGATCGTGTACGAATGTGTTTCTGGGGTGGCAGAAGGTGTTATTGTGTTTTCAAAAACTGCAATCAGAAATTTTTGCTTATTGGCAACCATGCACGGTTTCGACGTTTAATACATGCTCACATATGCATCGTCTGAATTACAGTTGTGTAAGCGAGAGGGAAACAAAAACAAACAATCGTTTCGTGTAAGTGGTGCCAGATATGAATTTATCTTTCATGTGGTGGCGAATGTGTTTGAAGTGTGGCGGATTGTGTTCTTTAGGGTGGTAACACAAGGTGATCGAGTGACTTACCCCCTGGTGTAAGCCCAAATTTTGGGCAACCTACAATTTATTTGGTTTTGAGTTAGTTTTACCCATTATTATAAAATGTAGTTTTTGGAAATCGGGCAAAATATTGAAATAAAAAAAATATCCACTGCCGCTGAAATCTGCTCCATCAGTTGAACGATCGTTTAATTTGAATTTATTAAATTCCTCACCTCACTTGGAAAAATAGTGGCTGACACTGACGGGAATTCATTATAGTCTATCAGCTTAATAAAGATTTGCACAAGATTTATGAAGAACCTAGTAAGATTTGGGAAACTAGGAGAATTTAAAATTAACACTTAAAAAAACCTTAAAAAAAATAAAAAATAAAACCTTGAAACACTTTTTCAAATTTTCGCTAGTAAACGCGAGCAAACGCGCTAGTAAACGGTCACTCGACCACCTTGTGTTACCAACCACCCTAAAAACCACAATCCGCCACACTTCAAACACACTCGCCACCACATGAAAGATAAATTCATATCTGGCACCACTTACACGAAACGATTGTTTGTTTTTGTTTCCCTCTCGCTTACACAACTGTAATTCAGACGAAGCATATGTGAGCATGTATTAAACGTCGAAACCGTGCATGGTTGCCAATAAGCATAAATTTCTGACTAGGGGTGAGACAGCTCTTCTCTGAGTTGTTTTGATGCACCGAGTAGCTCGCAAATAACTCGCGAGTAACTCAATATAGCTTTAAATCGGATCAATCTGCATCGGTTCATTATCGGTTGCCAGGGTTTCGAAAAAGTTTGACTTCCAATTTGTTTGAAAACATTGGCGATATTCTGCTAACGGCAATAGCAGATGGCACATCGGTGAGCCCTATTCCACGGCTATGAAGGTTCAGGGATTGTTTAGTATGTGATACGTGATGTGGATGGCTTTATTGAAATGCAATCATGAGGCTTCATTAAAGGAAAGATTGGAAATTTGCTGAACATCGATTCTAAAGAGCTTGATGCTTGGGTCGGAGTGCAGCGGGCTGAGCTCATTTGTCTCTTTTACTGCCCTTGTTTCAAAGCACCAGTTCATAGTCTGGCCGACTGGCGGAATGATAATACATCAGCAAAAAGCAGTTCAAGCCATACTGATGGGTGTATTCAATGTATGAACTAATTGGAGACATAAAAATAACTTCTTCTCGAAAAAAGCAAAGCCTTAGACGAATAGTAGTAAAAACGATATCAAATTGTACGAGCATATCAGATATGTATTTTCTGTGAATGTAGGTTGTTTTCAAAAACAGGTTAAGGGGAGAAAATTAAAAACCTTGAAAATTGCTCGTGTCCCATTTTGCACACTCGAGAGCTCATGTACTAGCATCGGTTGGCTTGACAGCTGTTGTGCAAAAACAGAGAGAAAACAAATGACAGTGCTCGCTTGCTGAGCAGCAAGGGTTACTCGAGGTACCTCAAAAGCAACTCTGAAATTGCTCGCGATGAGGAGCTGTCTCACCCCTTGATTTCCGATTGTAGTTTTTGAAAACACAAAAACATCTTCTGCCACCCCACACAGAAAGAAATCTTGTAGTAAAAACTACCATTTTACCCTAGGGGTGCGACACTCATCCATTCATAGTGGATAAGTTTGATTTATCCATGATTCTTTTCATTTTTCACAATTACTCTCATTAATCTAAAATTGGAAAATTAATTTCTGCTACTTTCGATTACTCTCGATATCATCCGATTCGATCGGATTTCGTTAGAGTCACGATTTTGATCAATTTTACTTGATCGTGTACGTTGATTATGGCAGTTACGAAAACAAACAGATTTGTTGGTTGATTCTACCAACGATTATGGTTTGTTTCAAACAAAATTTAGTATGATTTAAATTGAATTGTTGTTTGAAACAAACAAACGAAAACACATTCACCTACATTTTACCTGTAATTATCGTTGCAGTTCAAAACCGGATAAAATAACTAAAATTTAACTGCTTTTCCATATGGGAGCAAAATGACGCATCTAGTGGAGCTGTGGAGAAAACCAGATGCGCTGTACAGCGCACAATGCATGCGCCACAATGCCATAATACATAGGGAAATATAGTAAAATCATTTGGCGCTAGTGGGTTATTCCGGTTTCAATCTGAAGTTGTGAGTTATGGGAATATAACAAACATTAAAAAGGCCAGGCGCCTACTGATAAGTGGAGGTGTGGCATCTGCTAGCATGTCAAAACACCTTGTCGAAGTCCGTATCATGCCACAAGATTGTGACTCGATAGTTTGTCCTGGTATGTGATACCACAACTCTGCCACATCGCTGCGCTTTTCCTTTTTTGTGATTGGCCAAGCTGACAGCCAATGTGGCCAATGGACACTCTAAACAAAATATACCTAAATAAGTTAATGGCACAATAATCGATGAAACTTTGCAAAAATCGACTAGATCGAAATATCGGATGAAATTGTGAAAAATCGTCGATTATCTTTCATAGCGATGACCTAAAAACTGGTCGATTGGAAAGATATGCGAATCGCTTATTACGATTTCGTTCGATGAAATCCGATAATTTGGTTGAACCGGATTTTTTTAATTTTTTTAAATTTCATCCGGTTTGAACAAGACATTTTGATTAAACATCATTTCTTTTCTAAATCTGAGATAATCCGGAAGAGTCGCGTCCCAAGATTTTACCCGACTACGCCTATTTTTGAAGCGACCATGAAATTTCAGTCAAATTTACTAAGTTTACGGTAAAATCTTCAACGTTTGTGGTATATTTGACGAACCACATATTGATATCAACCGCACCATGGTTGATCTAATCGCAGGCATGGTAAAATCAAATGCATTTATAGTCAGCTGAAAATTGTTGGTGATTGCGCTTAATTTAACCCTCGAAATGGTAGTTTCTACTGCGGCTTTTTTTTGCGTGCAGAAACACATTTGTACACGATCAACACAAACACAACGTGGCAGAGTTACTCACCCCCTGGGTTACAATCACCATGAAAATGGACGAACTCACCACGGTCATGGCATTCTTGACTATGATCATGGTAACAAGGACTATTCGGACATTAGGGTAAATGTTGAATTAACTATTTTTAGTTAATGTTTTGACCATGATAATAGTCGGTTCAAAATCACTATACCACAATAGTAATCCTAAACCCCAATAATGGTAAAATTGACTATCAAATTTGTCTCTACACGCTAAGATAAGATTACCGAAAATTAGGTTTCAATTTTACTGAAAATTAGGTTTTGGTAGTAAAACCTAAAATTTCGGTAAAATTTAACGACTGATTACGATAAATTTTACTTATTTTTTAAGTAAAGTGGATTTTTAAATGTTTACGTATTTTTTTTACCTAAATTTGGTTTAAAATTTTATCACTGCGCTGCATCTGAGAATCAACACTACCGCCATTGCGAAGTTTAGGATATATTGCAATTGTACCGTCTCCTCGCCTTCAGGCTAAATAGTTTCGAGGTTTGTTTTAAAATGAAGAAAGAAACCAGCTGTAGAGACTGAGATTTGTGGCAGCCAACCCGAAGGGTGAGTAGAAATATTTACCATAAGCGGATCATGAAAATTCAGGAGAAATTTTTAAAGGCGGTTCTGTGCATGTAAATAAACATTCCCATAGTCGATTGCTAGCCAATAGTTGCGGGCTATAGTTCAGTTCAGGATACTAACAGCAAAACTCTATAGAGGAACTGAGCTGTAATTCGTGAAAAATTGACGATTGGAAAGGTTGTTTACAGTTGAAGAAACGGCTTCGCAAATTCCTCCGGAATTGAAATATTTACCTTATTCCAATGGAGTATATCTTTTTATCATTCAATTGTAGATCACTGGAAATATGGAGGAACTGACATAATTAATCGATGCGGAAACAAGGAAAAAACAGGAAGGTAAGTTAATTATTCAATTTGTATGTAAATCATACGACGAATCTCAAAAAGTGCACTTGATTCATATACACATACTAATTTATTCTATATATTTCAGCCTGTCGAAGGTTGGTCCAATACTCTACCACCAGGAGAAATACCCTTAGATTGTTTGTCTGGCAACTGCACCAAAACAGGGAGTGTATTATGTGTATTTACATGGAAAAATCATATTTTGTGGTCAGCAAGCAGCCATGTCTACTTGGAATAAAAATAACTACTTGAAAATAAAATACCTAATTAAAGCCTGTTCACATTTTTCTGATCCGTTTAGTGGGGAATAAATCCGAAAAAATAGATCCTAAAACCTTGCTTCAAACATTTTTATTATAGCAGTCCAAAAACGCAAAACAGAAAAAGAAAACTTAATTTTCGGTAAAAATAAACGATTGCAAATAATTAATTATTAACGATTTTCGCTTGTCACCAACAGTACCGAAATTTAGGTAATCCATGTTTACCGATAATTTCAGTATGTGCACTTTTGTGCGGTTATCGGTATTTTTTACCGAATTTTCGGTACTCTGGTCTTAGCGTGTATGTGGCCTTAGATTTCAAATTGACCAGATTGATATTAATTCGACATGGAGTTTTCATAAGAGCCAATGTCGCAAACGAAAACAATGACTTCTTTTGCGAATTTCTTGAAAATGCTAACTCGCTCAAGTAAACTACCACTTCTATTGTAAAGGGGAACTCCTGTTCTATACAATCATCGTCATAATTCACTATGATTAAGTTAGCATTCTCGAGAAATTTGCGGAATAAGTCATTGTTTACGTTTGCGACATTGGCCCTTATGAAAACTTTTTGTCGAATTGTGGTTTTCACACTTTCAGTGTAGACTTGAAATGTTTCATTAATGAATAAAAAACAAACTGGTAGCTCTGCTGTCAAATGGAGAAAAACTCAGTGCCAACAATTCAGTGGGGCGAAACTGATTTTGCAAACCATGACTCGATTTCTCAAAACACGAAGCAATCGTCTGTAGATTATTGACATGCACCTGATAGATGCAATAGTTCTATCAGACGAGTAGTTTCGAAGTTTTGGCTTAAGGCTTGTGTTTCAGATAAAATTTAAATAATCGACAGAGAAAACCACTGTCTACAAAAGTAGTTACGCCTTTTTTAAATGCTTGCGCTGGACTAATCGGGAACCTGCGAATGACGCCATCCACTTTTCAGAATTCTCCGTGTGTTTGGAAAAAAATATCAGTGCAAAATTAGTGAAAATCGTAGTTTAAAGGGTGATTTTTTCTGCACGAACTATTGGATTTGTTTCGTTATTTATAGTTGTTTATGTCTGCTCCGTTTGTTACCGTAATAAGTATGATGCAATCGTTGAATTTAGTTTTCCACGGTGTCAACAGCAGCTACTTGAAGAATCAATAGGAATCGTCTTTTCCTGTTGGAAGAAAAAGGCAGACGTATTAATCCGATATAAGTGTAAGTGTAAAACTGATTAGTAATTTCGGGAAATATTACGATTCATACATGCAAAATCATGTTTTCGTGAATAGTTTTACTGCACTGCCTCGAACGAAAACAAAAACAACCTAACCTTAAAGGAATTATATTGTTTGGAATTGTTTTTCCTTGACAGCCAGCAAGCGATGGAACACAGTTATTCGCGTGATTTCCGGCCCCCAATGGACACAGGCCTGACAAATTCAACTCGGGCACTGATGGTGCACCGCCCGCCGCAGTGCCCTTCCTGTCATACACACAGCCATGACGAGCGGATCGACCTGGAGGAATCGTACAATCCGCCGATTCCGTCTTACAACGAGGAAAATGCCAAGATCGCCATGATGGAGAGCGAAAATGTGGCCCGGAAGGTACGCAACTTAAACTCTGAGGATTACGATTGGGAGGAAAAAATCAACAAGTAAGTTTTGGCAGATTTGTGAAATTGCATTTTAGTTGGATGTTGTGGCTTATTTTTTCAGAATCGGTTGGTCCGTTCAGCAGATTCGGTTGTTCAGTAAGATCACAAAACTGCTGGACATGGATCGGCTGGCAAGATTGACGATTGCGGACAAACAGCACGAACCGGTACACCGGCGGATGGTTATCGACAAGTCTGTGGGACGCCTGCGGCAAGCTCTGGCAAGTGTTTCGTGGGATCCCCGATTGACGCAATGGATCCACGGCTTGTTGGTGGAAAGTTTGCCTCCTTCATATTTGGCAGCGTACATTGATATTCTACAAACTTTGAAAGCGAAGCTACCTAACTTGGTGGACAAAATGATTTTCGGAAGGCCGGTGAATATCAGCCAGGAATTGATCGGTCCAATTCTTAAGAAGCCTTGGGAGCCGATCGTTGCTCACAAAAACAGGAAGCTTCCCGGACAACCATATATCGTGGTAGTACCTTCCGGCCCAAACGTGACTTCGCCGAGTAGCCGGGTGCAGAAATGGTACTCACTTTTTGCCACTATGGCTTCGGTTATCCCCATTATCATGCCCCCACACGGTAACGCTGTGCTGAAGCAATCTATACAGAACGTCTCGGAACAGATGGTGGCAGTAACCCGGTCCAAAATACAGGAAGTCCGTCAGGAAGCTCCCAACCGACCAATTATTCTGGTAGGATTCAACACCGGCGCGGCGCTGGCCGTTCAAATCGGCCTGGTCGAAGCGGTCAGTTGTATTGTCTGCTTAGGGTTTGCCTTCAATACAGTGAATGGAACGAGGGTGCACCAGATGACCACATCACAGACATCACGGCCCCTGTGCTGTTTGTCATCGGACAAATGTCGGCCAGATCCAGGTAAGAGTAGATTGTTTACGTCTGGATTATTTATTGATCTTAACCTTATTCCAGTCAAGAGGAGATCGAATTCCTTCGGGAGCGAATGGTCGCGCAAACGTCGCTGGTGGTTGTTGGATCGGCAGACGATTGCTTGCGGGTGTGTAAATCGAAACGGAAAATCGAAGGCGTAACCCAATCGATGGTGGACAACATGGTGATGGACGAAATTGCTGAATTCGCAACCAATTGCTTACTGAATTCACCCGACCGAAGCAGACCATCAAGGATCCGAACGGGCAGAAGGCTAACCTGTTGTTGTCCAACAATAGCAGCAATTTAGCGGCTACCGGAGGACCTCCACCAATTGCGGCTGTTCCAGGTGCGAGAGAAGTCCCAAGTACAGCTTCAGTTACAACTTCTGCCTACAATCGCAAACGAAAGATGAGTCTATCTGCTGACGCTGTTCACGATTCGACGAAAAACGCCAGAACCAATAAACAGCAGAACACACCAGCTCAGAGAAAAACACCCAAATCGCAGAAAACGCCCCGTGCGGATAAAAATCTATTAAACCAGAATCAACAAGCTCTGGATGCGGCTATTCAAAGCATTCTTCCTGCTACGGTATGTGATTTCATGGTATTATATTAACTTAGCTGTACAAAAAACACCTCCTATTTCAGACGCCTACACCAGTTGGTAAAAACCAGCTCCTACAGTGACTAACTACCAGATTACCGGAGGAACAATATTGAAATTCGCCAATCAACCGGCTCGCAAGTGATGACCGGTTTGGCTAGTTCTCCCTTAGTCCTCCCGCTGATCAAACGAGAATTACCAAACCCATCCCAGTCATCAATGGCTGCAACAACCGCCGATATTAAGGTGATACCCGCCAATCAGTTTATTCAGTTGAAGCCGTCCGGATCTACACAGAAATTCGTGACCCTGAAGTCGTCACCCAAGCCAGTTGTTTCGGTGATTCCGAAGCCTCCTGGCATGTCTTCAACATCGGCACCCTCTCCGCTTATGAGGCAACCGTCACCACACACAACAATTACACAGCACCAATCGTTCAGTCCTACCAAGTTCACGATTGTGCGCAGCTCTGGTGCCATTTCCGGACCATCCACGCCCATAGCCAGTGTACCACCGATGAAAACCATAAAATCTCCCCCCACTCCAGATCTGTCAAACACAAACATATTCGACATTCCTATCGTATTTGCCGATAACGATGGAAACATCCAGGACGGATCACCACAAAAATCGACCGACGTTGTCCCAAAAACCACTCCAAGCATCATAACCATCGGTCCAGCCATAACCAACACTAGCGTCATGAAGACAGAATCCATGAACCGCCTCATCACGCTTCAACCGTCAATGAAACCAAACAAAGTAGTAGTCATCAACAAGAGCAACATGAAGCAAGTTCCAGCCAACGTTCTCTCTTCTACGGCGCTAAACAAATCCACCTCCATCCCTTCGTCCGCCCTTAAGTTCGCCAAAGTGGTGATCTCTAATCCGCTCAGCAAAGCATCAACCTCTACCACCTCCACTCCTGGCATGGTTCCAAAAATTCTCGGTCAAATCCTCCCGAATCAAAAGATCGAAATTCTCAACAACACGGTAGTCAAGTCGGCCACGGGCGGCCCACCAACTCCATCTCACCAAAGATTCCAACCCGTCATCATCAACGTCGATCCGAGCAAAACCACCACCATGAAGAATTTTGTACGCGTTGGCGAAACGCAAATCCGACCGATTACCAGCACCAACGTGACAATGCCCACCAAGGTCGCGTCCGTTACCGGCAGTTCATCAGCACAATTGACGCCTGGTGTCCCCGGGACAAACACCATTTTCATCAAGACCAATTCTCTGGCACAATTTGCCAATCGAAAACCGGCCATTCTGAACCGGAACATCACGGTTCGGAAGGTGAACATCATGCCACAGTCTGTTTCAACGGCCAGCCCAATGACCCCTTCGACCACCGTTGTGATGTCTTCTGCGCCAAAAACAATTACGAGGCGGTACAATTGTACAGCAGAAGCCTAAGACACAGTAATATTTACGATTTGTTTTTGTAATAAATGCACCTATGGAAGTTAGTTTGGTAAGTTAAAAAACAACCTTTTTCCTGTTTATTTGTGAACGTCGGAGTGAACAATCCAAACAAACTTTGCAAAACACAGAACATAGTAATCTTTATTCAAGGACAAGGCCTATGACTAGAGGAACAATCAATCCCGATCCTAGCCTATGGTTTCAGATCCAAGTTACAGTTTGGCAGTGATTCCTTCAATTTTTCTGTAACCTTCGGTAGGTCCTTGACGTACGGCAAATTGTGAGTGCTGAGTTCCTTGAGCTTTTTCAAATATCTCAAATGCAGCAATCCGTAGTCGGTGATGTTCTTGCAGTTCGAAACTTCCAATTCCTCCAGCGAATCGGCAACAAACTCCAGCTTAGCCAGGGCCGCATCGTCCAGATAGACACAGTTATGTAATTTCACCTTCCTTAGCCGTTTCAATCCCTTCAGATGGTCGAAACCAATGTGCATGATTCCGGAATCCGTCCCGTCCAGTTCTTCGATTTGGACCGGTACCGTTTCGTGCGGAAGCATATTGTAGTTAACTTGCTCGTGCGGAACGTTGACAAACTTTGCTCTGGCACCATTTCGGAGAAGCCATTCAGCGCAGAGACGGTCCGGGCCGACGACCTTGAGCCGAGCAGTGTCCACCCGGTTGAACATCATATTGATCCATCCCCAGAAATGACGACTGGTCGCGACGGTGGGTGCTCTTTTACCGAAGCTACTAATAGTTTTAAATGCAAGCATCTTCAATACACAGGAAAGGGGTTCTTTAGTATTCACTAGCAGCTAGGATGGCCATAGAATATTATCAAACAAATAAATTACGACTGACGAATTTGCGATATCGATATACAGCGTACACGCTAAGATGAGAAAACCTAAAATTAGGTATTTATTTTACCTAAAATTAGGTATTGTTGACAATACCCAAAATATCGGTAAAATTAAACGATAATAAACAATGAATCCTAGAGGGTTTGAGCTGTTTAGTGGAATACTTGTAACTATAAATTAGAAGAAAAATTAGTAATCTCCATTTAATTCCAACTACCTTTGCTTATCTTCGACAGATACATATTAGTACGACAGATAGATATTAGTACGAGACACTGAAGAAGTCTGCACATTGTAGACGAAATACGCGTATCTGTCGAAGATAAGCAAAGGTAGTTGGAATTAAATGGAGATTACTAATTTTTTTTCTAATTTATAGTTGATAATAAACAGTTATTTTTACTGACAATTCGGTAATGTTCACTTTCAAATATTATACGTTATTATTTACCTAATATTGAATAAATTTTACTTCACAGAAGCAAAGCAGCCGCTATATTTTCCGAAGTGAAAAAGTAATTAATTTTCTTATTAATCACTCCATTTATAGTAAGCTCATTTCCAAATCTTTGAAGCAATAACTTTTGCATTCTTTTTTTTATTCTAGCACCGACGGATCCTTGTGGGCCAACAAGAATTTGGTGCAGAACGGTGCAATTTGGCATCAACATTGGGTCGATGCAGAAAAAATATCTCTGTAGTGGAGGAAACTTGGTACGTAACGCAAAAGTGAGGTTAAACGTCGTCGATGGCGCTTTTGCATAATTGTTTTTGAGCTTTTTAAGCAAAAGTAATTGGAGATTAAAAGGGCAGAAAATTGTCGATAATGACTAAACTGACCGATTCCATACAGTTTAACAATAGCCAGAAAGTTATTATCAATTTCAGTTCTAGATACTTCGATGTTTAACCTCACATAAGCTTTACTTGGATTCATCCGTACTCTCTATTGCTACTTTTTCTTAATACAAAATAAAATCTGTCATGCATATGAACATTTGTTTCTCCTTGAGTGCAAAATTGGTTAAACTAATCCGAATAGATACAATTTAGATTGCATGTCTTTTATAAGCATTCTGTAAAATAAAACTACGAAAAATACCCAATTTTGAGTAGAAAATAACGATAAACAATCAATAATATTTAACGTTTCTCTTCCTTTAATACTATTACCCAATATTAGGTAATCTGTGTTTACGCATAATTTAGGTATGTGCACTTTTGAGCGATTATCGGTACTTTTTAACGATCTTTAGGTATTCTGATCTTAGCGTGTACGTCAAAGTAAAAAAAACACACGGTTAGTTAAACATAACCATAATGAATGAAAATCAAGGCAAGCTGTTCAAGTTCCCAGTACGCAAGAAGTTCGTCCTGAAGGGTCACCCACAATTGATACGTTGCGGATGCGTTGACGTAAATTTGACAGAAAAGCTATGGAAAAACTGTCAAATTCACGCAAACGCATCCGCAACGTATCATTTGTGGGCCAGCCATGAGGCATTCGTTAGGCACTGGTGAGTGACTGAAAATAAAAAAAAATAAAAAGGAAAAAAACAAACGTTTGATCGAAGCGTTCGAACTTTATTGTTCAGATTGTTGTTGTTTTTTTCATCGAGCTGTTTTTAGGTAAGTTGAATGGTAACAAAGGCATGATAAGTTGTTGCTTATAAGAAGTAGCATGAGAGTTTCCTTAGCGGTTCATTGTGTAGTATGCACTCATCGGCAAGCTGTATAAGTGAATGGAAATTGTAAACAAATAAATGTTCTCCGTAGAATTGCTTGAATTCATGGCTGAAAGCTTCAAGTAAATTCTTGGCAATGCTATTTTCAAGTTGGTATTTTACTGGGTGACATAATATACGAATAGCTACATGAAGTTTAATGTAGTTATTATAGTATACATCATCCAGCACAGTAACTTAGAAGATTTTTTATTTTGACAGAAAACATTTATTATTGTGAGAAATGTTGTTATATTAGTGAACAAAAATCATTTGCTCACTACTACATACACTATTTTGGTCGACTCACTGAAATGACTCACGTTAGGGTTAGTTAAGCTAATATTACTCTAACGCAGACGTCTGAAATCAGCAAATGCCTAACACAATGTTGCAGTATAGCGTAATTTTAGTCGAGAGTTACCCTAACGTGAGAATACTTCTTAGGCTAATGAGTTAACATGTTACTCGATGTTTAGAGTCATGTTACGCTCACTCTCCTTGCTGGGTACTGTCACAGATATGTGAAAACCTACTTCAGTTGCACTGACAGAAAGGTGGAATCTACTGTCCCGTCAGCCTTACCTTGGTAGGCTCTGCGGTAGGCTCATATAAGTTAAGAATTCAAGAAACTAGAGGATCGTCTTTTACCGCTTGGTGGAGCAGATAGTTTCCGTCACAAAATGTATTTATTTATTCCGTTAATCATTGTAGATTACATATACATTTACATTTATTCATTTAAATTTGAAAAGAGGACTTAGTATAACCTAGTGATCCTCAGAGTACAGAGATATGCGGAAGCGGCCATGTTGAGCCAATCGAGCAGCGAGAACTGTCAAAATCTGAGCCAAACGAGCATGTTTACTGTTCGCTGAAATGTTTCGATTGCTAAGTATTGAAATGGAGTTAAAATAAATGGTTTATATTTATTACGCTTCAAAAATCAAAAATGAATCATTCGTATTCTGCTGAACTCGTGACATAATATTTTATTATTATCTGTGTTCGATAATGTTGCTTGTGTTGCTGAAATGAAAATTTGTCGGCATTTGTACAGAAGGCCATTTTTCATTTTGCTGTGCATTTCAATTCATTTCAATTCAATTCACAGTCAATTTATTTCACTGGTGCCATGTTGTCAGTATTTTGAAGAGATTTCTGCTCCACACAGGACTGATGCGGCTGTCATCCACAAACAATAATCGTGAAGCCGAAACTTGGTGCTGCGTGTGGTGCTGATTTGACAGCTCGGTTTTATTGGTGGCTATATGCAGCAAACACAATATTCGCGACGGAAGTTGTCGTGTTTTGCCGTTATTTGATTCGAGAAAAATCTTCCGTGTTTTACTTAGTGCAGTGGTTATTAGAACGATAGTAGTTTTTCATTGTTTATCAGCCAAAAATTATAATGTTTTATCTAAATTACTGATACTAGTAGTTTGATAGAAGTAAAAATTGTAGAGAAATATAATCCATAGTAAACCGAGCTTAAAATGTTAAAATCGTCACTAGCACCACACCAACAGTGGTAGGCTTCAAGAACTAACGCTTTCATCAGTCTCTTGCTGCTCCAGTGTCTAATTCTGTCTGTGTGTTTGGATCGCAGATTCCCTCATAGCCGTTCAATAATGAATTCGCCAAGTCTGAACTCAACATTAGGAATCACCTACATACTCATTCAAGTCTGCAATAGTTATCATCAGAGTATTCGGAAAGTTACTAGTCGTCCATACTACAGTCTCCGGCCAACCCGCTTCCAGTCTTGTCTCGATTTTGTAATGTACATATACGATGATACATTGGTGTACACCAACAATATTCAAGACGTAGCTTGAATCATCGACGCAATTCGATGATTTAACACCTCCGTGGTTTGTGCAAAACATTGCAATACACTTCATAGTTGATAGTTTTTTAAATAAATAATAAACAAATTACTTGTACGTTATAAATGTAAACAATAAAAGCTGACAACGATGAAGTCACGCACAAGGCTGTAACATTTTACTCTGCGGAAGTGTTAGCAGCTTTTGTGAACAAAACGAACACCGTTGCCAAACCGTCGGATTGAATTTCCGCATATCTCTGTACTCTGAGGATCACTAGTATAACCGGGGTACAACTCTTGCAGTCAAGGATGGTTCAAATCGTATCATATATCATTCGCTGCACGCTCTTCTTTGATTCAATAGACGCACACAATGAGAGGTTCAGCTCCACCTCTCAAACCGAAAATTGATGGGCCAAACATTGGGCCATCCAATTGATTGGGAACATGAATGAACGTAACGCCAAATGTTAATATAATGTGTTCCTTTTGGACAGTATTTTCTGTTTTTGGTAGATACTGATGATGGCACAGGTTACTTAGTGAGTAATGGTACGGATGCAGTGTATTCCCTGTCCAGTACAGAAGATTTTTCAGATGTCACAAAACAAAAATGCATTCTTGTTGAAATAGAAAATTCTTGTTGAACTAGAAAGTAAGCTAATGTTTGTTCAACGAACGATAATCGACGATGTGGATATTAAAACACCTTCAATTGAAATCTCGATAACGATGTTTGTTGCATGTTATGTGATACAAGATTCATAAGGTGTTCATCACACATTGTGTCAATAGTCCTAAAAAAAATTGTAACGACTTATCGGATACGTGTGGCAGGAAAAATAAAAAAAAATCTAATTGAGTAGGATGATTTTTCCCAGCCTTAACAAAACTTCCAACACTGTCATCCGAACTAATAGACAATGAAAGATTCTGTTCAAATCAGGGGGTGAGTAACTCTGCCACGTTGTGTTTGTGTTGATCGTGTACGAATGTGTTTCTGGGGTGGCAGAAGGTGTTTTTGTGTTTTCGCAAACTACAATCGGAAATTTATGCTTATTGGCAACCATGCACGGTTTAGACGTTTAATACATGCTCACATATGCATCGTCTGAATTGCATTTGTGTAAGCGAGAGGGAAACAAAAACAAACAATCAATTCGTGTAAGTGGTGCCAGATATGAATTTATCTTTCATGTGGTGGCGAGTGTGTTTGAAGTGTGGCGGATTGTGTTTTTTAGGGTGGTAACACAAGGTGGTCGAGTGACTTACCCCCTGGTTCAAATGAATGCTGTCATCTCTCGTCTCCGAACATTATCATCTGGTGATCCTACTGGGTCGTATTTCCATAGCCACTCAATCAACAAAAAGTGAATCACAAGCAGGCAGAGCTGTCGTCCATTCGACTTGCGTGGTGGAATGGAGTAATCTCTAAAACATCTAATCTTGTTCACTAACTAAGTTCCTGCGTATGATCCCTTTATCAATACATTTATCGATGTGGTTGTTTCAAACACGGATAACAATAAATAATTTTCGCCGATTTTTTCGGCAGTCACCAATACTGCTTGCAGTCAATATTTTTTTTAAAGTCGCTTTAGGCATAGTTACATCAATCATCTCACAATATTCATTATAAATGTTCATCATTCTATTGATTGACCTATTCTTTGCATAAATAGTTTTCTGAGACATAACATGCATAAAAGTTCAAACTTGTTCGAAAGTTCAAATAGTTTGCCGATTTTATACGGTGTATTTGATAACAAAGGAGATCATGGCAATTTCTCGTCTTTTCTGTGTTTCAATGTCCATTAACATGCAACGATACTTATATGAAGGAAGAGGAAATGAATTCCAGCCTAGTTTTCTAAGAGCAAATAACAAAAATTGTTTTTGTACATATTCTATTCGTCTAAGGGAAGGTCCATTAATTATGTCACGCAGTCAGGGGGGAGGGGGGGTTTAGGAAAACGTGACGATCCATACAAAACAATTTGAAGGCCCGGTCACGTTTTTTGTATGGACCTTCAAATTTTTTTGCATGGATCGTCACGTTTTCCCAAGCCCTCCCTGCTCCCCTACCACGTAAAAAAATTAATGAACCTTCCCTAACGAGCACGATGTTTATTAAAGAAATCACGATTGCAGCTTTTTTCTATTTCGATTGAACTTTCGTCGAATTCGCTGCAATCGCAAAATCAAAACAAAGAGAAACGTTCCAATCCCTAAAGAAACGTCACTCCCATCTTACATTTTTATGACTATAAAGTACGCATTTTCGTGTAAAACTGGGACTTTCGAGGGGATTACTCATTTAGGAGTGTATTACATTTACTCAATGAGTAAACTGGGCATATGTCAAAAAGATATTTTAACTTATTTTTATAATGTAAAAAAGGCGTAGTTTGTACCAAGGGGCAAGACAGCTCTTCTTCGCGAGTAATTTCAGAGTTGCTTTTGAGGTACCTCGAGTAACTCTCGTTGCTCAGCAAGCGAGCAATGTCATTTTTTGCTCTCTGTTTCAGTATAGCAGCTGTCAAACAAACCGACGCTAGTACATTAGTTCTTGAGGGTGCACAGTTGATAACTAGCTATTTTCAATGTTTTAGGAAAACAAGCTACATCCACTTAAACTTCATATTTGATAAGCTCGTACATTTTTTTATCGTATTTACCACTATTCGTGTAAGGCTTTGCCTTTTTCGATAAGAAGTTATTTTTATGTCTCCAATTAAGTCAAAATTTATATAAACCCATCAGTTTTGGCTTGATCTGCAATTTGCTTATGCAGCATCATTCCACCAGACGGCCAAACTAAGAACTGGTGCTTTGGAACAAGGGCAGGAGAAGAGACCAACGAGCTCAGCCCGCTTCTCAGAATCGTTGTTTAGCCAATTACGAATTTATACATATCGCTATCATGCCTCATCATTTTACTTTAGTAGGGCTCACCGTTGTGCCGTCTTCTATTGCCATTAGCAGAATGTTCACAATGTTTTCAAACAAATTGGAAGTCAAACTTTTCAAAACCCTGGCAACCGATAAGAACCTAGGACAGGACCTGCCAGCTGTTAGTGCAAAAACAAGACCATTTACCTGTCAAAAAAGACCATTTTTTATTGGTCGCTTAGACAACCGCCTCTACCGCCTCCGTCGAGTTTTGTTACAAGCAGGCAGTTTGTTGTTGGTTTGGCGGTGTTGCTAGTAGTCACTGTTTTTTCACTTTTTTTCGTTTGTGACAAATCACACCAAATTTTTATTGCTGGAAAACAGCAAACTTTTGCAGATTTGTTTTGTGCTGTAATTTCAGCAATGCATACAGCAAAACCAAGATTGCTGATCAACCAGCAAAACTGATATTCGAAAAAGTAACAGCTCTTATACTGAGCCTTTCTACCCACAGCAAAATTTGCAGCATAAGCATCAATGAAATTCAATGAAACCTTATCAATTAACGTTTAGTTTGGTGCAGCTTCTTTTCCCGAACGACAAAAGAAAGTTTTATAATTACTTTATTTTCAATGGGATTACTGTGTAAACATATCTGGCAACATTGGAGCGACCCCCGTATCATAGCAATCATACATTTATAAGAGGTCATCTCTCTCTGAGCTGTCAGGTCCTGTCCTAGATAAGAACCGATGAATATTGATTTAATTTCAAGCTATATTGAGTTACTCGCGAGTTACTCGGTGCATCAAAGCAACTCAGAGTAGAGCTGTCTCACCCCTAGGTTTGTACAACCGTGCCAAATTCATTGATGAATAAATATTACTGTCAAACAAAGTTTAAAATACGTATAATGTGTTGGTAACATTGGCGTTGACGTTCTAAAAAAATGCATAACGCAATTGTGATCTTGATTATAAAATAAGGTTATAGGTATTTCTAAGAACTTTTTTTAATTGGGCGAATGTAACAATGAGAGATTCTCTCCTGTTTCGCTCTTTTTCATTTATTAGACAACACCATTTTTAAAACTTTCGAGGGATTCTTCAGTACAGATCGAAGCACAACAGGGCTTGATGGCATACTCAACAAATAATAGAATGAAAAACGTTAAGGTGATTGAAATGTGAATGAAAGAGAAAATAATCAAAGAGAGTCTTTCAATGTTTAATTCGCTCTAATGGAAAAATTCCCTTGGTTTGTTTCTAAAAATAATAGAGTTTGCATAAAACTAATCTTGTTGCCTTGACATTGCTTTATTTAAATGGGAAAAGTAATTCTCTTCTAGAAATAAAAAAGAAAATGTTGACGTATCTGCGGTATTCTCAAAAGTGCTCTGAGAAAAATTATATGGTAGTACCGACAATAAAATCTATTGCATGTAATGGTTACAATTACCATGAAAATGGTAGGAGACATTTTTTCATCGTTACATTATTGACTATGGTCCTGGTTACGGGGACTATTCTGACATTATAGTCAAAGTTGAATCCACTATTTTGAATGGTCATTTTGACCATGATTAGAGTCGATTGAAAATCATTATCTTGCCCTAGTCATTCCAATCCCCAATAATGGTAAAATTGACTATCAAACTTTTCTATGTGTGAGCAAACAATACTCATAAAAAGAGTTATATTATTTTGACTGTGGATACACGGTAGCATGAATAGAAGGTAAAATATATATTGTTTGCCTTTTTTATCACCAGATGGTTCCGTTGGCACCATTTACTGACACCACGTAAATCATTAAAATTGGAGCCTCTATGTTCATATTCAGTGGTTCAAAAGTTAGGATTTTGTAAAAAAAAAAAAAATAACAGACAAAAATATAATTTTGAACCGCCCATCTCGAAGTTGGTTCCCTAATGACGTGATAAGCCGGGAAGACCAAAAACACGTCCAACGGTAGCCAGAGCCTACTTTGGATCAGAAAAAAAAGTTAATTCGGCCGCATTTGCTGGCTTAAAGTAGGTAACCCGTCAACATCTACTCCCACGCCTTATTCCGAGTCTCCATTTCAGGAAGAACATTCAAATTACCGCGGGTTCAAGTTCAAAGCCAGTCCGATTTCGGATTTTGGTACGTTCGGCGCCACCCAAGTGCAGCGATGTCGTACCTTGCCATACACATGTCAAGTATGGCACCGCCGCATCGTCGTCATAGCCGTTGGGATGGCTTTGTTTTCCTCTTCAAACACGTCGGTAAGCCAGCCAGCCAGCACCGTACTCTTCCATTTCCATATAATAACAATCTACGTGGGTACCCGAAGCAGCGTTCGTAACCTTGCATCTCCTGCTTCGGGCTGATGGTTGTGATGGTAACGCCCTCCCTGAGAAACGAAAAAAACTCCCGGATCGCAGAGCAACCGCATAAACAAGTAATTCTGGGTTGATGTGAGTACGTGCCGAATAAATGTATACTTCTGCGGAGCACACCCGGTACAACAATTTCGGGGGGAAACTGGGGGACACCAACCGCACCAACTGGCAGCAGCAAATGTAGTCACTTTTGACGGCCCATAATTACAGACTGAGGGATGCGGCTCAAGATATGGTCACGCGGTAGCGTCCTCTAACGTTGCCGAGTTGGTGACGAGTGTGTGTATGTGGGTTAGGGTGAGTCAATACGGAGGTGAATTTCTAGATTTGAAATTGATAGGACGCATGAATTTATTCTTCTAAGGTTTTGGCAAAAATTCGAAATTTGGCAAGAAATTCGAAGAAAATTCTTCTCAAATCGACATCTAAATTTAGACGAACAGCAGAATGCTGTCTAA
>JASCZW010004518.1:0-135449 GCA_034211315.2 Aedes japonicus
AGGGATAATTATTCATAACATCTATCAAACAAAAATTTAGAAAATTGAATACCAAAATTCACGTTCGCCTCAATTTCGTATCCATTTATAGAGTTTATGGATATCATTGAATACCTAATAAAGGATATATTTTGATGTTATGAAAATGTTTTAACTAGGTTTATATACGTCACTTGATTTTCATATCCCGCCATCTTCCTATCCGTTAAGTTGTTATTCCTATTAACCTCGAGATGGCCGCGAGTAATCGGCTATATCCCCTCTAACTGTTATGTTCTATAAGCCCATACCATACGGATATTAATAACGACAAATAGGAAGACTTGGCTCTGTAAAGTTGATTCGATTGAGCCTGTACAAATAAAAGATTAATAAAAAAAATGATTTTCATATGAACATCATTTGAAGATAGATATAGCGAAAATCCTTGTGGTTTGCTTAATACTTCAAGTATGAGATTTTCAATTTGGGCAAGATGCATGCTTCCACATAACCACATAAGTATTGCAGATTTGGTCGATTATGACAAGAAAACTGTCATTTTCAAGTAGGATTGATAATTTTATCATAATTTTAGTTCTCCAAATTCAAATCATAGTGTTCAGATCACAAATGAAATCTCAAACCTATGATCAGCAAAAAATATTATAGAAACCACTCATTTCAAGCTCTCTATATTCATCAATAAACCTTGAAATAAACCTTATCAGCATATTTAAACAAAACGCGGTTAACGGAGAAAATTTCTTCTATATAATGATGTTAGAGTTTTGGCCTTACCTTTTTTTGAACAGGGGATGAGGTCTTTTCAATTATGCACTTGCATTAATTCTTCTGCCCATTCCCTCTGGTGTTGACAATATTTAATTGAGCGAAGAACTTACACATATTTCATACAATTCTCGAATATTATCAGAGTAACCCAAATGTCAAAAACTGAAATATTAACACATCGAATGGCAATAGAAATGGAAGACTTTGTATCATTCAATCAATTCAAAATTCGATTCTAGTACTGTTTTTGAGATTTTTTTTTTCAATAAATCATTGCCAAAAAATATTACGAGGATTGACGGTACATATAACATACGTTAAAGAAAGATTACAAGTAAAAATTTAATCTGGAACAGCCCATGACCTTAACCATGCGCGAAGAAGCAACTACTATAAAAGTACTTCGTACAAACTTGATTTTTCTACTAGTAACAGAAATATCATGCTGTCGTCTACCGAAAGCTCTGTTAACCAACGCCACGTGCCTTCATTAGTTCACACCACTAAAACGACCTCAAGCATATCCGGAAAAGCGACGACGTGTGCCAACGTACATAAAAAACAAAAACTCTAACATGACCATTTGATTCAAAGACCAAAACAGTTGAACAACTGCAGCAACTAATTTAATTACCACCATATGCATGCGCTAGCCGTAACGCATAAAGCGAATAGGGGCGCATTGTGCATGTTCACCGGGGTGGTAGCCTTTAATCATAAGTTTACCTTCGCATGTTTGTCTATTTGGTTAATTCCTAGTTTTAGTTTCGTGGACATGTCCGAGTCTTATCGGCAGATGAACATCTAAATAATTGCCACTTCCGAATGAACAGCTCCCCTCGCAAACTCTCTTGACAGTTGGATTAGTGGGCTTAGAGCGCCTTCAGGGTATTTATATTATAAATGGATGGTAACTGAACGTGAACTATTAAAGATAAGCAACTTTTTTAATTTAAGTGTAGGGATGGTTTAATCGATCAAGCTTGTGCTTGTGCGAGCTGACTATTAACATATATGGTTAATGGAAACAAGTCATATCAAATACATCACATGTGCTTAGAACAGAGAAGGGTTTTGAGAAATATTTCAGGCAGAGAAGAGTTATGAAGGGGCAATATAATTTTCACCTATCATAATCAAACAAAAACAAAATCAGCGAACATTCAAAATAACGCATCCGTTATTTAGTGTGAAAATTAGAAATGGTTAGTAAAAACAAAACACACATTTGTTAGAAGAAATGATTGAAAAATAATTTTTTGTAGTATTTTTATCGCTGTCAGTTTTTCGAAAATTGGAAAATATGGAGTCACCCGAAAAGCAACGTCGTGAATTGATTTTCGGCAAGCACCTGGATAATCCTGAACTCTCTCATCGGGGCATCGGAAAACAACTCGACATCGTGCAGTCTACGGTAAGTCGTGTGATTAAACGTTACTGAGAAACTCTGAGGATTGAACGGAAGGAAAAATGCGGTCAGAATGGATGTTCTATTAAGGATTAGGATAACAAGCGTGTCAGGCCAACAAGTTAAATCTGTCCAAGTCTTTCGTTCATAGAGCCAAGGACCGGTAGGGACTGCATACTTACAAAGTGCAAAAGACTCCAAATCATACCAAACAGTGGAAAAGACATGAGCCCGGAAACTGTACATCCAGCTGCTGATGAAGCCTCATTGTCTCATCATAGATGATGAGATTTACGTCAAGGCGGACTTCTGGCTGCTTTTGGTGCTACTGTTCTTCACCGCCCAGCCCAAGTTTGATTTTTCGGAGGAAGTAACTTTAAAAGTTTGCCAAGAAATACATGATTTGAGAATATATCTGTGCTCATGTGGCAAACAGAGTGCGCCGTTCATCCGGATCTAGCTTTGTGCCACTACTCAAATGTTGTCATGGAGTGGTACGAAGCCACTTGCGTACCCAAGGATATACCCCCACCCTCGCCCCATCCAACGCACCGGAACGCACCCATCGAAAAATACTGGGATATTATGAAGCACCGAATTATAAGGATCCCAAGGAGGTCAAATCTGAAGAAGACATGAAGAAAAAGTGGATTCGCGTACAGAAAAAGCTGCAGCCAGTTGTTGTGCAGAGCCTAATGAATGGAGTTAAACGTACAGGTGGAAGGGTATGGTTATGGTATTGAAACTGAATGAAATAAATAAGATCAAAGCTTATGGGTTATATTTTGTCTGAAAGTTTGAAAAGGATCAGTGAACTAGGTAATTTTATACAGCGTTTTTTTACGAGATGCAATTTGTGAAACCCCCCAAGTAACATTGCCAAAACCATCCAGTAAAGCCTCCAGTAAATGCATTTAAACGCCAAATTGATATGGAGGAAAGTCATCAAATGACCAAATAGTTCTTTAGTAGCCATTGCGAAGATAAATTGACTTTTTTTTTGGCAAAACTGTGATTATCCAATCGTCATATTAAAATATATGAAATAATTGAAAAGTGGAAAAATAAATACAACAAATTTTAAATGTAATACAAATTTTGGCATTCTTTAAGATAATATTATTGAATTCCATAAATTTTCACGAAATTCATGAATAATTTATCGAATATATTTGTTTCAATTTTGTTTTTGTTGATGGAAACTCGCATACTCTCCGAAGCGCATTTATTTTATTTTCGGCTCTTATCGTTCCGATTTGGAGCATGAAAAGCTATAAAAAAAATCATTTTTATATTGATATTTTGCTATCAAACAAAATTTCCCGCAACACTAGAACTTTTTTCTTAGATAATATTTACTGTTAAATGAATCGAAAGAGCAGAAAATCGAACAAAGCAGAGACAACAAAAACCAACCACGATATCACCGTGAAGTTTGACAGCTTTGCTATGCTATGCTGGCTTTGATGGCAGCCAATAGGTTTTATGAAGGTTCTCAAGTGGCCATAACATCTCTCACAGAAACATTTTCAAAATCTTTATTGTCTTGTAAAGGTTTTATTAATTTGTTTTCACACTCGTCTATAGAGTGGGTCATTTTGTACACATTTCGGCTTTAAGGGGGGATAAACAGTTAGAACGAAAAAAAAACTCATTTTTGAAAATTATTTTTCAAGGGGAAGTTTTTACTCGAATCAATCGAAACTTTTTTACAATTATAAGTGTATCCATGTAGTGAACAAAAATATTTATTTTCAATTTTTTTTCAACAAAATGGCGGCCGTTAGAGTGCGTTGAAAAAGTCGTTGTACTCTCCTGGTCGCAGTTTCGATCTGAAACCTGCTAACCCAAAAAAATTACATTAATTACAATTACAGTAGTAGATGAATTAAAAATCAAGCTTAAAAAAAAAATTTGCACTTTTGGCGTAACTGTTTTGAAAAAATCCAAATTTTTGCCGCCATTTTATTACATTTGTCTATATTTAATTATCAAATATTACAATAATTTTAGATTCATATAGAAGGTAATGCTATAAGTAAGAAATTCTATATGTTTCAGCTTAATCGAATAATTAGTTTTTGAGTTATCACCGGCATAAACTCCGAAAGTGCTGTTTTGAGAAAAACGCGTTGAAAATAGGGCTCCTCGGTCAAGCGTCTCTTTTAACTTGCTGCGCGTGAAAAAGGCGTCTTCGAAAAACGATGAAAAAAAACTTTCAGTTCGAATTTTGAAAAAAAGGTTTCAGGAGATATTCTACGGGAAATTTACTAACTTTTTATGCAAAAAAAAATAAATTGAATTTTTTGGTCATTCTAACTGTATATCCCCTTAAAGACGCATAGAGGAGGTGTTGGTGGACAAAACAGTTTTGAATGTAATTTTATCAACATGGCCGGAAGGAGGCTATGTGGCTATAAAACAAAATTTGTTACTTGGGCTTCTATCATTTAAAGAAAACCTTTACTGTGCACTGCATTCCATTTCAATAGCTATCAAACATTCAACAACAGATTTAATGCAACAGCAATTTGTTTTGAGCGTGATTGAGTATTCTTTTTTTTTGTTAATTGAATGTGATCTTAAAAAACCGTTCTAACCATAATTAAGTACCGCCAATTTCTTTTTTTTTTTTGTGAGAACAATAAACTGCAATGCATCTCGATACAAACTGAAAAAATGATCACCATATTCTAAAACTGTTCCCGCAATCATAATCGAAGAGCTCTAAAAAATAGACTGCGTTGAAAAGAACATCTGTTATCGCCATTCATTTTAAAGTTTTCGGTCGATGTCAGAACAAATACACAGCCTGAAAGGGAAGCTCCAGATCAGGCAATCTAAAACAACAACACCGCAATAGAAACACTGATGGAGTTAATTAATTTCCTCGGCTTTTAATTAATTGCTTTCAACGGAATAAATAATTCATTACGGGTGATCATTTGCGGTTCACGTCGGTATCAGACAGATCTTCAATCTCGAAAAAAGGGACGACATTTGGCTCGATGTTCCATTTGACTTGTCTTTCCATGCTAATGATAGGAGAAACAGTTTTCGAATTAAAAAAAATGAAAAACAAAACAGTTTGCTCAACAAACTCCCGCTCACGTACTTGCATAACTCTACAACCGCCAGCATGCCAACCAGTCATTTAAATAGGAAAACTGCTCCAATGAAGAGGAAATTTTTCGTTTTTTTATGTTATCCTAATTGCATGCTTATTTGAATCTTCTGCTGGATTTTTATTCTCTTTCCACTAGTGATTATCCGTGTGGTATTTTCCATGCGGCGACCATTCTGATGATCTTTCTTTTGCACAAGTTTCCACCGAGCAAATTGTGAATAAAAAATAAACAGTTGCAACAGCAGAAATGAAGGCTTTTATCTATGTAATCAAACTTCAAAAGAAAAGTTGATTATTTTGCGGATTTTTCTCCCTTCCTCAAAGCATCTACCACTGCTATGTACTGCTCCCATTACTGGAAAGTACTGGCAGCTCCGCCAGCAGGCAACCGCACGAGCTAATATCAAACCAGAGAGATGAAGATTAACAAACAAGGCACAAATCCACGAGCCAATCATCATCATCGGGCTCATCATCCTTTTTGTATTGTGATTGCGACATCGCGCGAATAAACAACGTGTCTCATTAGCTGCTAGATAATATTCCTTTAGGTGATTCCTTTGTATGGTCCTTTTTGACTGTTCTATTACATGCTCATTATCATTTGTCTTCGACATTCAAATATAATATTAAACGCACTGCACTGCTTCTTTGTTTCGCTACGTTATTTTGAGTTTGATGACCATCAATTTATTTAGAAATTAAAACGTAAACTGTTATAGAAATGAGTTATCAATACAGTATGTCCCATGAAAAAAGGCAAAAACTCTTCATAAAGGTACAAACACATTTTTCTTTGTTTTTTTATGATTGATGTACAATTTATTCATTCTAGCATATATAATAGCGAATTCAGAAATAATCACTCGTTATTTCTACCTTAACTTGACCAATTGAAAGCACACTATCATAACATTGTCCTCTGATATTTAACCCCACGCCTTGATGATGAAAGCATTCCAAAATCAAAACTTTTGTGAGAGGATCCGCAGGCCTTCCCTTCAACATACACCCAACATAAATTGTCGAGGGGCTTTAATTCAGGAATGCTGGGAGAGCAAATATCTATCGGCCAAAATGAAAAACAAGATTATTGAGTTCATCGAAGTTTGCTTGAATCCAGTTCACTCTTCAAAATGTCCGTGTAGACTTCAGTGTTCACTTTTACAACTGATTTTATGAAAAGAGAAGCAATCTACAACCCTTTCGACGCAACCACTCCAAGTATCATCTCTCCAGTGAGCTTGGTGGTGAACTTAAAATTTACATTCACTGGAATACCCTCACTCTTCAAGATGAAATAAACCTATCCGTAAGTTTATTGGATACTGGATCAACCACAAAATGTTAGTCATCGGCTTTCTTATTTTTTCACCTAAAGGGTGTTTCGACCAAAATTTGGTCGATTTAAACTTGACGCATTTCCTTTCATCGTGCAATGAAGAATTTGCACATCCCTAATTTTGAAGATGTGTGCGTGTAGCATCATGCCTCTATTTTGATTTTGAGATTAGAACTTCAGTTATCAAAATGTCGTCGAAGGAAGAGAAGCAACGCATCAACATTTTGCACGTGCATGGCGAAAATCCAAACTGCTCTCACGCCAAGTTGGCGAAATTGTTAAATGTGGCTAAATCAACTGTTACCAACGTATTAGAAGTGTTCGGTGAACGTTTGTCGACAGCCAGGAAAGCTGGATCGGGGGGGACACGAAAGCCGGAGGCCACAGCGACGACAAAAATAGTTGCCCGCTGTTTCGAGCGGAACCCCAACCTCTCCGTCAGAGATGTCGCAAAGAAGCTAGGAGTTGCGCCATTAACCGTGGATAGAGCTAAAAAACGAGCTGGACTGTCGACTTACAAGAAAGTGGGTACTCCAAATTGCGACGATAAACAAAACACGTCGGCCAAAGGACGATCGGCGAAAGTTGTACACTGATGAAGTTTGTTTGCGTGGTACTGGACGACGAAACTTACGTCAAGGCAGACTTAAAACAGCTTCCTGGACAGGAATTTTACTCAGCAACCGGACAAGGAAAAGTGGCAGATATTTTAAAGCTCATTAAACTGTCAAAGTTCGCGAAGAAATATCTGGTGTGACAGGCCATCTGCATCTGGGCTTGAAGAGCAACGTCTACATTGCGACCGAAACCGTCAACCTGGAAATTTATCTGAACGAGTGCCTACAACAACGTCTACTGCCTTTCCTGAAGCGACACAATTGTTCCGTTCTATTTTGGCTTGATTTGGCATCGTGCCATTACGAAAAAAGGCCATAGAGTGGTATGCTGCCAACAAAGTTCAAGTGGTGCCCAAGGCCAAGAACCCTCCCAACACACCAGAGCTCCGCCCAATCAAACAATATTGGGCCATCGTCAAGCGGAACCTTAAGAAGACTCAAAAAGCTGTTGTGAGGAAGAAACAGTTCAAGGCAATCTGGCGTTCTGTGGCGAATAAAGTGGACAAGGAGATTGTACAAAATCTTATGGCAGGTGTTAAACGAAAGATTAACTGTATTAACTGAACTTGAAGAAGAAAAATAATTTAACTTAGTAATAGAAACTTTGATGGACTCACACACATTACTATTTGACCAATTTTTTATCGAAACACCCTTCAAGGCAGCATCAAATCTCATACATTTTTTAAAAAAAATCAAAGAAGCATCCTCTCTGCGTACACACACAAAATATACAAAAAAAAGTACCCTTAAATTAGTTGTGGTTTTGGCATTTGTTTTGAGACATACTGTGGGTAGCACATTTAAAAATGAACGTGACTTCTTTCGAGAGGTTAATCCGCCACTAGTTTAAAGGGTGTACCGTTTAAAATTTGCACACACTTTTGATCCATTGGGTAAAATTAAATGAAATCAGGTCAACGATAAAGATCACAAACGCTTAGTTGGGGCCTTTAAACGGTAACCGAGCGCCTCAGTTCGGGATGTGGCTAAAAAGTTGCACGTGAGCAAGACTTTCGTGCAGAAAACCAAAACTCGAGCTGGACTACTTTCGTTTAAGGTTCAGAAGTCCTTAAGCCGTGACAAAAAACAGAATACGGTTGCAAAAAGCCTTGCCCGGAAGTTGTACGACCAGAAGTTAACGAAACTACACTGCTGCGTAATGGTTGACGAGACACATGTGAAGACGGACTTCAACCAGATTCCAGAAAACCTGTCTGTGACTGCCAAGGATAAGTGTGATGATCCCGAGAACCTTGGGACACAAAAGTTCTCTAAAAAGTTGCGGAAAGCGGAGTACACCTTTCCAAGCACCATTAATGGACAGATGTATTTGGAAGAGCGTCTTTCAAAGCGGATTAGCCTTCTCCTGAAGGCTCACAATATTTTGACAATCTTCTGGCCGAATTTGGCATCATGTCACTACATGAAAGTCGTGTGTATAAGCTGGTTTAAGGCGAATGATTTCGATTTCATGCCGATAGGTCAGAACCCCCTGAATACCTCGACACTGAGCCCAACAGAGAAATACTGGGTCATAATGAAGAAACACCTTCCAAAAGTATCTAAAGTGGTAAAGAACGTAAAAAAATAAAGAAATCATGGGTTAATATGCAAAAAACTGTCGATTCTGAGGTCGTGCAGAACCTTATGGCTGAGGTTGAGGCCAAGGTTCGCGCATTTGGATATAGAGGTGAAATAAATTGAATAAATGATGGCAAAACTAACTATAACTGTTGTCTTTTACTTACTGAAAATATGGTTCATAAAATTAAATGCATACTTGCATATTATTTCAGTTTTTTTTTAATCCTACTAGTACACCAGTACCATATGTGCCTTTTTCCTTCGGTATAAGAATAGTTTTTTAGAAGAAGTCTTAGAAACAAGCCCCTTCTAGATATTGAAAACCCAAGGTTCACAATTGTTCCATGTAGGTGCAATACGTGCGTATCATTTTGTGAAGTCGAACGTCATTTATCATCAGCAGCATTTTTCATAAGCTCCTTTGATCTTATTCGTATGATACCTCGAGCAACAAATCTAAATAAATTTAGCATCCTATTTTCCAATTTATTTAAAACCAACTCACACAGTATTAAACTCATAGAATGCTTAAACTAAAACATTCCCGTATAGCTCCCTGGTTAGATGACTATGTTCTTAATCTAATTCTTGTCAGAGAACAGCTCTTTCGTTAAACATTAGAAAGGCCTAACAATGCTCAAACTAAATTAAATTACTGTAGGAAAAAAAATTATGTAACTAAAATAATACGGCTAAAGCAAAAGCAATACTACGGTGTTCTGATAGCTCATAATGGTGATAATATTCGAAGAATATGGAAGATCACACTGGTTGACAAGATCCGAAAAAAGTCTTGCGAAAAAAGCTCCATGCCAATTTCCTCTTGGGTCCCAAAACCACCGAAAATCATATTTTGACCTCCGGCGATTTGCATTTTTCTTCACAAATTAGCATCAAAAACTGAAATTGTGGTATTTTTTGAGAACCACTCAAATAACGGCCTCAGCTTAAATGTAAAGGCTATATAAGCATATTTTTGAAATTATTTGGCCTTTGCCGAGCAAAGCGTTTCCATCCGACATCACCAGAAAAAGATATGAGCGTTAAAGGCAGCATATTTTACCAAAAAATAAATTAAAAAACAGCAAAGTTCAATCAACCCTCAACTAACGCGAATCCCCTTGAGGAGGGTCTCCAGTGATATATGGGGTTTGGTCTTCTTGGTTTCATTGTAGAATATCTCGTGATCCATTGCGCATAGGAAGTTACTTTTTTTTCAGCACCAAGGCCAGCAGGATGGTGAACTCCAAAGCTCGTAATTATCTCACTACACGGCCCCAGTGTGGATATGAAATTACTGAATAGCTCGAATCTAAGCGTCTTCGTTGGCGTCTTCGATATATAGTTATGAGCTGAGCTATCGCTCGGTAAGCATAATTCCACATAGCAACATTGTAGTAGCTCCACCACGCAGACGCGGTATACCACGCCACTCAACAGTCAACCAACGTGCATCGAAGAATTGCAGCGTGAGCAGAAAGAAAGAATAAATACACCTGCAACCACATGACCAGCTCTCTCTTGTTCCAGCAGTAGCAGTGTGTAGGATAATTTTAATCCCGATTAGTGTACTAGTTTTATTTTTTATGAATTAGTTAATAGTTGAAGAATAAATGTTTTTTAAAACTTACTTGTACTAACTGTACTTGTAAATATATATGTTTAAGTGGCTAAGGTCTTATGGATTGTGTAAACATTAGTTCATAATTCAACCCCTACGTGGTGCTAGTGTACATGTGAACTTTTTGTATTACCTGAATCATTTATGAATTTAGCGTCTTCGGGAGAGTGATTCGGAAAATCATGATCTTCCAGGCGATCGACTTTAAAGTTCCGAATTATCTCACTAAGCTACGCTAGTGTTCATGTAAAATTACTGAGTAACGTGGACCTCAAGATCCTTGACATATTGCAGGATGGCGTCTTTGGTAAATATGTCGCAGTAGTCAAGGCCTTTCGGATGGTGTAAACATAAGTTCAGAACTCGTTCGCTTCGTAGCACGAGTTTAGACGTGAACTATTTGTTTCACCTGTATTTTGTGATCTAGACCAACTATGAATTTACTAAGTGAGCAGAAGAAGCTGTTCAGCGAAAGTTTATAAGCTTTGCTTTGCGACATCTTCGTTGGCAAGGCCCTCGCAGATTGCCAAGCTACGAAAGCCGATGTAAGCTAATTAAGCTGGAATTGTTGGAATGGAGGCGTATGGCCAAAGCGTATTTTGTTGGTGACCTTCTTTAGTTCGACGAAACCTACGTTTTCTACGGCAAACACAAACCTGTGCTAAGCATGTGTCGCGTTTTCAACAGCTATTATGACGTGTTCAATTTTAATGTATCCCGTGAAGTTAATAAGCGTTGTTTCTAAAGATGTATGTGTTAATTGATGTATGTAATTCAATTTTATCTTTTCATTGGGATAAACATTTTATCTGTTGACGAATAAATAATAAATAATAAATAAATAAATAAATAAGACGCAGAAGAGCCGACCGTAAATTTTCAAAAATTTTAACCATCCAAATCGCATCAATCCGGTGCGCTGATGGTCCCTTCTGTACCCATTGCATTGAAATTATGTAGTAAAATAAACATGAAAGATAATTTTAACGCTTGTATACCTATTTCTTCCGCAATAGATGTTGTTCAATCCTCAATAGATGTACTTAAATGCCAGAGCCATCCTGCGTCTCTTTCAGTTTTGACTTCTGTTCTTGTCAGATGCAGCTTGTCTCGAAGGTGGCATCCCTCGTCTGGATTTTCGCTAGATATCCGTATTCAAATATTCTCGCTTGACGAGCTGGGTATCGCACTCTCATCAGGTACGGCGCATTCAGCTACGTAGGCAAACCAATCCTTCTGCAGTGGCTAATTTAATCCTTGGTGTGCCCTTGTTCAACGTCCAATAACAACGATGACGGATCAAAATCGCCGTAGAAGGTTAAATGTATGTAAAAAATCATTTTTCATCACAAAACGAGTTTTGGGAAACCCAAATGTATGTAATTGTTGACCCCGTGATTGGTATAGGGCTCTGGAGAGGAAGTTATACGTTAACACCCTAGATGAACAAAATGTCCAAAAATTTTGTACGATGAGTCGAAGGTCTTAAAAACAGGTACGAAGACAAAAATTGGGTTCATAGGGCTTAGGCCTTACGATACATTTTTGTATCTTGACAGCAGGCAATGTATACATTGGCCGTCAAACAAAGTGGTCTTATTTGATACGCTCTATGACAGCTTCCAAAGGATGGATTGAGCTGAAATTTCAGTAGCTTAGAACTGTGTTGAATTTAGATACAGTACTGAACAGAAATGTAGGTGGTTTAGAATAGGCATCTGTTAATAGTTCAAAATGAAAAAAACTCGTGTGTATACGCCAATTTAGCTGAAACTTTCAAGATTAAGCCTGTTTTTATTGAAAATGTATTGGCAAAAAGTTCAACTAAAATTATAAATTTTTCGAAATGTTACAACTGTTTTAGGAAATTTACATAATTTTTTAGTGTGTATGATCAAATAGCTACTTCTCACCGAACACGAAACCAAATTGGATGTAACATAAGGGATCGTCCATTAATTATGTCACGCAAAAAGTGTTAAATTTTTTGTCACCAAATTTTCAAAAACAACAAGCCCCATCTTGAAAATTTCAGGCAAATCAACGTATACACGGAAAAGTTTCACCACTTTCAACTTTGTGCAAAGAGGTATCTATAAAAAACAGCCTTTACTTCTGTACATTAGTCAAGTATCTATTTGGCCTTTAACGCTATTTGAACGAGCTTTTGTCTAAGCTCAACTTAGTATTCTAGAAGCACTTCCACAGTTATTAATTGGGAGTTCCTTACCATTACTATGTTTGCATCAGCATCAGAACTTCTCTGAAATTCTCTGCAGAACTTCCCTGAAGTTATCTGAAAAACTGCCCAGAAGTTCTCTGCAGAACTTCCATGAAATTCTCAACAGAACTTCTCAGAAGTTCTCTGCAAAACTTTACAGAAATACTCCGCAGAACTTTTCTAAAGTTCTCAACAGAACTTCACAGATGTTCTCTGCAGAACTTCCGTAAGGTACTCTGCAGAACTTCCCTGATGTTTTCGGTAGATTTTTCCTGAAGTTCACTGAGGAAGAACTTCTCAGAAGTTCTTTGCAGATCTTCACTGAAGTTCTCTGCAGAATTTACCTGAAGTTTTCTGCAAAACTTTCATGCAGTTCTCTGCAGAACTTCCCTGAAGCTATCTGAATCACTGCCCTGAAGTTCTCTGAAAAAGTTCCATGAAGTTTCCAATAGAACATCTCTGAAGTTCTCTGCAGAACTTCCCTGAAGTGCTCTGCAGAACTTCCCTGAAGCTCTCAGCAGATTTTCCCTGAAGTGCTCTGCAGAGCTTCTCTGAAGTTCTCTGTAGAAGTTTGCTGGAGTTCTCTGAAGAGCTTTCCTGGTGTTCTCGTAAAATCTTCCATTAAGTTCTATGAAGATCTGACATGAAGTACTCTGCACTTTGTTTTTTCTTTTCAAAATATCATAATGTTTGATGCCAATTTGTGAAGAAAAATGCAAATCGTATGAGGTCAAAATACGATTTTCGGTGATTTTGGGACTCAAGCCAACGGAAACTTGCATGGAGCTGTGGGTCCAAAAATCTCTGTCGATCATTGTTATGAACGAGATCGTACATCATAAAAAAAAAGATCAATGAAATAGTTATAGAAACCTCAGTAGTAACGGATATGACCAGAATATTTAATGAATTAAATGAATATTTTGCCAGATCTCAGATCAAAGAGCGCTTCTCAGGGATTTTAATAGCCAACAACAAGGGTACTCTTTAAATAGAATTATATCCAGAACAAATGTGATGCAACCACCCTCAGTTAACGGTATTGGGAACTACATTTGAGAGATAGACAGTTTCAGTTCAACTGGTTGAGATTTGATACCACCCTAGTTTTTGAAACATAATGCTGATATTCCTATTCCCATGCTACCAACGTTCCCCGAGTAGCACACATAAGTCACAGTAAGTTGCAGCAACCTGTTTACTACTAACTAAGTTTGAAAAATAGTAATTTTCACTGATTTACAGCAAGCACGCTACTAAGGTCCTTAGCCGTTCAGTGTTGGAAACAGTGTTTCCAGAACAACTAAAAGTAGCACGTGCTACGCCCATATTAAAAAGAGGCGTGAAATTTAACGGGATTTTTTTAAACACTGTATAATGCCTACTTTCTAGTGAAACACTACATATTTAGCCTAACATAACTATTGTTGGTATAAGCGATCAAATTGGAATTTTAAATGAACTTCTTGGTTGTTAATAGTTCAATCAATTTGTTCCTTGACATGAAAATGTCTAAGAAAAACATACGTGTTATTGTATGCATGCAGAACCATAGCTGATATGATTCATGACCAGTTCGAAATGTATTATTTCCTCCAACTGTGTTCATCCACTCAAACTTCAATTGAGTGTGAATTAGCAAGAACAAGGTCCTCCTCAGTCAGCACATTTGTCTTACCTGATGTTCAAAATATATTGTAGCACTTTTCTTCTGAGGCTTCTAATCACCCTCTCAAAGCATCTAATTACATCCGGACCGTAATCTTAACAAATGCACTTATCCTCGGGGCAAATTTAAGCACAATGTTGATAGACTCAGAAGGAAGAATTAAACCGGCCGAGGAAAAAAAACATTTAAAAAAGCAAACCGTCCGAGGCCAAACACCTCCGGGAAGGAATGTTTGCTAAATTGACATTTCTTGTTGAGTTTTTTTTCTAGGCTCCAGTTTCTTGCTCGCCCTCAAATTGCTTCTTTATTATGAATGGAGGTGATGGAGTCATATTTCGCTAAATTTCAAATCCTCTTTAGGCGTTAACAAGCGTCAAACGGAAGAAACAGAGACCAAAAAAAAAACTGACAGTATCACTGCATCACCGCTACCGAATCTCCCGAAGCAGTTTTCCATTTGAAAAAGAAATTCAAGGAATGTTAACACCTAAAGCATGTCTGGGATTTAATACTCTGCCGATAGAAAGGTGTAAGGGAAGGCGTGGAGGTAAAACAGGATTATTTCTCTCGGTGAATTAAACTGCAGCCGATTGATGCAACCTTGAGTGAATGGGAATCGGAATGAAAGAAATAAAAACGCCTTACAAACAGGATTATTGTGGCGGCGCCTCAAATTACGGAAAATGAGAAGATGTTGATTTGGTATAATTGTATTATACAGTACAAAAAAGAACGATCATGTGCATAAGCTGAAGTGGGCTCCACTGACATAAAATTAAAAAAAAAATTGACAATAAATTACGGAATCAAATGTATCTTACATAAATACTTTATTTAATGATTAAATTTTTCATATGTAATAGTTTGAGATAAATAAAAGAGAAGTCTCATTGCCAAAAGTTGCAAAGTGTAATACTACTAGATTTGCATGCTCCTTAAAGCGACCCTTTACCAAATTACCATTTTAATGATCGCGATGAGGTACTAATTTAAATAATATTTTGATTCTAACAGATTGATAAGACATCAACGCGTCAGTGGCTTGTGGTGGCGTTTGTATAAATATTTTATGTTCTTCGGTTATATTGGGGGTTTGCTGCTGGTTCACCCTCGATTGAGAGCGCCTGCCTATATTTCCGTTTCGTTTGCTTCCACTCTGAAGGGGTAGCAAATGAGTACGAATGCGCGAAGGGGTAGTTTCTCGTTCTGTTTATTCGAGGGTAGCCTTTAAATGTGCTTATAATTGGAAATTTCATACCAGCCTTTTAAACAGACATGAAAATTTCATCCGTGGCACTTTTCCTCTCGAATCGCTCGAGCACTTTTTTCGTTTATCAAATTAACTTCTGGCGTAATCCGATAAATATGCTTGATTTAATGATAAAGTTATAATCATAAATTTGAAGATTGCTCGCACCGGTTTCATGCAGTCTCGGAGTTGTGGCTATTTTATGGTTCGTCCGCTGCCGCTTCGCTGGCCGCAGACTTTTGCCGCACTGCTGGCGGAAAGTGGAAAATGATTATGTGCTAGGTGAGGAGGATAAACTCGATGTGTTTTCGGGCCAATGCTTATTCTCATTTATTATCCTGACAAACGAGTCGGTTTGGTTTTATCTACTGTTATAAATAATTTCTCTGGAAGTTCACCTCCGATGATGAGCATTTGGGTGTGCTAAAGGTCAATCAACTGACCGTAGATAAATGGCACTTAGGGACATATGGGATAGTTTGAAAGAGCAAAAAAAAATAGAAAGAGCATCTTTTATGGTGAATTACCACGTGAAAGGATGTGCTTTAAAGTATTAACATTATTGTTGCCTCTCTGAGGAAGGTTCCCGATGATTCATCCCTTTGCATATCATGCAGTTGATTCGAAAGAAAAGAGGCTGCATTTTTTATATGGATGAGATTGTAGTTAGATGCATCCAACTATTTGTGTATGTTCTTTGGTACTGAAACCATTTCTTGTCCACTTTATAGCAATCAATTGTAAATGATGTTTTAAAATTAAGTTGATCAATAATGGTGATTAAATTCTTATTAAACACATATTCATCCGGCTTGAAGTTTATTTCTTTGTTAAGACCCAATCGAACCTAATTTATAGAGCCAAGTTTCTAAATATACGTACATAAGACTTGAGTCATTTGAAGCATACTGTTCATTTTTCTGGAGCGCTCCTAATAGTTGGATATGGAATGTTTTGACAGATGTTTGTTTTGAAATGTGTTTTTCTTTCAGTGCTGAAAAGTCACGATTAATTTTGTTTCAAAGCAGTTATATTAGTTACCGAAAATTTATTTCTGATACACTTCGAAAATCCAATGTCAAATATCGAGGCGTCGTTGAAATTGGCCATATCAACCGTGTGCAGCGTTCTCAAACATTACCGTGAGTGGCATATTATAGATCGGCAGGATCATAGCAAGCAACGTAGTGGAACTAAGGAATGGAAGTTACGTATAAAGGTATTGAGAACGATTAAAGCAAACCCATTATGGTATCGCCAAGATACTCATTGCCAGACAAAGCACCTTTAGAACGAATCGTCTGCGAGATGGATTTCTATCTTTTCGGGTCAGTAAACAACCAAACGTGTGAAGCAGAGTGAAGCAGAATTTAGTAGCCAAAACGGACGACGAAACGAACGTGAGATTGGATTACGGGTTGCTTCCCGGGCCAGGTTCTATAAAGTCACTAGTAAAGATCCCTAGCAAGTTCAAATTCGTTTTTGTTGATAAATTCGCAAGAACCTTATGATCAGGCAAGGTATTTGAAGGAAATGCAACAGAGGTTAAGTGATGGAGGAACAAATTGTTAGTCAATAGAGTGTCTAAAATATGAGTAGCATACGAAAAAAAGTTCGACATTTTATCAAAACTAAATTGGAATAATTTCTTCGCAATTTTTCCTTCACCATGACTTTCATTTTGAATACTCAACATCCTTAGTTTATTAACAGGTTTGTAGATGAACCTTTTTTTGCGTCCAGGTATTAAAGCTTTGACAAAAAATTTAAGACTATAAGTTATAAGATTAAAACCGCTTGCTCACGCACAGAAAAAAATAATTAATTTTGAGAAGCGCGTAAATTTTCCCTCGTTTAATTTCAAGCCAAAGGAGGCGTAAACAACGCAATTGGTTGTAGTCTTTAATGAGCCATACAACAACGTTAGAAATCTTTCATACAACAGGCTTAATTCAGGCGTTATCTGGCTGAAATTTACATAAAATATCTCATTATTTTCTGCCAAATCTAGCATTCCCTTTATGTGCATTAGATAACGCAGAAAATCCAATGTTTCTTTTAATCTTGGCGTTGTTTACACCTCCTTTGGCTTGGAATTAAACGAGGGAAAATTTTACGCCCTTCTTAATATATATTATTTTTTCTGTGTGCACGTTTAAGTGACTCAATTTCTTTAATAATCAATAACGGCGCCGGCCACGTCCTTGCAACCAGGGGAGAATAGGGAAGGAAAGTAAGTATTACCTTTGCTGTTTAGGAACCGTATTTACCTCTGCAACCCCACAAAGGTCACAGGTAGGACGTTTTTTTATGTTAGTTGGGCAGGGTTCGATGGATCAGGATTCACTTTGATAAGTGATGTGATCACGTATATATAGTTCATAAAAAGATGAGATTATGTTTTATGTAGGTTCAATATAAAGTTATGCTGGCTTACAATTACCTGTTTCGCTCCACGTTTTTGAGAGCACTTACCACCTCTCAATTGCTCTTTGCGGGGTCCGACTGCGGGTTAGCGTTCTGCTTCCTCCAAAGTACCCGGGTTATCCAAATAATGCCCATCCAGATCTACCATGCTTGCCTCATATTGCATTCAACAAGGTTTTCCACCACAAAATTATGACCGATTTTTACAATTTTAACGTCCACAAAATTCTACGCTTTAATCCGGTATTAGTTTCTGCCCAATCGGTTTACTCCCGCTCGTGCTAGACCGTTCCAAAAATTGTACTATTTATACAAAAATGTCCGTCAAACAAAGCCAGAGCTATAACGTGAGTCCATTTTGGCATAATTAACATATTCCAAATCCAAAATACAAAGTATCGATTTTTTATAACATTTTCTCGATTTTCGATTTTCGAACTTTTGCTACTGAAAATCACAGCCAGAAAATTGCCATTTTGAACCTGTGCTCACTTGATTCCACACTAAAAATGCCAAAAGTTGCAACCATTTTTTTTAATCACGAACACGGCATTATCTCAGGATACACAACACTCGTCTATCTTCAGCTGACCGGAATCAATTTCACAGGTGTTTTTCTATAATTTGGGAATCACTCGCGAAAAACATTCAAAACTGTCGATAAACTTTTTGGGGCATGTACTCTGCAATCACTTGCGCTACCAAATAATCGTTATAGTATTAGATATATGTAAGTCTGCGTGAAACCCGAAGTAACCTTGTCCACATTTCGTTGTCTCCCAGCCTACCACGGTACAAAAAAAAGCGTTCAAGAATAGTGGATAGACACGAGACGAGACATCTCACGAATGAAGTCTCGACCTACATTCAACTCCCTGAACCAACTTTTTTCCGACACCTTGGGAGTAATAGAATGTAGCAATTCCTCATATTTACTGCCCGAAAAGTTCGTTGGAAACGGACAAAAATATAACAAGATTCTTGAATACAGCAGAGCCATCGGACTCCTCTATCAGGGACCCGTCAGTGAAGAACTTCGCAGCAAATATCGACGGAGCAATTATAGGCGGCAATGCTCTAGGAAGCACATGTTTCATGGATACATCAGAATGAACCAAATGGCTGACGTCGGAGATGCAAAAACGAGTGGGAATATTCGCCGAAGGGCTGAATTCCTGTGTTATGTACAAGTGACCAGTGGACATTCTGCGGAGGGTTCACAGGTTACTTACCACTTGATTCCTCATCCACATTGCCCGTTAGGCGCCTCTTTTTCATGTAGCAGTAAGTTTGTTATTGAAAATCTGTTCTATAGGCACGTCTCCAACATCTTCACAACATGCTTATTGTATTCGACCGAGGAGAAAGTTCTCCCAGCAGCTCATGCAATTCGTAGTTCATTCGCCTTCTCTACCTTCCGTCGTCCATCTGCATTTCACCGAAGATCATATGCAGCACCTTCTGTTCAAAGTCTGGTAGTCCTTGGCGAGGCCCTCACTTACTGATGGTGCGGCGAATGTTATTCGAGTCCAAAAGATCGAAGAGGAGATGAAGAAGATTTCTATTCTATATGATCCGATCAGTGACATTCGTGAGCACATTGCTGCTCAGATAAATTACGGTAAACAAACCGGTATGGATATATTGGGTAAAAATTTAAATAAATAGTGTACCATAGAGAACACAGTTTTGGAACTTAATAAATCAGTGGGTAAGGAATTGGAAAGAATGAAATTGGAAAGAAAATGAGGAGAAGGATAGGATATTTCTTTTGGAACATTTACATTTAAGCGGCTTTTAACAGATGTTGGTAGCTTGGCTATTTCCCATTTTGCTGGAAAATGCCTAAACTAATTCGCAAGCTTGGCAAAGATCTTAAAAGCTTTCGTCCCATTAGCCTTTTCTCCTCAATCTCAAAGCTGTTCGAAAAACTGATCCTCAACCGTTTACTGGAGTTCGCAAACCAGAATAACAGGAATATTTATTAGCTGAATTATATCGAATATATGGATAGCTGACAGATATGTACCAAAGCAGCTAAACCCCAGGCGATTCTGTTTCCGCACTCCAAGTCACCTCGACTTAATCCACCAGTAGATGTCAAAGTCCACCTCTCTAACACACTGATCGTTTGGTCCAGAGTAATAGTCTACCTTACTCACCCTTGATAGCAAGTTGTTCGCATGTTCGCAAAACTTCAACTAAATGTAATACGTTGTTAAGATCTCTGTATCCGCTGATCAACAGAAAGACCACTCAATCGACCAAGAGCAAACTGGCAGTTCATAAACAGATCATTATTCCCGGTTTGCCAATCTGGGAGAGTTGCGCCAATTGCCACCATCGAAAACTACAGGCTGTTTAGAACAAAATCCTCCGGATGATTCTAAACTGTCTTCCGTGAACCAGAAATCTCGAGATCCATCCCCCTGGTCCAGAAATTCTGGCCGAGGAACAAATCCTCGGCGAGACAAAAGAATCCTGGAAAGGTTCAGAGAATCCTGCCTGAGGTTAAGTTACTGTAGTTGGGTAGGTTATCAAATTTTTAAATTAAATTCATTCCCTGGAGGGTAAACCAAATGATATGGAGGGTAAACCAAATTGTTTCTTTTCAGGCAACATATAGTTTATTTCTACCAAATTTTGAAGACAATATCTAATGTCTCTCTATTTTTCAAAACTTCTGAAGTAGTGGTGCTTTGGTTGGGCATGGAGATGAATTGGAGTACCAGAGGCTTGACGGACGCCTGTGGAGGTAGTAAATGCTCTGAAGGACGTGGAGCAAAACAGGTAATTTTTACCCATAGTATCTATATGTCCTTTTTTAATAGGTTTGCGTCAACCATCAGTTGAATCGGTTGAATCGGTTGTGTCGATACGTTTTTCCATAATATTTTGTTATCGGGCGTAGCGTTTTGTCTATTGTTTCGGTTGCCTATTGATCGTTGCGCGAGTGATCGAGTGAGCATGAGAAGTCGTGGTTCGCAAATAAATCACTGTCCCATTTTGTAAGTGACTCCAGCGGCATCCATACTGTTGGTGTAGATCGAGCTAGCTCTCACGCGATGAGATGAACTGTCTTGTTTTCCTAATAAAATACCACTATCACACTCTGTGAGTGGCCCCAATAGCATCCTTACTGTTGGTTTAATCGGTCCGAATCGGCTTTCGAGCAATGTAAAACATCTCCTAGTTTTCCAATGAAAAACCACTATCACAGTTGGTTTTGGCATCCTTACTGTTGGCTTAAACCGGTCAAAATCAGCATTTTTGCATTATTTAAAATCACTTTGTTGTCCCAATGAAAAACCACAATCATACTTTGTGAGTGGCCTCAACAGCATCCTTACTGTTGGTTTAAATTGGTTCAAATCGGAAATTACTCCTAATTTTGAAATTTTTAACTTGACAGCTTATCGTTAACCAAAACGAACCCTGCTGCTACCCAATCCAGTTATCCAAAATCCCAGTGATTTCTCGTGGAAGTGCAGTGGATTCCGCGGCTTCCAATGAAGCGAGTATCATGTCAACATATATTCCAACCCTTTCCTTACTTGACCAGCATTCGGGGGCCGGCGCCGGTATTGTTTTTGTTTGGGATCACCGGTTTTTAAACCTTGAAGATGTATGTATGTCCCAAGCATCATCTGTTAGTTCTCTGTGTAATAACAGCTGATTTCGAAATAACGGAGTAGCAACCTCGGTCAATCATGCTCATGCTCATGCTCATCAGGAGTTTAATTACTGGCAATGTATTGGATTTCGTTGACCGTTTTGATCACTGGAATATGCTCACGAAAATTTGAAGTTGAAATCAACTGCATTTTTTAGTTTATTTTTTTGTTGATGGAAAGTGATCCAGGAGTCTGTATATCTGTAAATGTAACCAGATCGGTTTTGTTTTTGTTTGTCCCACTGATTAACCCGTTGTTCAATATTAAATTATATTAAGAATAAATCGTCTTGCATAATCGTTAGTGGGGTTATCTCGCGGCACTATCATCGTCAACAAAAATTCAGCGAATGACGCGGGTATCAGTTAGCAGGTATCTTGCACGTCGGTCAATAAGAAACTGATATTAGCGCCTACCTACTCTGAATAATATGAAAGCAATATACGCTCCTATATAAAGTCTTTAGAAACAGATAAACGGTACTTTCATACCCCATTGCAGTTTGTTACTGTGTTTTTTTTCTTTTTCCTAACATCAGATAAAGGGGAAACAGGCCACTCATAATTCCATCTGTATGTATATGTACACCCTATTGGAACAGAAGGAACAACATTTTTAATTTTCTACTTCGTTCATGAGAAAACAATTACTGGCAGATGTTTCACTCGTTAGAGGTGATTTGCAACTTCCAAACTTGCGATAATTTACCGCGATCATGACGAAGTAGTGATCTTAGTAATCTAGACTGGTTGTTTTTGAAATTAGACGTGTCAGTCTATAACTTAAGACATCGTCTGCCGTCATTGTTACAAAAATTAAGCTAGTAAGAGCCCTGGATGGAATTAGAGCAATGTAACATAACTGAAACTAAAAAAGGAGTTGCTACAAACCAATGTCATGCTGGTTCTCTGTCCGGCCTTGGAATTTTTCAGACTTATGATACCGAGCATCGAGAGCTCCTAAATAATAACTGTAGGAACGCACTTAGAACACTAAGTTGAGAGTAAACAATAAGCTCATTGGGAAAACAAAAAGCTTAAAATACTTAGAAAAAAGCAGTACATAACTCAAACTCATTAATCATAGCTATCCTTAAACATACAACAAATCAAAACATTAGCAGAGATTTCATCGGCTTTATTTCACCTGGGAAACCCATTTCTGAACAAGCAAAACGTGCCCTCCCTCAAATGCAAAGCAAGTGGTGTAAAAGAACGGCACGTGCCTGAGAAAGATTAAAATGTTTCGATTTCTTGGCATGAAGTTCGCTTCTTCAATGAAAACCAACTAGTGCTCTAGAAAACATATGATTACTCCCTCCCTCCCTCCAAATTCGTTATGGGAATCGGTTTATCCATTGTAAGCATACCAAATCAACTACAAACTCGAATAAATCAGAGCGGAAAATTTGTTTGGCCAACAATATGGTTCCATGCCATTTGGAGAACAAGCATGCAAGCGTTGATGGTTGTAATTAAGAGAGGAATTATGTTGTACATTTTTGACGAGCGTGCGTCACCGTACTCATCAAAGCGCCGTAATATGATTTTTGATCAAATTAATTGTGGTACATACCATGCCACCGACCAGCGACTCTTCTGTATAGATACAACGCCCCTTTTTGTGTGTTCGAAAGCACGTGTCGAAGGACTCATTGAATTATCAAGTGCTACTCTTGCTCGCACAGACATCACGCATCAACAACTAACCAATAGAGGATTATGTTATTACTCCTTTGTGTGTTTCCCATGTTTCTCACGTGGTACGAGGGAGTGCATTATGATACTTGATATAATTATTGTATGTTTTTATGTTGTAATTGATATATTACGGTTAGTCCACGATGGGAAGGTGAAATGTGACTGGCAAAAGTTGTTATGATGTGGATATAAAAAGAAAGAAAAAAAAATTACACGCATCAATATTAATACTCGTGGTTGTGCTAACTTTGGGTACCTATTTTGCTTTCAAATTATTCTTCCGGGAGTACCACGTAATTCAATTTACATCCCTTTTTATGTGATAAACAAAACATATCAATCTTGATCTCCTACAGTGATGAACTTTTTTTTTGTTTTCTATATTGGAATTTAATTTAGACTGAAATAAACAAAAAATCAGATGAATGATACCTTTTAACTGAGTCAAACAGGAATTAACTGACCTCACCGGCAATACAATCATTTGATTGGCTTGAATCAGATATCCACGAAGCCTGCTTCAATAATCATATTGCTTACGCAGTCTAGTCTACAACCCATATGGAATCAACATGTGTGTTCCGTGCATCAGGGCAAGGAGAAATTGCCTCCTGAGCGGTACTCCGGTAACTTTGATTGATTAGGATCCTGAGTGATTCATCTATTAACCTCGTTCTTCAATAAGTGATACCGTACAACAGGGTTAAACTGATCCCTACATCGATTAATTTTCGTTCCTCAACTAATTTTGCAATAATGTATTTTGGTTGGAACATACTTAAAACACAGCTACTTTTCAAATCGCAAGAGCCGATTATTCTGCATGATCAATTTTATCTCCAACCAGATTGTGATTCGATTTTAAGTTTTATTGATTAACTTTTGTCAGTTAATCTGTAAGAAACATTGCTGTGTAAAAATAAACAAATTTTCCGGTTTATCGGAAATAAGTGCTCAAAATTCCATCGCGTAACGGTAAGGACATACAGCTATTGTTGTTAGTTGTGCCTTCCTCCCTAAACTGTTCGTTTCCACGTGTAACCTAATATATCTGTACAGATACTGGTTAGACATGAGCTTTTACTTTTTCCTATTTTTATCTCGCTTTGATTTGATTCCTTCCAGCGATGTGCATGTTTCCATGGTGTGTTCGAACCTACTTTATCTAACTATATCAATCCATTGCCCAGTACACTGTGGCGTACGTTATTTGGTGCCGATGAAAAAATGCGAAATTATCCATCTGTAATTAGACGCCGATGCGCCCGATGGTATCTGAAGCCACGAGAATCGAATAAAACGGAATGATCAAAACTAATTGATTTAATTGTTGCCATCCATCGATGCGTTCAAGGGAACACTAAATTTGACAATGGATTACTTGATAGTGCCACATTATATTTCACCTACCACACATGTGGCATTTTGGAGCGGAGGAGGGAAAATAAGCATAGAAATATTTTTGATTTCATTCGGTGTGGACAGTGGATTTAAAAGTCTAATGAAACAATTACAATCGTGTATGTCACAGAATATTTTGTTGTTTGATCTCTGGATTGATTTTAACCTGTGATTTTCCGTAAATGTTCTAATGAATATTTTTCGTATTTGACTTCACGAATGACGTGCAAATATTTACTATCTTTGCAGTACGAACTAAGAGCAACCGTATCCCGGTACCAAACCTATTTTAGCAACGCAACATCATTACCTCACACCGCACTGGCAGCTGCTTAGACCAACCGCACCAATACGGTAATATCGGTAAATTTTTACCCTGTTTGACAACTCGACACCGCACCGGTAGTTGGTAACCGGGTTGGAAAATAACAATTCGCTCGCTCGGTGAGCAGCCGGTTCGTAAATTTGACAACCCGATCCAACCGAGCCGACCGTTGCTATTTGAAGAAAAATAATCAAAACAAGTTGAAACGTCAAAATATCATTTTCATCTGGAAGACTTGACTTTGAGTGTTTTAGATTTCTTTGAAAGACTTTGAGTGTTAAAGATTTCTTTTTTCTTTGTGCTAATTTCACGTTTATTGTGAGAACTTGTGAAAAAAATGAGTGCATCAAAACCCCGTGGAAGAAATTGGACGCACCAAGAAGACGAAGCGCTTTGCAGGGCTTGGCTGGATGTGTCCCAAGATCCAATCATTGGGACAAACCAAAAAGCCGAATACCTGTACCGAAGAATCTACAAAAAGTTCGTAGAAATTTGTGCAGAGAATGGTTTAGCTCTCCCGGAACAGCGCGCCGCAACTGGCATCAAAGGAAGATGGCATTCGATCAGCAAATCGGTCAGCAAGTTTGCTGGATGTGTGTCGCAGATAAGTTCTCACCAGCAAAGCGGTGCCTCTCCGGAGGACAACCTGAAGAAAGCGTTAACGCTGTATGCTGCCAAAGAAAAATGTCCATTTCTTCTGATGCACTGCTATCGGATCCTGGGGTCTGCTCCAAAGTGGCAACAGTACCATGTGAAGGTAAGTGCTTCTGAAATAAAATTTCTCGCCTCGCTCTCCAGTTTAAAAAAGTCCATATTGACTGTGCAAACGTGTTCAAAGGCCCCTTTAAATAGCCTTAATTTGAAGCGTCAAGATCAAAGACCCTTCGAACGGGTTTACTATGTCCTTAAAATAAACAAGAAGTTTCATTAATAACTTTTCAGAACAACAGACAACTAACTTAAAGCATTACTTTTTGATTTTTTTTTTTAAATTTTAGACTCCAGCAAAACGCACCATCCAGAAGATCTCAAACGACGCTGTTGAAGATTTCTCCTCCAACGAAGAAAGAGAATCCTCCAACCAAACCCATACTGGAAAGGGGCGACCAAAAGGCCGAAACGCAAGTAAGCTACAGAAAACTGATGGCACGGAGACATTGCAACTTGCCAAAGCCGGCAAGCTTTTGGCTGAAGCAGCTCATAAAAAGGCACAAGACAGCGCAGAACGGACCAAGGTACTCAAGAGGCTCGCTAACCATTCGATTAAAGGGTGTCCACGATGAAATTGCCACACTATGAAATTGCTCTAACTTTTAACCGTTGGGTAGAATTTAATGAAAATTTGGGTGGATTTAGTTCATAGTGCATTATTTACATCCTGCAAGTTTTAAAGTCCTGTGATCAAAACTCGCGAGTCGAAAGAACAGCTCGTGCGTGATAAAATCTTGCGCATTCATCACGAGAACAAGGATCTCTCACATCGTTCCATCACTAAAACGTTGGGAATCGCGAATTCCACGGTGTCGCGAGTGATTAAGCGGTTCGAGGAACGGTTGACCACCGATCGGAAGCCCAGAAGTGAAGGAAAAAGTATTCTGTACAACACCAAAAATCACAACCGCGTAGTTAGGGCCTTCAACCGAAATCCGAACGCCTCCGTTCGGGATGTGGCTAAGAAGCTGCACCTAAGCTCGAAGTTTTGTCCAGAAGGCCAAAACTAAGGCTGGGCTTCGAACGTTCAAGATACAAAAGGCCTTAATCGCGACAAGAAGCAGAACAACTCCGCCAAAACCCGTGCCAGGAAGTTGTACCTCAACATGCTGACGAAAGTTGAATGCTGCATCATGGACGACGAAGCATATGTGAAGGTCGACTTCAAACAGATCCCCGGCAACCTGTTTTTCGCGGCCAAGGATAAGTTCCAGCGTTCCGGAGCATGTCCGCACTCAGAAGATGTCCAAATTCTGCGAAGAAATTCCTGGTTTGGCAAGCCATCTGCACGTGCGGGAAGCGGAGTGCACCTTTCGTGACCCAGGACACAATGAACGGACAGGTGTACATAAAAGAGTGCCTCCAGAAGCGGCTGCTTCCTCTCGTGAAGGCCCACAACGTCCCAACAATCTTCTGGCCGGATTTTGCCTCATGCCACTACTCCAAGGACGTGCTGAAGTGGTATGCGGACAATAAGGTCAATTTCGTGCCGAAAATGTTCTACCCTCCCAACACTCCGGAGCTCCGCCCCATCGAGAAGTACTGGGCGATTATGAAGCAGCATCTTCTTAAACGACCTAACGTAGTGAAGACAGTCGAGGAACTGAAGAAAGTATGGGTTTACATGCAAAAAACGGTTGATTCACAGGTTGTGCAGAATCTTATGGCCGGGGTTAAGGCCAAGGTGCGGGCATTTGCGTATGGACTGTAAATAAAATACGAGGTAAAATTGTAAAATGAAGTTTCATAGTTATTTCTCAATCCCTGAAAATTTGATGGCATTCGGATGAAAACTCAAATTTTGCGAATCAATTTTTGTGTGTGGCAATTTCATCGTGGACACCCTTTATGTCGGTTGATTTTAACGGGTTGAATGTAGCACAGGAGTATTATATACTGGAGCAACGACGTATACTCTCGGAGTCGTACGAGGAAGCGTGCCGAGAGGTAGATGCTACTGATTCTTCAGTGGCACCTACTTCAGCTCTAAGCGAAGAAGACTACAACCAGCGTTTGGATTCTAACGACGAGAGTTGTGATGAAAACAATGAAACATCTGAGAACATCATGATCCCAGAATTTCTGGATTCATAAGCCATTTTTTATAATCGAAGATTCTTTTAACGTGTTTAACATGTTCTTGTTAAGTTTTTTTATTGACCTGTTAAGTATCTATAGAAGAGAAGATGCAGTAAAAAGTTTGAGATTCAAAAAATAAATCATACATTTAATTACATTTACACGGAAGAAAAACAGTCCTGGTTGAAACAACGAACTTGTTTGTTAACATCCAAACTAAAATAAACTAGTTGTTGTTTAAGACCAGCGAGTTTTTTTTAAATAAACAGGCAGGTTGGATCTTTTAACGTGAAGAAATTAACACAATACAACGCAAATTATGGTTGTTCTGATATACTAATATTTTTGTTGTTTCCACCTTGAAAGGAGTTAAGTATGCCTAACTAAAACACAGGTTGCGTTGACTAAAGGAAACAAATTAGAATTTTGTGTTTCATTTGGCTGTACGGTTTCCAGGAAGACGATTTACAAAAATTGTGTGCTATCACTATTTGCAGTCTTGCTTTGCGTGCCATTTGAATGCATCGAAACGAAACTTTGAAGAGGAGCTAGTAAAAATGCCGGGCTGGAAGCAAAAGGAATCCAAACCAAACCAAATCCTATGTTCGGTATGTAGGAAACCCATCGAGGTAGAAATTGAGCCTTTGACCAAATGTAGACCGCGAAGAGAGCTTATCAGTGCACCCAGTGACCGACGAGCTCAAATCGCTACAAGCACAAATGAATCGGCTCTATATGCATCAGAAAAGTCAAGTTTGGATTATAGATTTAAATGTCGAAGAATGCAATGTCATTGCAATCAAAACGGAGCATAATAAGGTGAGTTTTGTTGTCTTATGGTACGCTTGAATGTCACATGATGTGATTTATAAGATTTTTAGCCATCGAAAAGCACAGATGAAATCACTCAAGATGAAACTGCATCGTAGAATCCCATGGTTCAACAGCTGCCGAAACGATTCTCGGTATTCCGGGATAGACCCCGGAGTAATTCGAGGTTTTCAAGGAAACCGAAGCAATCGTGCTCAAATTGGGCATCCCGTTGCTTTGGCAGATGCCGATCCCAAATATGTTTGGGCACTCGTTTAGACAAACCGAGATTGAATTTCTTTGTTTCTTTGTATAAATAATACACCACATGGAAATATGGAGCATACCAAATTTATTACTGCTCATCCCCTTCAAATTCCACAAATGTTCGACCAAGTCGTTCTGGAGTTGGTAATGCAGATGCGTATAGTGAACTTGTTCAAAACGCGATAGAAACGCCGTAAAATCTACTTCGTTATCCGTTGAAACCGTATCATCCGGAATGTTTCTGTCTACAATGTAGTTCAACGGCGTTGAAGAATCTCGCTGACTTTCTATAATTATATTATGGATGATAATGCATGTGCGCATGATTTTCTTCAACTCCTCCTTGTTCCACAGTCTAGGGATTTGGATAATACCAAATCGGCTTTTAAGTACGCCAAACGCGCGTTCAACATCCTTTCTCGCGGACTCCTGTCTTTCAGCGAAGTGCTATAAAGAAAAACAATAAACAAATATAAAAAAGTAATACATTGAAAACTGTAAAAAGAATTGGCAATTTTTTTTTTAGTTTTGTTCAAGTTTAGGAATCTATAAAAAAAAATCTGTGTCGTCAACTTCTTCCCAAGATCCTTAAGCGTATTTTTTTGTGCGCATTTTTTACCTTTCTTACAAAGAACGGTATACATGTCCCAAAAAAATCGAATTTTCGGGACGCACAAATATATGTGTAGCTCACATCGGCAAAATCAAGTAAGTACGTCCAAAAATCGCATTGGGTAAAATAAATCTTTAACACTATTTCTGTACACACCTTTCTTTTTTGGCCAACGGGTGCTGAAATGGTTTGAACCAACGTTGATAGTGGCGGGTATATTCCGTCGGCTAGGTAGTATCCGGTGTTATAGTTGTGTCCGTTTACTGTGTACTCCACACGAGGAACTTTTCCGTTGTAAAGATCGGAAAACAAGGAAGATCGGTCCAGCACGTTGATGTCGTTGTTGGCCCCAGGCATTCCGAAAAACGCATGCCATATCCACAAGTCTTGAGATGCCACGACCTCAAGAATAATCGTCGGCTTCTTCTCTTTCCCTGTGTATTGACCTGCCCATGCAGTCGGACAGTTCTTCCAATACCAATGGGTACAATCCAGAGAACCCAACATTCCTGGAAAACCTCGCTCTTCTCCGAATCGCAGCAATCTTTGAAGATCCGCATGGTTTGGAGACCCAAGGTATTCTTCTCCAAAGATATTATCAATGGTCTCGCAGAACTCACGAAGACATTGACGTGCAGTAGACTCTCCCATGCGGACATATTCGTCAGCAGCATCCGACGGAGAACCGTACGCTAATTGAAGGATAGCTTCCGTGCACTTCTGCAAAGTCGTCAGCCCCATCTTTCCCGTGGCATCAGGCTTCTGAACGAAATATTCGTTTTGTTTGACTGCCTCGACAATTCGCAAGAACAGCCTCCTACTCATACGAAACCGTCTTCTGAACTGTTCGTCCGTGTAAACAGGTTCAACCGCAAAATAGTCGTCGTACAACCGTTGAGCTCCCTCATCTGCAAATCTATTTATATTTGCTCCTTTGCCGGGACGAGATCCTCCAGCCCTTGAATGTGCAGTCACCGCTGTATGTGCATAGAATATTAACTGCTGCGTGAACATCAGCTCTTCGAATTCGTCGTCACTTGAGCTCAAGTATTCAAACACCTTGGAATTGTCCATTTCAAAAATATTTGTTTTCAAGCTCGTGTGTAAAAAATATTGAGGAATTAAAACAAAACAAAAATATAACGAAGGGGGCTGGTTCCGTAAACGTCAAATAGCTTTACATTGCACGAAGCGAAACAAAACTAAGTAGACCGGTGCAAGAATAAAGTTGATTCCTATTTTGTTACCTTTTTACCAACGACTGGTGCGAAAATGGGTGGCTAAATCAAAATAGGAACGCTCTCTGTCATCAAAATGTTACCCAGATACGAATCCACCGGTGGGGATGGTCTTAGAGCGCTATCAAAATAGCAACGAGGCTCTCGGGCAGCATCGGGTGCCCAAAAATACCAAAGTAGGAGGCGGTTGCTATTTGGTGAATAGTGTGAGTCATTTGTTTGTTGTTGTTTGTTATCATTTTAAAAAAAATATCCATTGAAATAATTTATTGCCGTTTATCTCATCATTTACATAAACTGCACCATGATTTGACATTCTATATAATTTAATATGAAAAGCCTTTCTTACAGGGTGCGGCAGAAAATAATGCGAAATTGTTCAAACTTGAGTATTGGATTAATTCGTGTTGCTAGTGACTAATTTCTGTCAAAAGTTTATTTGTTTATGTTAACTTTCAAGTGCTGCATTCTATTTGTTTTATTGTAAATTCGTCATAATGTTCACGAAAGAAGTGATCACCAGTTTGTTGATCGCCCAAAAGAAGCCAAAAGAGATTGCCAAGGTGGTAGGGTGCCATTTGGCAACAGTTTACCGCATGAAAAAGTCCCTGCTGGATGGTCCTAAGCAGCGGAGGCCGAGAAGCGGAGGTCCGCGCTTTGCACGCACGCCGAACGTGATCAAATCGGTCCGTGCAAAAATTGCTCGCAACGCGGTGCGTTCCATAAGAAAACTTGCAAAAAAAGCCAATATTTCTGAGAAATCCATGCGGAGAATCATCAAAGATGACCTGCATGTATCTTCCAGTGCCAGAGTGAAACGCCATTTGATAACGTACCAGGTCAAGGAACTACGAGTGATGCGTTCCAAGAGATTGCTTTCCTTTTTGAAGATGAAAAACATGATCATCCTGTCCTCAGACGAAAAACTTTTCAACATCGATGCTGTGGCCAACAGCCGTACGGACCAGTTCATTTCACCGCAGAAAATGGAGAACGTTCCGGAAAAAGTGAAATTCAAATTTCAAACCAAACATCCGGCTGGTGTCATGATGTTTGGCTTGGTGGCGTCCAACGGTTTGAAAATCCCGTCTGTTTTCATTGATGCTGGATTTAAAATCAATACCGAAGTGTATGTCGGTATTTTAAAGGAACAAGTGCTTCCCTGGGTGAAGGCTAACTTCTCCGAGGACCAAAACGTTGTCCTACGGTATGGATGAAGCGCCGTGTCACCCGTCCAACCGAACCCAACAATGATTGAACGATAACATGGAGTTTTGGCCGAAGGATTTGTGGCCCCCTAGCAGTCCAGATCTTAATCCGTTGGATTATTCGATTTTGGGCATATGTTGAAGCACGCGCCTGCAAAACATCACACCCTACACACTTAGATTTTTTTTACAGAAACTTGTAAAATTTTACCGAACTCTGCTTGCAGATCCGTTTCGAGCATTGTCCACGTCTCACGCCCGTAAAGAATTACCGGTCTAATCAGCGTTTTGAACCTGGTACATTTTGTACGGGTGAAGTTTACCAGACCTCAAGGTCTTGTGGAGTCCATAGTAGGCACGATTTCCGGTAATAATGCGTCTTCGAATTTCTCTGCTGCAGTTGTTATCCGACGTAACCAATGATCCGACGTACACAAACTCACCCATCACCTCGAACTCATCTCCGTCGATTGTCACAGTTCTGCCTATGCGAGCTCTATTACACTCGGTTCTGCTTGATGTACTGATGAGCTACCACCTGAACGTTCTGCTGACAATGGCCGGATTTCTTGAAAGTCGTACCCCGCATGTTAAAGTCCGCCTGCTCTATAACACTTTCTAGCGCAATGTTAAACAGGAGACAGGAAAGATCATTGCTTTATCTTAGTCCTTTCCGTTTTTCATACGAGTCCAATAATACACCCGATATCTTCACGTAACACTGTACACCATCCATCGTAGCCTTGATCATTCTGGTCAGTTTCCCGGGAAAAACGTTCTCGTCCATAATCTTCCATAGCTCTTCACGATCAACAGTATCTTATGCGGCCTTGAAGTCGATGAATAGGTGGTGTGATGGGAGTTGATATTCGTGGCACTTTTGGAGGATCTGCCACAACGTAAAGATTTGGTGAGTTGTCGATCGACCGTTCACAAAACCGGTTTGATAACTTCCCACAAATCTACTCGTTAGTGGCGATAGACGACAGAAGATTATCTGGGACAGCACTTTGTAGGCCACGTTGAGAATACGGATCGCTCGCTAGTTCTCTTATTCTAACTTTACCCTTTTTGTATATTGGGTATTTTCTTTCATCTTTTTGCATTTCAAGCTAATTGCTTTTATAATTTGCTTATTGCTTGCTCGCAACTTACACAAAAAAAATAATTAATTTTAACAAGCGCGTAGAATTTTCGCTCGTTTAATTCCAAGCCAAAGGAGGCGTAAACAACGCAATGGGTTGTAGTCCTTGATGCGCCATACAAAAATGTTTGCAATCTTTCATACAACAGGCTTGATTCAGGAATTATCTGGCTTAAATTTACATAAAATAGCCCATTATATTCTGCAAAATCTAGCATTCCCTTTAACGCAGAAAATTCAATTTTTCTTTTTATCTGTGTAGTGTTCTAAATGAACTTCCTCATATCTTAATTAAGAGCTTTCGATGCCAGGTACCATTTCTGCATTAGTATGATTGTGTGGCAAGTTCAATCATACCCTGTGCACAGGGAGTCGAAAAATTTTCCTTAACGAAAAATTCCTAGACCAAACCGGGAATCGAACCCAGTCACCACCAGCATTGTATTGCTTTGTAGCTGCCCCTTTGCTGACTGAGCTAAGAGAGGCCCCATATGGATATATAACTCTCTCTTTCCGCTCCTCCGGTAGCCGTTCTTTATCCCAGATCCTAACAATCTGTCGATGCAGACAAGTCGCCAACTTATGCGAGCCCATTTTTAATAAGTTCTGCTCCGATGCCATCCTTCTCAGCTGCCTTGTTATTCTTAAGCTGTTTGATAGCATCCTTAACTTTACTTATCGTGGGAGTAGGCACGTCACCCACTTACATCATACCTTTGAAACGATTCCTCCTTCTGTCTTGCTATTCCGCCTCTGCACCATTTAGGTGTTCATCGTAGTGCTGCTTTCACCTTTCAATCACCTCACGTTCATCTGTCAAGATACCTCCATCTTTATCCCGACAAATTTTGGATCGCGACACGAAGCCTTTACGGGATGCGTTGAGCTACTTGTAGAATTTACACGTGTCTTGGGAACGATACAGCTGCGCCATTTCTTCGCACTCAAACTCCTCCAGGTGATGCTTCTTATTCCGGAAGAGAGATAAGTATGCTGCCTTCGCTTCTGTCTGTATCGCTACACATTTTGACGAGTTGCTTGCTGCAGCATCAACGCCCGCGCTACATTCTTCTCATCTAGAACCGCTTGACACTCATCGTTGAACCAACCAACGCTGCTTCAAGGCTTTGTGCGTAATTAATTGCGACTTCGGGTAGCTTCAGTCGCTTCCGATTATACCGTGCACTAACCCTCTGTCTCGCCGAAGGACGATCGTGTACATTTCTGTTAAGAGTTCCACGCTGACACGAGGACAATGATCCGCTCCATCATGAAGAATAGACGCCGTTTTGAGCCGCCCTGACATGGAGAGCGGATTACCCGGATGTATTGAAGTCATTCCCGTTATTTGGTGGCCACCCGTTAGTAGTTGAAGACCAGAAGTACCATTTTAATATTAATTTTCTGCTGAAATGCTGAAAAACTTGTTTACCCTTTAATGTTTGTCATGTTGCTCCATGCTAGAAGAGCATTCTACGCTAACCGAAAAACGATTGAAGAATTTGGTGAAATTTGGGTGCATTTGAAGCATTTCGTGCGCTCTGGCAACTTCATGCTTCTATTGATTGCCAAGATCGACTTTTTCGTACCAACCAAAGAAGACTTGCATTATGTAAAATATTTTACGATTTTTCTTCTCGTAGCATCTCTTTTCAAGAAATCTAATATTGCTCTGAGCGCCAAATCTAATTTTACTCTTATTTCAGCGCCACTTCGGTGGTTTGTTCGATTTGGTTCGCGTTTTCAGCGTATTATTCATTGGATCATAAAGAAGTGTACGCCGTTGACACCAACAAGATTTGAAAAACAACCAAAGTAGCGCAAAGGATGGCGCGGAAATAACAGTAAAATGTTCGGCGCAAAGGGCAATATACTACAATTGTATCTCGATTATATGTACACAATACTATTTTTTCACATCGCCAATTCGTCGAAGATAGGTTAATACATCTTATATATGATATGAGGTAAAGGAATAAATTTGTCATTTACGAGAAAATGGTCTGAAAAGTTGACTAAGTGTCGCTAAAAGGCGATACGGTCAAAATTTGGTCAATATCAACTTGACGTATTTCTTTCAATTTTGCATTTAAAAAACCTGAACACCCCTCATTTTGAAGGTGTGTGTGTGTAGAATGTTGCTCCTATTTTGATTTTGGAATTAACTCTTCAGTTGTCAAAATGCCGTCCAAGCAAGAAGAGCAGCGTATCAAAATTTTGCTCGCGCATCGCGAAAATCCGAGCTACTCGCACGCAAAGTTGGCAAAATCGCTAAAAGTTGCCAAATCAACCGTTACAAATGTAATTAAAGTGTTTGGGGAACGTTTGTCGACAGCCAGCAAGTCTGGATCGGGGGGGAAATCGAAAACCGGAAGCCGCTGAGACGACAAAGTGAGTTGCCGGTAGTTTCAAGCGAAACCCTAACCTATCTCTCCGAGATGCCGCAAATAAGCTGGGTGTATCGTCTACAACCGTGCATCGAGCCAAAAAACGAGCCGGACTATCGACTTACATGAAGGTAGTGACTCCAAATCGCGATGATAAACAAAATACGACGGCCAAAGCGCGATCCCGGAGGCTGTACACGACGATGCTGACGAAGTTTGACTGCGTGGTAATGGACGACGAAACCTACGGCAAAGCCGACTACAAGCAGCTTCCGGGACAGGAGTTTTATACGGCAAAAGGAAGGGGAAAGGTAGCAGATATTTTCAAGCACACGAAACTGTCAAAGTTCGCAAAGAAATATCTGGTTTGGCAAGCCATCTGTACCTGTGGCTTGAAAAGCAGCATTTTCATAGCTTCCGGGACTGTCAACCAAGAAATTTACGTGAAAGAGTGTTTGAATAAACGTCTGCTGCCTTTCCTGAAGAAACACGGTTGTTCCGTACTGTTTTGGCCGGATTTGTAATCTTGCCATTACGGTAAAAAGGCCATGGAGTGGTACGCCGCCAACAACGTGCAGGTGGTTCCCAAGGACAAGAACCCTCCCAACACGCCAGAGCTCCGCCCAATTGAGAAATACTGGGCTTTTGTCAAGCGGAACCTAAAGAAGGCCAAAAAAACTGCTAAGGACGAGCAGCAGTTCAAGGCAAACTGGTTTTCTGCGGCGAAGAAGGTGGACAAGGTGGCTGTACAAAATCTGATGGCAGGGGTCAAGCGTAAAGCCCGGCAATTCGGATTTGGAAATGCGGAAGCCTAACTGAATATTTTTCCTGAATTTTATACTAATTGAACTTGAAAAAGAAATTTAATTTGATTTTTTAAATAAACGATTTCACCGATTTACACGCGTTTTCCCTTGACCAAATTTTGACCGTATCACCCTTTATAACGATGTGTAGAGTTTGAACCATAGAAAACCGAATTGCTAACCATCGGTGCTGCTATATTAAAAATAAGAAAGAAATCTGTTCATGTCTTATCCTTCTGTCGAGCATTCTATTTGATCTCAATGTCTTTATCAACAACTGCACATCAACGATCCAAATAATGACATAATAGCTTTATTTACTTGTCACGAGCGAAACCATAGAACCATCCTTTATTTCTCTCCCTCATACTTAGGTGTAGACAGTCAAGGATAAGAAAACCAGTCAAAAGTACCACTGGGGAATTCTTTTCCATAATAACGACATAGATTTTCGCTACCAACGTTCTTAACGATGGAATCATGGTCAATGAAATCTGAAGGGCCTTTGTACCCTCCCAATAGTCAGTATGGTTGAAAACATGCGAGGGGAAATCTAATCACTTTTGAAAAATAAATATTTTCTTTGAACCATATCAACGAAACCTACTTGATGTTGATGGTGGTACACAGGAAGACCTTTTGTATTGTTTGGAAAAATCAAAAATTTCTAGTAATTCCTATCTACACATAATACGACATACGAGCAACTTAAGCGTTTGGTCTTCAACTGAAAAGAAAATCATTGAATATTTCCAATGAAAAGTCATTTCAGTTTTACTCACCATAGCATCGTGATTTCCGCATCGTTTGATGGTGCTAATCGAGGGGGAGGAATCTTTAGGATTTCCGACGAGACGATTACCAGATTATGATGTGTGCATTAACAGATTACCCTATAATTGAGCTTCTAGCCGTACCCTCGCTCGGTTGGAAGTCTATTAAATCTGTGTTATTTTGCTCGCAATAACTGCAGCGGGTCGTGTACTGATAACTTGATTTTCTTCATGGTAAACATTGCAAACATGGAGGGAGACACTTTAGCAGGGGGAAGCACTTTTTCTATTAGATCTGTTCGTAAAGTGTGATCTGAACCTTACATCTGGTGGTTTGCTATTTCAACGTTAGGGATACAAGTAATAGCTTATTTATTAACGGGAAATTCAGTTTGACTTCCACTGAAAACACCGTGTTAGTTGGATAAGTATACCTTCAAAGAGTTTTTTTTCTTCAGAAGATTCCACGGGATTGTTTGTTGACAACTTATCAACATTTCTTACGAAAAAAAACCGTGTGCTCGATAACGGTTTAAATTCTCGAAAAACCCGTGAAATTTTCATCAATAACCAAAATTATCCAAAAATTGAAGAAATTTGTGTGGTTTGCAAGGACCCATATTCAAAAAATTTGGCCATTTCTATGGTATGAATCCTTATTTCGTTGTACAGTATGCCTCGTTCAGAGTACAGAGTTTTAACATGTTATTCGCAAAGTAATACAACCGAATATCTATCTGTTCATACTTGCCTCAGGGTCTTACAATTTGACAGCTAATTTGTTAATGTAGATGTGAATGTTTATGTTTAATTTAACTAGCTTTTTTAAATAAAATTGGTTGATTGGATAGCGAAACGATCGATTTTTTCTATCGAGTATTTCGAAGTTAACCTAAACTTAATATAATCCCTTCCACTTACAAAGCGATTGCAAGGAACTCGTTGACATTCCATCCCCATCGGGGGGTTCGTATTTGGGTAATATATTGATGACTGAGAGCGTTCCTATTTTAATTTAGGCACCAGCTTTCGCCCCGGTCGTTCATAAAAAGGTAACACAATAAGACTGATTTTTTTTCTCGCACCGGTTTCGCTTCGCTAAATATTTCTTGCAGAATATAGTTCAAATACTCTTCAGCACAGGTTTTCGACGTTTTGGTTTGTCCCAAAGATTGGATCTTGGGAAATATCCAGCCAAGCCCTGGAAAGCACTTCGTTGTCTTGTTGCGTCCAATTTCTTCCACAGGGTTTTGATGCACTATTTTTTTCACAACATATCACAATAAACGTGAAATTAGCAAATAACACTTAAAATAAATCGAAAACACTTAAATTGAAATGAAAGTCTTCCAGATGAAGATTTTGTTTTAACTTTTCAACTTGTTTTGCTTATTTTTCTTCAAAAAGCACCGCTCGGCTCGGTCGGGTCGGGTTGTCAAATTTACGAACCGACTGCTCACCGAGCGAGCAAATTGTCATTTTACAACCCGGTTACTAACCACCGGTGTGGCGTCGAGTTATCAAAAAGGGTAACAATGTACCTAGGACAGGACCTGCCAGCTGTTAGTGCAAAAACAAGACCATTTACCCGTCAAACAAGGCCGTTTTTTATTGGTCGCTGTGACAACCGCCTCCGTTGAGTTACGTTACAAGCAGTCAGTTTGTTGTTGGTTTGGCGGTGTTGCTAGACACTTTGAAAATTTAGGGTCACAACAAGATTTTTAAATTTTTCAACAGATTTTCAATTATGTTTCGAGAGGCCATATTTAATCCATGAAGACAGCGAGAAGAGTTGAAGTGCGACCTAGGCTTATTTTTTATTTTTTCAAATCGACTGTAGTGAACTTACTCGATCCATATGTCTAAAGTAAGTAGTAGTCTTAATGATTCTTAAGATAGGTTATAACAATTCGTTTTTTACGTACTAATGCGCGCATTTAAAAAGGCGACTATTTTCGGATGGATGGTAAAGAAAAACGGAAAATGTTATTTTAACAAACTAAATTACATTGTATATCTTAAGAAATTTAAAATTTTGGTCATAAGTAAAAAAGAAGATTGTAAACATATTCTTCAGTTCATTGGTCGCTTTTTTTATCGAAACATCCGTCGTGTTGGCCACGAAATTATTTGAACATACTCTCTTCTTCAAATTGGCCGAACGAGTGGAGCTGAGGCACGGTGGGAGGGTTGGCATGCTCCATTTCTCCATTTCCATCCGCTCCATTTCCTCCAGCGCCCGCTTCGAGTAGTGGGTCAACGCTAGATCTGGCTAAAACTCCACGTCGTCATCCTTGTGCTACTGCGGCAACTCCCAGGAGACACTTCGTACTGTAGATCTCGCAGTTCACTGCCAGCCTCGACAAAAAGAAGAGGGGACTTGACGTGACATCCCCTATTCACTGATCGAACACCTTCTTTGGGAACTTCGTGTGCGCTGATTTCTTCGGGAGTTGAAGTAGCCTTTGCCTTGCCAGTCGTTGCCGTCCAACGTGAGGTACGTTTCATCGTCCAAAACGACCACCACGTTCCGCTTTGCTGGGAAGATCTCTTTGACCAGAATCTTCAGCCGTTGTTTGTGGGTTTCCGCTTGGTTTCCCGACATGGCTGGCTTAGGTTGACGCTTCCGCATGTGGATATCCATTTTGGACAAATAATTTTTGACCGTTTGGGTCGCACCAACCTCCCGGCCAACCTGGTTTCATAGAGAGCGTGGTTCAAGCACCTGCACGTAAGTTATAGAATTTTCTCCAGCCAATGGGGCAATGGAATTATGCCGCCTGAGCAATCGCTTTGAATACCTTAGAGGATCAAGAAAGGTTTATATTTCTTTACTAACGAGACCTTCCCTTATCTTCAGCCTACGGTTGTTTCATCCCTTAACAGGACCAAGAAAGGTAATCATCTGTCCCATCTGATTTCAAGGAACCGCAGACAAACGGTAAAGCAAGAACAAAATTTATTGATAACTTTCTGTAAATTTTCAAATCAAATACGTTTGTAATCGCTATCTCACTAGCACCGCCTACGCACAAGCGTCGCGTAGTTCACTTATTCAAGGTGCCCACTGATGTGACGAAGTAGCGCCTTCTGCTAGCATGTCAAAATATCATGATGACGTTCGCCTCACGCTACCCGATTTTTACGCAATGTTTTGAAGAGCCACATGGCGATGACACTTCGATAGGCGCCTCGCCCTATTGATGCTGGCAGCTAGCTACTTATTGTTATTTGGAGGTTTCTTATAAATTATCGGCTTAACAATTTTACTCACACTGATATTCAAGCTGAATGGCTTCGAAAGTACCTTTCGTATGTTCCGTACCCTATCCTTTTAGAAAAATTGTCAGCCTCGAAGACCTCTGCAGACAACCACACATAAATTGTTTTTCAACTCTCCTTGTGACTTGTTGATACCTTGTGCTGCAAAATAGGTGTGAGGATTTGCGTCTTTTAAAGGACAGTTTTTGAGCAAATCTGGTGATACTGCAGAAGGCGGGTCTGCTACAAGTAATATATCTGTAGAAACAGTTTCATTCCGGTGCCCAATATATGCGAAAGGGAGCGTATCTACCGCTGTTATTAATTGCGATTCCGCGACGTCTGCAATGATTTTGTGCTACTCGGTCAGTGGTTTGCGCCACGTCAAATTTCCTGGTGGAGCAGCCGAAACTTGCAGTGTCTTCGTCTTAGCCAAGGTTGAATGATCTGGCTGGATTATCACTGTTATAAAAAGAAACACGTGAATTAGATATTGTCTTAGAATTTGAACATTGATGTTACAGACCTTCATTATAACGGAGTTTTCCTTGAATCTCAAACTGCTCAAATCCAATAACAGATGATCTCTGGAATTAAAAAAAAGTTAATAATATTGGAGCCACAATCTATGAATTACGCTTTGCTACGTAGCTACATTACGATCTTCAATAAATCGAACTCGTCGATTCCACGTTATGTTAAAACATATAATCAATCATTTGCGCTTAAAGTTGAATATATGACAACTTACTTGTTGAAAAATCCAATAAATCGAATGAAATGTTCAGGTCTAGCAACAAATCCTCACCTTTGCACCAGTTGGCATCAGTTGGGTTTTGTTTATGGCATTTTCACATGAACTAATAAGTAGATTCTAAGTGAATTTATGTTACATGAATATCACTTGATTTTTTTCTATAATTCATGTAAGTTTCAAAGCTGATCACATTACTTTTAATATGTTTTGTAATGAATGTTATCAACGTCTTGTATCTTGCACATTGTTTTTAATTTCGGAAGGTTACGTGTTTTTTCCAGTGAAATTTATGTGACTTGTTTTTGAGTGTGGAACCGAGAATAATGGGTCTTATAACTTCTACCCATATGTAGAAATAAGTTATTCATTTTTCACCAAAAACAATGAAATATCGGCTTTTAGTTGAAATGGATAAAGAAAACTATTAATAGTATTTTCCAAGTTTACCTGTAAATCATAGACTGGAGTAATTATGTAAGTCTTGAAAGATTCGAGTTAAGCTACTCTCATCGTCCGTTAGACGTTCAACCAGAGAACAGGGGGTTTTAATTTTAAAAAAAACATGTTTTTTTCCATTTGTATCGATGATGGGTGGTTCTTCCTAGCACAAAAATATTTTTTATGAATCTCAACTATTTTTTCTCGATTTTTAAACAAGAAAAATCTAATCATTTTTATTTTTACAAACCGACATGCAGTTTCACAAAGTGACATTTACTTTCAGTAACAAGGGGCTCCCGGCACTAAATTATCAGTCACAGGGGCTCCCATCATGACATAAATGTCAACTTATACACTCCCGCGTCACTTTACTCAATTTTTGAGTACAATTGTATGCTATCTCTTTTTCTCTCACGGAAATGTTACTCAATTTTCGTAAAAAGTGCATCTACTCAAAAATTGAGTTGATCCACTTTTTAACGAAAATTGAGTAACATTTCCGTGTGATAAAAAGAGATAGCATTCAATTGTACTCAAAAATTGAGTAAAATGAAACGAGAGTGTATGCTAGAAATAAATGGTTGGTTCGTTGGTTTAGGTAGTCTGTTTTTTGTAGCGTGTTTCATGGTGAAATAGGATGATGTTGTCTTGCAATCAACATGTTTTCATTATATTTTGAAATTGTTTTTTCAATAGTTACGCTCGTCAAAATTAAAAAATAAATTAACTGCCGGTATATTATTATATTTGCTATCGAACAATGTTATAATCCACATACCCACATAATATGTTATAATCCACATATAATACCCTATTATGATTCTAACAAAAAGCTACAAATTCATCGTTCCTTTACAGAGAGGTACCGTAATTTGCGAGGGGAAATTTTGTGCAGGACGAAGAATGACCACAAAATTTAATGTTATCTCAATACATTCCAAAATCAATGATCAAAACCGAGGAAGAAGATTCATTTCGGCTTAATTTCCACCCGCATACAACGGTACCTCTCTGTATTCTAATAAGAAACTGAGTGTCCGCTACATTGAGACTCCTCAAACTTGGGTACGATCTACTCAAATTTGTCCTATCATCATAACTGAACCTACTCAAGGCTGGAGTGGCAAGCTAACAAACCAATGATTCTGATCAAAGTGAATCATTGTTCAACTCATTACTCACAATACAGTTTACCTAGTTTTGGGTAGCTTCACCTTTGACTGATGAGGGCGAATTCTACTCAACGTTGTGGTGTTTCGAAAAAGCGTGTATCCTGTTTTTGTTGCCTGTTATTTCAAATGCGCCAAAACCAACAGTGCTTATGCGCGCGCATTCGTTTCCTTGTTCATTGTGGTCTCTATCACACACCCAAGTGAAGGCATGATTGTCGGTCGTTCTTGGTGTAGCAACCCTATAAGAGCCATTTGTGCGTTCTACACAGACGCTGCAACCCCTTTGCATATGTATTATTTTTGTTGGTTCCGAGAATAGGTTAGGGGTTGATTTTTTCGTTCTTCTTTACATACACCTCAGACTGGAAGCTAGGATATTGTATGGCAGGCAGGACATATGCATTAGCTCTGCACGATGCTTCACTCCTGGTCGATTTTGCACCCTTAAAGAGTGTCCTTGTTATTTAAGGGAAAGATAAAGGTTGTTGGTTCACGGTGAAGCATTACAGTGAATGCCATTGGAATGACCGACTGTCTTGCAAGCGTCACTCATATTCATCATGCACAAACAGGAGGATACATATGTATGGTATGAAATCTTTTCGTAGTAGGGGAAATAAAAACCATTGAAAGTTTTTCAATGGAAATTACTTTACAAGCAAATAGCGCAATCGCAACAAAAGTGCTAAAAGTACTAGGCTCAAGGATAAAACGAGAATTGATAGAGAATTTTTGTAGCAAGAGCAATTTTATTCTCACAAGTTATTATTAACTTCTAATTAATCGAAGTAGAATCTTTCATTATATGTGATTTATTTAAAAAAAATCAAGATAAATAAATTTCAAGACAAACATTTATATAAAAAAAAACTGTTCAGTCCCCTTTGGGAACTACTATTTATATATGTGCCTTTTATATAAGTGCTTTGTTAGAGAAACATCGCACAGAGCTCAATGACTGCCATACTAAGCTGAAACCTATTTTGTTAGACAAGGCGGTGGCCTATAACTACGCATAGGTACCTTAAAAATCCATTTTACTGTACCCCATTTGATGTGCTAATCCAATCCAAAAAATTTAATTAACCATTTAGTCGAACTTCTGACAACTTTCACTACCAGATGGCATGCACCTTCCTTTTATATGAGGCTGGAAGTAAACTATTATAAAAAAGAATGTATGCATATTGTTGTTGTCGATCTCAATAATAACGTGTATTTTAGTTCAAATTCAATCATTTAAATGATTACATGTGTGAAGTTTTTCTGTCCACGGATAGGTGATGTGTGTTTTGATGGAAATAACTGGCAAAGATAAATCAAGGTATTCGTAGCAGATGAAAAAAAACTCATCGTATGACATGTTTTCTTCGGCAAAAACAATTTTTTTTTTTAAATAGGGTTAGGGAATGTAATGTTAGCCTAGCTCTTTCATTCGGCCTGTGTACCAAATGTGTCATTAATTTAGCGATAATCAACAAAATCTTGTTGCTAGTAGCATGATAGATGTAATCCGAAGCAATTGAGACAATATTAATCATCTTATAGTTGTTCACTTCCACGTAATTTTCGATTTCTTGAACTTTTGGGGCATCATGATTTCACCGGTTAAGCTGAACAGATGAACTACACGATCTTCACGTGATCTAAATTTGGCTTTATTGAATCGATAAAGCAAATAATGCAGTCTGGATGTGCAGAAAATAGTTACACGTTACAAACTAACTGTTCACATAGCTAAAATAACAATGATTTTACAAGAAAATCGTAGACCCAATGTTGGGGACATATTTGTTTGTATGTTCCCAACTATGGCCTATTGTATCAATAACGTAGAAAAAAGGTTATTGTTGGTAAAATTTCGAGTGGAAATGCATGAACTTGCGGTTGTTTTTATTCAACTGGCTCATCTAAACACAAATCGAAGAGACAAAATCATTGCATAGTGAATTATAATGTTTTCGTTATTGAATGGCTGATAAACCATATATGAACATCATTTAAGTGTTTCGAGCCAGTTTTAATTAAGTTCGTGTTGTGAAATGTTGTATTGAGTAAATCCAGTACAGCTTACAATGCCTTAATTCATAAAATGAGAAAAAAAACCGTACAAAGACTGCATTTAGTAATAAATCCATGGAATGGGACGAAGTTGCATCCACGAATAGACCCAATTTGGTGACTATAGACCGACATTAAATCCACATCCCTCGAAAGTTTATGGCATTATAAAAATAGTTGTATAACTTTTAGTGATACATGCTACCAAATGTCTTATCAAACTTATCTTTGCAAATGTATAACTAGTTGAATCTCGCTTACAGCTTACAAACTTTATGAGTTGTAATGAAAAATGTGATCGCTGGTTGCATAATAGGCTGAGTCAAGGGACACATACCCTATATATTTTTTATTACTCTTTTTTCATTACTCTTGAAAAATATTAGAGGTGCGATAATTTTTGAAGATTCAAAAACAAAGCTTTATTAAAATATGCTGATACGTAGCTTTCCCTCCAGATCACATCGGTATGAGTGATTTACAGTAACATCTTTACAACCATCGAAATAACGAGATTACGATGGATAAAATTTGAGAAATGGGGAGTCTTAGTTTAGTTTATAGCAATTTTAGTTTTTCCAAGAATACATACTTAAAAAATTCATAACTCGTGAACTTACACATCTATGAGATAACCCCGGGTCTAATGTAGAAACCGGTTTTCCCTCACTTTTTTACATAAGTAACACATTTTTGAGCAAACATTACCCCATAATCGGGCAAAATCTGGTTTACACACCAGTGACTGATCGCAGTTCAGCTAAGGTGTATAATTTAAGTTTGCAGTGCAAACGCTGTAAAACATAAATTACGCAGTAAAAAGTGCTTGTCAATAGAAAAAAAAGGTCTGAAATGATATTTTACACAACATTAAAACACGGTTAAGGAAAATTGTTCGGAACAACCATAAAAACACCGTTTGTATCGCGAAAAAATTCAAACCAACTCTTTTGCGATTGATAATTTTGATATATCGATATTGGATGTTTATTAGGCCATCCCCTATTTTGAAAAAAATTGCCAAGTCAAGAATTCCACCTCTTGAAATGTTCGTCTTGACTAGAAAACAAACATACTTACATTTGAAGACCGTACGTTAACGTTAAGTGCTCTCCAACGGACCAAAAATGCTAGTACGAGTGACTACTCACGCGGTGGCAAGCACGCTACTGTAGAGTACGGTCTTGCAGGTCGACTCAAGATCAGTGTAGTCGGATTGATAACTTTTATTTTTATTTTTTTTATTATCAATGTTGTTTTGGACACTATATCATCAGTACACCAGTGTTTAGGTATGATGATATAGTGTCCCAAACAACATTGATAAAAAAAAAACAAACATAAAATGTTATCAACCTGACGACACTGATCATGGTCGACCTGCAAGACCATACACTACAGTAGCGTGCTGGCCACCGCGTGGGTAGTCAACCGTACTAGCATTTCTTTAGGTCCGTTGGGGGAGCACTCAACGCCAACGTGCGGTCTTCAAATTTAAGTATGTTTGTTTTCTAGTCAAGACGAACATTTCAAGAGGTGGAATTCTTGACTTGGCAATTTTTTTTCAAAATAAGGGATGGCCTAATGTTTATCCATTCTCGAGATACGGAAAATTATATGGAAATATACATAATTTTCCTTGTTGAGAAGATGTGCAAAACATGATGACTCGTAGAAAAAAGTTCTGAAAAAGCTTGAAATTATTAAGCTTGAATTGTTTTTTTTTAAATCAATGTTAGCAAAATTGTAAAGAATTTCATAATTTTTTTCATACCTCTAAAAAGAGAGAAGATCCTAATTTGAAATTTCCTTGCAGGCCTGGAATCAAAATATGGTCTGGTCTGGATTTTTTTTTTCGTAAACGATGGTGCTTTATTCAAAGTTTTCGACCGTTTCTATCAACGTTGAAATTTTGTGCAACACTTAATCTAGATCATAATTTTTATTGCCAAGAAAATTTCAAGCACTTTTCGATTCCTTAATTATAAACTTTTTTTAAAGTAACTGGTTCTTCCTGATCGCACCAATGGAACCAAATTTGATATGGGAGGATTTTGAAGGCAATTTTTTTTTAATGTAGGTTCGAGACCCTTTCAGACTCTAGAAAGGGGGCTCCCATGAAAATAAAATACAAGTTTCTGCAGAACTCGAGAACTAATCGAGCAAATGGAACCAAATAATGCATGGGCGAGTTTTTGAAGGCAAGAAATGTTTTCATGGTTATTCGAGACCCCTCCTTTCTCTGAAAAGTGGGGCTCCCATTAGAATGAAACACAAATTTCAACCAAACATGAGAACTATCCCTACTGCTATGCAAATTTGTATGCAGGGGTTTTTGGGTCCGGGAAAAGATCATAAGCAGTCGATTTCCCTCCACATATTGAAGGGATGCTCTCATACAAATCTAATCTAATCTAATCTCACACTAACGCAGCCAATTCTTGAAGGCATCCTGGAAAATGATGGTTTCTTGAATACATCATTTTTCTTGTCATCGGCCAGGCCAACTGCGTAGTATGTGCCGCAGAGAGGATTCCAAGAAATAGAGCGATTCCAGAAAGATCTAGAATCGCTTTACTACTCTGAATCAAGGGAAGGAAGAAAGCGTGGACCTCTCGTACCAAACGCTCCCATGTAGAGTTAAACAGTGTGATAATTTGTATTTTATCGTTGGGAGCATAGATGCTAGAAAGGTTATTTTATGCTACTTTTGCCTGTGGGTGAACTTTTGGCATTTTAATCAAAAGCATGGCAATAATTGCCAAGGTTATAGCGCCTTATCTCGCTCAATGGTGGACTAAAGCTTACGGATAAATACGAAGCTGAAAAAATATTGTGAAGGGATGTTATAAAATAAAATGAGAATAAAATGTGTACTGTCTGCATGTCTTTCGATTGTGGTCCTGCAGCAATATCATTGGCATTCATGGCGTTCATGGCATTATCATTGCCATGAAGGAAAAAAATTAAAATTTTCATACAATACTCGGAAATTCCATGGATGATCCAAAATGGTATACCGTATAAAGAATACTTACATTTTTCGTGGTAGGGTAAGATTTCAGCATACTAGCTTACCGGAGTTGCGCTGCTTACATTGTGTTGGTGGGACTACCTCCTAAGGTATAGCTGACGAGATACAGCGTTTCTTACTCAGCCGCTGTTTGAGCCGCACCTCCTTGGTGGACAGATGCTCGGCACGCACCTCCTCAATCTAGCTGAAGTCAGAAGGACAACAGTGCCCAGGCTGCACTACCAGCTAAGTACGCAACCCTTAGCTGGCGGTCTTTGTCATCTCTTGACCCGTGGAAGCATGAGGTAGGAACTTGTGAGGACCAGAGCTATGTTGCGGGGACGCACGCTCCATCACATTTGTCGACTCACCATTTTTTAAGGGATGCTCTCATACAAATAAAACACAAATTTCAGCATAGCTCGAGAATTTCAGTTAGTTCCTTGATTATAGAGATTTTCAGCCCTGGGCAGGTTCATCTCCTGTCGTAGTCACTCAAATACATTTTTTTGGTATTTTTGTAACTTGTCCGGAGGTGAGGTTCGAACTCGTGACTTTGGCGTTAGAGGTATGGATGTTAACCACTACGCCGGGGTCGCCCCCAAACTCGAGAACTAATCGAACCAATGGAATCAAATTTGGCATGTGGGGGTCTTTGGAGGCAAATATTTTTCAATGGTGGTTCGAGACCCCTTCCCTATCAGAAATCGATGGCTTTCATACAAATGAAATGGATTTTTCTATACAACTTGAGAAATAATCAAGCAAATGGAACCAAATTTGGCATGTGGGGGTTTTCAAAGTCAAGAAATGTTTCTACGGCGGTTTAAAACCCTTTACCTGTTTGAAAGGGGGAAGTTTGTATACAAATAAATCACAAATCTAATCCAAACATAAAAATTATCCCTACTGTTATGAAAATGTGTATGCAGGGGTTGTTGGAGCGGGTTCAGCTAGTACTCAAGAAATATTGAACAATAATTGTCAAAAGTAAAAAAAATATACTCATATCTGCTTATAACTATCTGGCTGCATTGTGTGGTGTAGTTGTTATGATTTGGAGCTTCGATTTTAATACCACCGAATAAGTGTCCACCTATTTTATTCAATATTCTGCTTTGTAACATGACCTACTTATTAAAAAGATTCACTTTATTTTAACAAGCTGCTTTGTGTTTTCAGTTTTCAGACTGTTCGTAGGAAAATCTTATCGAAATATGGTTTTATCACTTAAAACGTGATTTGGCTAAGGGGCTATTCATAAACCACGTAGACTTTTCTGGGGGGAGGGGGGGGTTTGACCAAAGTCTACGCTCCATACAAAAATTCAAAATATTGTATGGACAAAAGTCTACGAGGGGGGAGGGGGGGTCTGAGATTTTGAAATTTGAGTCTACGTGGTTTATGAACAAGCCCTAATCATAATTTCTGAACAAACCTTTGGCGAAATATGTGGGTAATATGAGCAAATGCCCATTATTCCTAGCAAAATAATGCTTGAACTCTAGGTTCTGTTGGTAGGTAGGTTCTTACATCAGGAAATAATCATGGGTGTAGTACACTTTGCAAGTTTCAAAAGATTGTTTTTTTCTGCCTAATTTTTGTTGAGTGTACTTTATCGTAAACTCCAAAGTTTCAGGCTAAGCAGTGTCGAAGGGCCTCGAGCGCGCCCGGAAAGCCCGACCGTTATCGACGGCACGGTCGATCTTTTCAGTTACAATTATTACCGCGTGTTACCAGATGGCTCTGGTATCGTATTAACTCAGTGGCAACCTGCCCTTTTATGAACACGTTTCTCGGGCACGCAGGAAGTTTTTCGGCAGAAATGACAAATAAACGCCTAAAACTAAGGCAAAGAAAAATCAGTTCCTGGACCACAACATGACCCGGAAGGAGCGGATTCCTGGTGCACATGGCAGAAGGAAAAATTCAACTGTGAGCTCAGCAACTACCAACACAAACCAGCAATGAAAAAGAAAATTCACACAACCATACTGTCAACCAAGATCTGAGTCGCGATGGACTGCTTGAATGTTGTCTCGGCGGATACACGCAAAACGCCAATGAAAGCTTCAATGCAAGCATCTGGGTGCTGTCTCCAAAAAATATTCACAGCAGCAAGGAGGTTGTTGAAATTGCTTCAAATTTGACGGCCTGCAATTTGAAAGAGAGACTGAACGGGATTCTCAAAGCTATTAGAGTGATGCTGATGGACATCGGGGCGACCTGCCTTTTTGCGAGAAGACCGACAGCGAGCGCGTTGATCGCACTGAAGCACGGTTGTCGGAAGGTACGAAGGAGGTCAGAAGGAGCATAATTGCGGCCATGAAGTGGCAAAAACTCGAGGAACGAGTTGCCGGAGGGATTTTTTTTTATGGTCCCGGCATATCAGACTGAAGATATGTAGACGAATTTGATGAAAAACTGGGCTCAATGCTGCCCAAACGATTATCCCAAAATCCTGTTTTCAAAGTTGGCGGATATACTAACTCATAAACGGTTCATCCGATTTGAACGCGGTTTAAATTTTGGAACTTTACCTAATTCTGTCCATCTCTTACAAAGCTGTCTCTTTTACCTTTAACAAATGGCTCTTCGATGCAAGCTTGCCTCTCAAATACATGATTCTTTTTTCATTTGCCGCCCAACAATACTAGGCGTTTTGTATAGGATTGTCTTTGGCACTGCATCGCTTCTATCAATTTTTGGTTTGCTCGGCACACCGCACTGGCAGTTAATCGCACTCTCTAGGCCCCACACTTCAACGTCGAGGTTCCCGGTTCCAGGGAGATACAGGGAGACACCGCCATAACGTTCTCCGGCAGAGCTTCGACCGACATCGTAGATCGTACCCGAATGGATATTTGCGCCACCGACAATCGGCGCTGGTTCAGTACCAGTACGAAGGATTCGGCTGGGAATTTCCGTACGATATCAATTCGGCAACCGCAATACACATTGGATTCCTCTTCTTTGCCGACATTCACTCCGACCAATGAATACTGCTTTGCCGTCGCTATGAATAGCAGCAACGAATGGATGGAAAAACGTGAGTAAACGCATGTGAATCTCCACACACAGCCAACGCACTCACGTTTTAAGATCGGTAGAGGAAATTAGAACCACCGAAATTTGTCGGTGTTTGAACATCGAGGGGTTCTCCAGTGATGATAAACGTTGATTGTGGTGTAGTGAGCCGGTAGAAAGACGGTTAGCACCTGTGTTTCCTTTTCTTTGAAGTAGGTTTTTCGGGAGGATCTTCAACCCCCCATGGGGTTTCAATCTGTTGAATCGCCCATACCTTAAATATAGGTCTATGCTAGAACCAAACCCACCCAGAGGTTGCGTTTCTGCCGGGCAAACGAACCTTTACCTGCGTTTTTAACATAGTCTAAAAATCCTACGTAAGATCACAGGAAATATATCGGGAATTAAGGGAAAAGTATCGATTTTGTACTGGCTCCAACAGTCTATAATGCCCTCCCCCAAATTCCCGTTGGAGGTGACACGTTTCACCCGTTGGAGCGGCCGAAGGAGTTGTAAATTACATGTATTCCTTTTTTGCCATACATAGTTATCTTTAAGGGCTTATGCTGAATCATTCTTGATGACAGTCATTACCTCAACATTTACAATTGATATAACTCAGAGTCGGTACTAGATATTCAGAGGTCAGAACTGTAGACCTTAAAAACGGAAATTTCTGAATGGAAATAACTCTGTTTTTTCGCAAATCGTAAGGCTCGAATCGTAGCTATTTTTTGCTACTACAATATACTTGGATTTCTTTCATCTAAAGAACTCTTTTTTTATTAAAGTTTAGCAAAATAGCTTCTAATACGAACTGTCTTGCTGAACCGATTTGCCCCAGGGGTGCATAATTAAACCTGTTTCCCATATAGATCAGCTATCACAAAACTGTCCAATAACCAAAAGAAGGGACAAAAATTTGATGTGTTTAATATTGTTTGACAGCAAACTTCGAAAGCATCACATGAACATCACGAACAAAACAAAAATACAGAGATGTTGGAAACCTCAGAAACGCGTTTAACCGATAATATAAAAGGTATTATTTGTGCTCCAGTATATGCCACATTACCTATCAAGATATATGTACATTAGGGAATGTGCATTGATTGTGTAACGCAGTAAAGGGGCGGAAAGGGGAGGGGGAGATGTTAAAACGTGATAAGGAAGGAGAAGGGGGTCTAAAAAGTAACTTTTTTTACGTGACATAATTAACGGATATTGCCTTAGGAGAGCCAGTTTTCGACGTTAAAGATCACGCTCAAAACAGCCTCTATTTCATCTGTATTAGTGTCCCTTTTTTACTCTTTGAAAATTACTCACTTTTCGTAAAAAATGTAACAACTTATTCTATGAGTTGTTCCAATTTTTACTAAAATTGAGTAACTTTTCCGTGAGAAAAAAGAAACAATGATACAAATGAAAGAGAGTCTGTTTGAGCGTGTTGCCAGTTCAGAACTGCCATGCAAGCTTCACAAAGCATAGGGGAAAATTATCTCATTTTAAGAACCAATTGAATGTATGTATCAACAAAAATCTCGAGTTTTCCGGTTTTCCTAAGATTAACTCACCATCTTCTCAATACATAGTTTATGTTACTAATAGAGATTTGTACTTTTCAGATAACACATTACTTCGCATTTAAATCAAAGGAGGGTTTTTTTTATCGAACTAGACGGATTTTAACCCAACTAGACACCGGCCCATGTATGAGCTTATTCCGCTATATAATTGAACAGCATCAACCTTGAACCAGAGTAGTTTAGTATTAAGTTTCATGCTCACTACAAGTATGCAGACAAATTGACATCTATGATAATATTTTCGCAAAACTGTAGCTACTTTTGTTTCAAATTCAAACATGTGATAATCATCCATGTAACCACAAGCTACCATACAGCTGACCGTGCGTCCCCCTATGAGTAAACGGATTGCAATGCACAGACTATAAAGGACGAAGCCAGACATGCACATAGCAGGAAAGGGAGTGGGCAAAAAAACCCGTCATACACGCAGGAGCATAAAAGTAGTACAGCACAGGCAACAAAGTTGCTGTAACGAATCTGCCTTCGCCTATCATTGGTCCCTAGTAACGGGATCGCTGGCGATTACGTCGTAATTTTACAATTTACACAATGTAGCAAAAGCTTAATGCTCAGGAATTTGCTTGGCAGTATTTTCCCAAAGGATATTGAATTGTGGTATCAGTTTGGGAGTAATGAATGAAAAATAGAAAACATAGTTTCTCTTCCTCCAGCCTAACTATAATCCTTCATTCTTGATACTACAAAACAGTGGAAAATAGTTGCAGGTTATGAGCCAGAAAAAAAGGAGGCAACTCTATCCTACACGATAGTTTTCCCTAAAGAACGTTCTTACTTCAATTTAACCTGTACTCCTGTTTCAAGATGGGCGTAACCGAAAGAAGGGTTAAAATGTTCTAATTGGCATCGTGATTTTGAAACGGTATTTTTTCATGGAACAAAATACTCACTCTATAACTCATATTTCTACAAGCCACCACCAGGACAATCGTAACTACACAGCGAGTCATATGCAACATGCATATTGGGTACCGATTCATTGATCGTTTTTTACCAACAAGAAGGTTATGAGCTTCCTGTCCCTTCACCACTCTCTAATAAAAAGCGGACAAGATTAACCGGCAAGTTTATGTGCTCCTTGGTTTTCTGCTATCCTGAGAATGGAAATAGGAAGGAATGTTGCTTTGAAATATTTTTCAAAGTGCAGGAATGTTCGATTGATATTTTCACGAAACTTGGCGAACAATTTGAGAGCAGCAAATCCTTTGTGAAGAAATCATAATTTATGTAGCTCAGTACAATGGGCATTTGTAAGAAAAAGTCTTCGATTTCATTTAATCACTTTCTACGTTTGATACCAATGAACCCTAGTGGACAAATGCGGAACTATGGTCATCCTTATTCATCTGTTTTTTTATACTAGTGTGCTATAACTATGAATAATTTCGTGAAAAACTCTCTTGGAAGGTACCTTGCACGCAAGCGAAAACAGGAGCTCACAAGTCTTGGCGATTTCGTCTCCAGGTGGCAATGTTCCATCCTAGCGATCAACTGTGGTACGCACAACTGACACGGTCGTGAATTTCAACGCAAGCGCCGTGCTTTGTTTACTCAGTTTAAATCATGGATAAGGCGGCACAAATTGAGTTTTATCAGAAAGTTACGGTACCAGCGAACTACACAGAAGCATTCAGTTTTTCCCCCATATGATTTATAAATCGATCAATCAGTCGATGGATAAGGTCAGTCAGATGAAGTTAGAGGTGGAAAGAGGCAAATTATGGAATTATATTATCCACATGGTACATGTCTTGGTTAGAAGAATGACGGGAACAATGGCTAGATGGCGGTAGTGTTTACCGTATTTTATGGCTTCATTACCTGTTATGTGCAAGAATATGAATATGGGACTGTACAATGGGGTTTTCGGTGCTGGGGAAATTTCTATAACAAACATGAGAACGTCACACAGCTAGAAGAAGTAAAGTGAATTTCTGTTCAATATCATGCTTATAAATGGACCGTCACCAAACTTACAAATTAACATTATAAATCGCGCAAAGTTCTGGGACATTCCGTAAATTACCGATAATGTTGTATACAACAATACGTCGTTATTACAACTATTTCAAATACAAGTTTGCTTGCTGTGAATATTTGGCTCATATTAACATAGGAGTGAATTAAAATAGGGTAACTGCACTGAAGGAAGGATCATAGTTGAATATACTATTTTTGTAGACAACACTTGTTTTAAATTCTACAACGGTGCCCTCACACAGAAAAACATCTGATTTTTTTTCATTATGATGTAAATATCAGAGCATGTAAAACTGTATAATCAGGTTTTCATTCTACGTCAGAACTGGACTACGACGTCTACGTCTTCACGGAAACCTGGCTTGACGACCGTATACTTTCTCAGCAGCTCTTTGATGGCGATTATTGTGTTTTCCGTGTGGACCTGCGGTACAAACGGCATGCGCCGACGTGGAGGTGGCGTGTTGATTGCCGTGAAAAAATATTTTGAAACATCGGCCATCCAGCTCTCTACTGGTTCTAATGTTGAGCAATTGTGGGTCAGAATTACTTTGAAACCTGTGGTGTTGTTGATAGGATCACTATACATGCCCCCGGATAAAAGTCAAAATAGCTCTTTTATGCAACATCATCTCGATGCCATGTGTTACAACCCTACGGGATGTGCTACACCTCTAGCAACTCAGCAACATTGACCCTGGTCTCAAACTGGCAACCGACCTGTCAACCACCCACCGAGCGCTGGGTGACGTTTCCGTGAGTACGAGACTTATTCACTAGTTATCAGAAAGTGTGTGTGCATAGGTGAGCTAGGGAAATTAATAATTAGAGTGCAATTATTTAGTTTTTTTTCCTATCTAAATCTAATTAAAAATATTTCGATTAGTGCCAGCTTCGATATTTGCAGGATATATTAATTTACGATATACACAACATATTTGTTAACGAGATATACAGGTAAACACGATTGGGAAAGAAAACATGCAGATATAACCTAATTCTAAAACAATTCCTTACAGTAATAGCATATATAGTACGGATGGTTGTGCAAGTACGGGCAGATTAAGTAAAAAAAGAAGAACACTAAACGTAAGTACATGCAGTGAGACTAGATACGATTGAAACCCTAAACACTGAAATAATCATTTCATAATACTAAGAACAAACGCACAAACCTACATGAAGAATCTAACCTAAGACAAATTGTATCATTCTTCCAAAGGGATTTTATAACATCACCCGGCAAAATATAGTTACAAAATCGGAAATAACTTTTCTTCTGGTCTGTCTGATTGCTTGCGCAACATTTTATAAAATCCGTTTATTCTACGGATTCTGTTTACGCGATCGGGAGGCTAAGTCGGTATGTCGAAAAAGAGTGACGGTCAAAAGCGGGGAACTTCTCCTGCTATAAATGCACCCGTGGGGATAAGCTGCGAAATCTGCATGCAGCCGGATGACAGTCGGATGGTAGCGTGTGATATGTGCGGAAAGTGGTACCACTTCGCGTGTGTGAATGTGGATTCAAGTGTTCAGGACCGTGATTGGAGCTGCGGTAATTGCACCGAAATTGGAGCGGCAGCTCAGGTCGCAGCTGGAACTACAACAAGATCCACCACCGGCGGAGCTATACCAAAGTCTGGAAATAACAGGATCAACGAGCTCGGTTCCGAAGATAGTCTTCAACAGCAGCTAGCAGAGATGCAGCGGAAACTGAATAAACAGCAGAAGGAGCTGGAGCGGGTCATGAAGGAGAAAGATGAACAACGTCGGAAGGCTCTCAGAGAGCAACGAGACAAATACGAGAAGGAGATAGAGGTTTCAGAGCGAAGAGTTCGAGAACGCATGGAGGCTCACCAGCGTATAGAAGCAACACTTGGGGGTGTGCCAACCGCTAGTTCTACGGGAAATCCTCTTCCGCAAATTCATGTGGGTGGCTCGGTCGGCAGTACCAATCAGTCGAGCAATCAATTAGGAGATTTTATTGCACATGAGCTGCAGCTACTAGAAGAGAAACAAGCGTTAGAAAGGCGGCATTTGGAGGAGAAAAGTCAACTGCTACAACGATTTGGATTGTTCGACGGCGGTGCTTCCGGACTCAACCCTCAGGCAAACGTTTTCCAACCAACGAATCGCAGCAATCTGTTTGGTGTATCTCCGCTAAACCAAAGTCAGCTTTCAGCGCGCCAGGTCGTGAGTAAGAAACTTCCGATCTTTTCCGGAAATCCCGAAGAGTGGCCACTCTTCATCGCAAGCTACGAGAACTCAACTCGAATCTGCGGTTACAGTGACGAGGAAAATCTTCTACGTTTACAGCGCAGTCTGAAAGGGAGAGCCTTGGAGGCAGTGCGTTGTCGACTTCTGCATCCTTTAAACTTACCAGGCGTTATTTCTACTCTGAAGACGCTGTTTGGAAGGCCGGAGATCATCGTCCATTCGTTGGTCAACAAAATTCGGGAAATGCCAGCACCAAAAGCGGAAAGGCTGAATACATTGATCGATTTTGGAGTTGCTGTTCAAAACGTCTGTGCCACCATCACGGCATCGGGTCTCGACGAGTATCTTTGCAACGTTGCTTTACTACAGGAATTGACGGAGAGATTGCCACCTGCTATAAGGCTCAACTGGGCATATCACCGCCAGACGCTTAACAGAGTTACTCTGTCGGACTTTGGAGATTGGCTGGGAGAGTTGGTGGAAGCAGCTAGCGTCGTCACGATCCCATCCATTGGTGTCACAAAACCAGAGCGACGGGGACGAAAGGATGATAACTACCTCAGATCGTAGATCGTAGTCCCTCCGAAGAACCCGTTAGGAATAAGATTCGTTCTGCACCAGCTTCGAAAGGTTGCATCGTATGTGTGGAGGAATGCAGTGGTCCAGAAACATGTCGCAGGTTTCTCAACATGGATGTCGGCGCCCGGTGGACCGTTGTCAAGGAGCAGAAGCTGTGTAGAAAGTGTCTACGGAAACATTTTGGCGCCTGTGGTGTCAAAATACCATGTGGAAAGAACGGTTGTTCGTTCATGCATAACAAATTGTTGCATGACGACAAACGATACAACAAGCCTGTAGGTTTCGAACCTACGACATCTGCGAACGGGAATTCAACAGCGCAGAGTTGCAATACCCATTCAAGTACAACGGAGAAGGTTCTTTTTCGCTACGTGCCGGTGACTATCTACGGTAAAGGGAAGACGGTACAAACTTTCGCCTTTCTCGATGATCGATCGTCGGCAACCTTTATGGAACATAGTCTGGTGAAGGAACTACACATGACACAAGTAAGGTCTACGAGCTTTCGAAGGTTCACACGGTGCGAAATCTTTCTCTACCGATGCAATCGGTATCAATACAACAACTGGCTTGCAAATACAACTACTTGCAAGGACTACCATTGGAGTCATACAACAATGTGTCTCCTAGAATCCTGATAGGAATGGACAACTGTCGTCTTGGTCATGCGTTGAGGAGCACCGAAGGAAACGAGAACGAACCAGTTGCGTCGAAGACCCGTCTCGGTTGGCTAGTGTATGGGCCTTGTTCGACGATATCCGGAGCAGCAAACATCGGCTATAGCGGTTACCACAGCTTCCACATTTGTCCATGTAGCTCGGAATCGGATAAGGACTTGAACGGGGCGTTAAAGGAGTATTTCTCGATTGAGTCGCTTGGAATCTCTGGATCGTCCAAACCACTACAATCGAAGGACGAAGAGCGAGCGTTGAAAATTCTATCCACCGAAACACGTCTGATCGGGAACCGCTATGAGACTGGACTGCTGTGGCAGTACGATCAAGTAAAGCTACCTGATAGCCGAGCAATGACGTTAAAGCGAACGGCTTGTTTGGAGAAAAGGATGGAACGAGATCCCGAATTGGCAGCTGCAGTACGTACTAAAATTGCGGAATACGAAAAGAACCCGACCAGTAGAAAGTAACAGATTTATGCTAGAATATGTTATTTTGATACACTGATTTATCATAACACTAGCTGTTATAAAACCTGTACCGTTAGTAGTTAAAATAACAAAATTAATAACAAAACTTCCACCCGTTCAAACAAAATTGTTACTCAACTAGTTATCTTTTTAACAAAAATGAAACTGAATGAGTTCCATAAAATAAGACATAAAATTACAAAATCATAACAATTTCTGTTATTGATGAGAACATAATTGTTACTAAATGTGTTATTAATCTTTTGGTTTGAATCGTATTGCCTAAAAATACAATTAATTCGTATGTATCAAGTCAATTAATCAACAAATGATCAGTTTTATTGTATCCGCCAATAACAATTTTATTCATTTTAATATATTTGAATAAAAAAGAGAAAATAAAAACGCCAATTCAAATAATAAGGTATAATAAAATTCAACATGAAAAGCAAAATTCACCTTCTTGTTTGAGTTATGTTGCACGGTTACACTTCACGTTTTCAATAGTTATCCTGATTTGATTGACATTTTTTAGAATGAGAATAACTACTGATTATAATTAACAAAAACGCATCAAACTATGCGAAACAAAACTTTTTCCTCTCCTAAAAATTAATAGTATTTTACTGTTTCTTTGAAATTCGCCTTCAAAAAAATATCTAAGGATTGAGTGACATCCTTTTTAGTCTGCGGAAATTACATCTTTCTTTCCATAGTATGCGATTACGCGTGTCATCAACCGCCCACACTCCTTAGCTTTTACTCTAGCTACAGCTCCTGAATCACCTTGATATAGACGATGCTCTGCTAAGCGATCTGAAAAAAGGAGCAAGGGTTAATACTAAGCAATATTTTTAACACTCCTCCAAACCAATGCGTTCTTGCGGATTTGACGTGGCATCCACTAAGTGATAAATAAAATAGTTCATCAATCTGTTATTAACACGTCACATCACTAAAAATGCGTTACTTTGGGAGAGCTTTTAGCTCAATAATTACCTTCAATGTAGGACACTTTATTCGACTCCAGGGGTATCTTTGTCGAACCAGATACGATTTTATCAGCCAGTCGGATACCATGAGCGCCGTTTCGTCCGAAGGGATTATTGGATGATCGTCCAGTAACCGATCTGTTACTGAACCCTGCTAGCCACAGCTCATGCATAAGCAGCTTTACAAAGACGTAATCACTGTTTTGACCAGCTTCCGAGAATGTCTTTAATTTTTCCTTTTTTGCAAACCCTTCGATTTCCGAAAAAACATCTTCGGGAGGATTACCAAGGATTTTCGCGTTCAGTGCGTCTGTCAACCTGAGGCATCGTCGACTGGTTTCCTCACTTTTGTGCTTCAGCTTCTCTATTTGAACTGCCTGTTCCTCGTTGCGATTCATCAGGTCATCTATCTTCCCCTGTTGTCCACACACACATGCTAGAAAAGAAATAACAATCTAGGTAAATTGACCATCTCATAATAGAAAAATAAACACAAACAACTTACTAATTGCATCTGAAATCACCAGATCGATCTGTCGAGGGTTTGCAGCCAGATAGTGTTCAGTTCCTGGTTCAATTTGACGTGCAGATTTCGAGCGGGCGTAAGTTTTGACCATCTGCTTTGGTGGTTCGTGTGCCACACTGCCGTCAACGGGATTGCGATTGCTTTCGGTGTCGGGTTCGGTCCAGTCCACCAAAATGTCCATTACAACGTTACCAACCTGGTGTCGACTGTTGTTGGCTTGCACATTGATCTGTGGCGCATCGTGAGTCACAGAATCCATAACAGCAGGGCTCAGCGCGTTCATCTTGATCATACTGGCTGGTTCTGAAAAGTTGAGTCCCGAGGTGCTTGATGGATCTGATGTATTTTGTCCTTCCGAGTGCGTCAACTGAGCTTTAATGTCTTTCCGAACATCCATTTGTTTGCTGGCTTTAGATTGCTCATTACGGGATTGCTGCTCGCGCTGCTTGAGGTGATGTGTGGTAGCAAGAATCGGTGCGTTCGTCGTATTTTTGTTAGCAGGATTGTTGGTACTCGGATTGGCAGTGACAGGTGGATTCTGTCCTGCCGAATGCGCCAACTTTCCTTTTCTTTCCTTGTGCGAGTGTTTTTGATCGCTAGCTGCCGGCTGCTGATTCAGAAGTTGCACAAATGATTTGCGACGCTTTATCGCTCCGAGAAGGTACGGCTGAAAAAGAAATGGTGAAAATTAGGTTATGTTTCTGCTATATGGATCAAATATTACCTGTGGCTTCAAATTCGCATTTTCACTCAAAAACTCCAAGTTTTTTAATTTGGCAGCAAAACGAATTTCCTTTGCTGCAGCACTCGCCCGAGTTTTCCCCATTTTTCCGATTTTCACAGCATAAAATAACTTTTTTACTAGACAAAACACACGGGGATACGTAGAAGATGGCACAACGGTGGATTGGTAAATGGTTGCCAGCTCGATTTTAATAACATTTTTCGAAATGATTCACAAAAGCAACACTCATTCATTAGAGATCACTCATAGAAATCAATATTACATCGCGCTTGAAAACCAGAATAAACTACACCCGACAATTAGTTCTACTCCTAATCTAAAAATGAATTTCTGTCTGTCTGACTCGGAAACTACTGAACCGCTAAGCGTGAAAATTTGTATGGAGAGGTTTTTGAGGCCGAAAGGTTTTATGATAGTTTGAGTCGAGAACCAATCAAGCAAATGAAACCAAATTTGGCATGTGGAGATTTTTGAAGGCAAGAAATATTTTTATGGTGATTTGTTACCCTTCCATCTCGGGGGAGGGGGGGAGATGGCGCTTATATAAAAGAAACACGCCTGCATAACTCGAGAACTAATCGAGCAAATGGAAACAATTTTGGCATGTGGGGGTAACTCCATATTTTAGGATTTTCAATAATTGTGAAATAATACAATTATTAGTAATTGACTTATATTTGTTCGGAAATTATTTTTTTATGGTTAAGATACGTAACAACATATTGTCGATGTCTCAATTTACATTAGATTTTATTGTGGAAAAAATAACTCCTATTGTCATTTTATCGTTGTGAACAATACTATTTATTGTACATGGTATAGATTCTATGGTATGATTACAATACATTTCATTGTAAGCTTATGAGAATTTTTTTTCAGTTATCTTTCGCGCCATTTCGGTAGATTGTTTAATCTGCGTGTTGCGTAGCTCGAAATGAGTTTCGCTCGGTTTGCTAAGTTTTTTTTACAAAAGTTGATTCATCGTTTTGAAATCGTTGAAATTACAGTTCCAAATAACATGAAAAGTTTTAAAACTCTTATGCCGATTTGATCTGGTAGCACTGCTTTGCTCAATTAGTAGCAGAAAACAGTCAACCAGATGATCCCGATCTACAATCTTCAACAGGTTTCATGTCAACATTAGAGTTAACTAATCTGATATCCACATCAATGCTGCTGAACATTTTAGATCCGGATTCAATTCGAGGATAATACGAGGTGGAGCTTGCAACTATTAGAAGTTTGTTTTATGTTTTGATTACAGTTAAGATATCTAAGTGTTATAATTTAACATTTAGTTACCTGAAATAGTTCAAAAATTTACATTCTGTATTTGCTCAAAACTATTCAAATGAGTGGCAATCGTAGGCCGCGTCATTTCAATTTTATGGAGCCATGGTTTGATCAAAAATACACCAAAAAGGTATATATTTCATAAATTTGAAGATCCATACGACTTCAATTAAATTTATTTCAAAGCGCATTAAAATTTATCGTACTCAAATGAGCACTTCGGAGATTGTTCATGAGTCTTCAGAATATAAAGGAAACATAACAAATAGTTATGCGAACATAGAACCAGGTAATAAAATATATTTTTACATACTTGTAACAGCTATGTAATCCTACTATCATTACTGTTTTTATTATCGTTCTTATATAGAAGTTTTGAACAACAGTTCTGATAATATGTCTTCCTCATGCATTTCTGGACACTACCCAACCGATGAAAATGAAGGATTTATTTGCGCTGATCGTATTGATTGTGCTCCAATATCTAGTAATATTGACTGTTCGAGTTCTGCATCGGAGAGATCAGAGTACTCCGAATTCGAGGACGAGAACGAATACTACGAAGAAGAAGAAAGTGAATTGGTGAGAATGATGGAACTTATTTGTTTTTCGAATAGATAAAACAAAAATCTTTATAATCACAGACAAACAGACGTAACTTTTTCTATTAAGTTCAATCACTTTGACATTTCTATACATTCTATTGGACTTGTATACTAGCTCGAGATGTCGCCAGTGAGTTCCGTGCCGATATTTTTATAGAGCAAATATTCCTGAAACTTGCGTCTGTTTTCTGTGCATTAATATCTCTATCTCTTCAGTGGCTTGGAATCATGCTCTACAACTACATATTTGGAGTAGTCACATATCGATTGTTAACTGCATCATATGGTCATATTTTGTCCATTTCAGAATCAGACTGACTTCATGAAATTCAGGAATGACGTTCGGATCAACGACGTGCTATTCATGGTTTTAAATTACTATCTAAAGTATAATCTACCTCAACAAGGAGTGGAAGACTTATTGAGCATGCTAAATGTGTTTTGTCAGATGAAAGTTCTACCGGAATCCTTTTCTATTTTCATGAGATTGTTTCCACGCGAATATGATTTCGAGCGCATATATTTTTGTTCAAAATGCCATTATGGGTAAATGAAACTAATTAATATTAATTTAGTGATGAATATCACATCTTAACTTATTTTATTTTTCTAGTTATGATAGTACTTCAAAATCCAATTATGTTTGTCCAGTTACTAACTGCAATTCGTCGGAAAAGGATTTTTTCGTGGTATTTCCGTTGGAACACCAAATCAGAGAAACAGTTCTGAAATATTCTGAGCAGATAAAAGAATACAAAAATCTTATCGTTGAGAAGGATATTTGTGATATAAACAGGGGATATTTGGCGCAGTCAATAACATCACGTGAAACGGTAAAATTCTTAACTCTTTCTGCAAATGAAGACGGCGCTGCAGCGTTTAAAAGTACAACCAAAAAGCCTCTTTATCCTCTGTTTTTAACAATTAACAACTTACCACCCAAGTTAAAATTTGACAAGAATAACCTTATTCTTGGTGCACTCTGGTTCAACAAAGGAAAACCCGATATGGCACTTTTCCACAAAAATTTTATTTTGCAAGCTCAAAAGTTACGAGATGGAATCCTTATTAAAAACGAGAATTATAAAATATTGATTCTTCAGAACTGCTTAGATTCAGTCGGGCGATGTGAAGTTTTATGCTCGAAACAGTTTAATGGTAAATACGGATGCACCGTTTGTCTACATCCAGGAAAGACTGTGAACAATCAAATTCGATACTCGTACCAACAATCGGAGGTTCGAGATGATAAAACAACGAGAAAAATTATGTAGCAGGTTCATAAATCAGACTCACAGGAACCGATACTTGGAATAAAGGGCCTCAGTGTTCTAACCGGTATACCTGATTTTGACATCATTAAAGGATTACCACCAGACTATATGCACCTCATAAACCTTGGTGTCATGAAGCTTATTTGGGAGCTATTATTTGAAGGTGATGCTGAAAACAAATCACAGCCATATTACATAGGTAAAAAGAAAGAATTGGTTCAACAAAGGCTACAGTCAATTCACTTACCTAGCAGCTTTCCAAGGCGAATAAGAGATATAGATGAATACTCGAAATTTAAGGCAAGTGAATGGGAGTCTCTGCTCTTCCATTGTGTTTATCCTTGTCTAAATGATTTGCTTCCAACAAAATATGTTGAACACATAATGTTGTTAAGCTCAAGCATTTTTTGCTGTTGGAGATGAAAGTTTCCAGAAACACTATCACCTCCTGTGGAAAGCAATTAGATCGTTTCGTTTGTGAATTTGAGCAGCACTATGGAATAAAAACATGGTGTACAATGTACATTTAACGACACACTTAGCCCAAACCGTCAGAAATCTAGGAGCCTTATGGAACTCATCCTTGTATCCCTATGAGAACGGAAATGGCATGCTGATAGGCTTCCAGACATCGAAAAATCATCCCGTTCTTCAGGTATCCAATAAATTCATGCTGAACAAAATATGTCATCATTCAGAAGCGACGAGGGAATTAAAGGTTAAAAATTGGATATCGAAAGTATGGAACTCATCACACCGCAATGATAAGTACAGTCAAAGCAGTCGATGCTTTTTACCCGATGATATTGACCCAGATGGTATTTATAGAAGTGCTGAGTTTTGTGATATTGGAAAATATTACATACAAGGCATTCAAATCTGTTCTAAGGACATATGTAAAAATTTCAAATATGACGATTCATTTGTTTTTCTAAATGGTATGTTTTTGATAATTTACCGTATATTGCTTGATTCTACGGAAAATGTTTATATTATTGGGGAAATACTCACTACGCAAAAGCTGTATGAAAATATGTATACTTATGAATACTCAGGAAATCAAAAACTAATCCGTATTAACGATTCTCTGCGAGTTTGTGTTAATGTTCAAATTTTAAAGAATGGTGATGCAGAATGTCAACTGAATTATATTTCCGTATGTAAACCTAAAACACAACATGATTAATGTAAAATTAACGGTTGTTCAACAGTAATAAAACATCAATAATAATCAAATTGAAAAATTATCTGAAGATTGTTATCATCTCACAAATTAGTACAAAAAATTACCATTAAACAAAGAAATCCGAATCAAAAACCGAATCATGTAAATTCTAACAAACTGTGTTATAATTATGTTTCCAATGTGTTGATTATTTTTCTTCCACCATTAGCTTAAAGTGCATAAAACAAAATTAAAACAACGGGTGTTATTCATAACAGATGGTGATATAACTGAGATATATTTTTGTTATGCCGTATTGGTCGGGAAGGGTTACATCCGGAGACTTTCAGCTTCTGAGAAGGCGGAAAGGCATCCGAACGATTGGTACCTGCCAATTTTCCCGGTTATCAACCAAAACAAACCCGGGAAGATACGGATCGTATTTGATGCAGCTGCGAAGGTGAATGGCGTGTCCCTGAACTCATTGCTTCTTACAGGTCCGGATCAGCTGGTGTCGCTGATTACAGTTCTGCTCAAGTTTCGCGAATACCGTATTGCTGTTGTTGGCGATATCCGCGAAATGTTCTTTCAAGTGCTGATAAGACTGCAAGACCAGCGGAGTCAAATGATCATGTGGAACGGTGGAAACCCCTACGGAGATCCTGAAGTTTACGTAGTTACCGTAATGACCTTCGGTGCGGCATGTTCTCCAAGCTGCGCGCACTATGTGAAAAACCTGAATGCAGACAGATTTGTGGGGCAGTACCCTCGAGCGACCGAGTGCATCAAGTATGAGCATTATGTCGACGATATGCTATCCAGTATGGAGACTGAGGAGGAAGCAATGCAGTTAGCCAAGGATGTGCGTTTTGTCCATTCGCAAGGGGGTTTTGAGATTCGAAACTGGCTTTCAAATTCCAGAAAAGTCACGGGAAAAATATGAGTTTGTGTACGGAAATGGGACCAGAAAAAGTGCTCGGAATGTGGTGGGACACCGCAACTGATACATTTACATTCAGGCTATCACCGAAACATGACGCGGAGCTATTGTCCGGGGCCAGAATGCCTTCGAAACGAGAGGTTTTAAGAACACTGATGACAATATATGATCCGATGGCATTAATTGGGAATTTCCTGATGTATTTGAAAATTCTTCTGCAGGAAATTTGGCGTTCCGGGTGCGCCTGGGACGATCGAATCACAGGAAAGCTGGCTGAGAAGTGGATGATCTGGATTACAGTGCTGCCCGACGTACGTAAAGTGAGCGTTCCTCGTTGCTATCGTCACATCACATCTGCTAGAGCTACGAACGTTGTTCAACTGCACGTCTTCTGTGATGCAAGCGAAAACGGAATCGCCGCCGTGGCATATTTTAGATTCGAAGAAGGTGGGGTGGTAGCATGTGCGATGATCGGATCAAAGACAAGGGTAGCACCACTGAAATTCCTCTCAATCCCACGTCTAGAATTACAAGCTGCCGTAGTCGGTGCACGTTTGGCAGACAGCATTACAAGCTCACACAGGATGAAGATTGCACAACGAATATTCTGGACTGACTCCCGCGACGTTGTATGCTGGATACGATCTGATCATCGACGCTATAGTCAATTCGTAGCGTTTAGAGTCAGTGAGCTGCTGGAAACTACCGGTGGAGATGAATGGAGATGGGTATCTACGAAATCAAATGTAGCTGACGACAGAACGAAGTGGCAACGACTGCCGGACTTACAACCCACAAGTCGCTGGTTCTGCGGACCAGACTTCCTATTGAAACCAGAAAGCGAGTGGCCAGGTGAAGGTGGAGATTCAGGGACGACTGCAGAGGAGATTCGTCCAAGTGTTCTTTATCACATGATCACGGAGCCACTGATGTGCTTCGAGCGTTTTTCCCAAATGAAACGACTACTGAGAGCGGTCGCGTACGTCCACCGATACATCGAAAACCTTCGTAATCGAATCAAGCAGGAACCTGTCGATCTAGGACCACTTGCGCAAGAAGAGCTGCATCGTGCCGAACAAACCATCTACCGTCAAGTTCAACGGCAAGCCTATCCGGACGAAATTCACCTGCTGAGCAACGTGGATCAGGACAAGCAACCTTGGCTACGCACCATCCCTAAGGCCAGCCCGTTATACAAGCTGTGTCCAGTTATCGACGAACGCGGCGTACTACGAATGCGTGGACGAATTGAGGCCTGCGAGTGGGTGGATGAATCCGTCAAGTATCCGATCCTGCTTCCGAGGCGACATTATGTAACCGATTTGGTGGTAGCCGATTATCATGCCAAGTATCGTCACCAAAATCATCAAACGGTGATGAACGAAATAAGGCTGAAATATTACATTCCACGTCTTCGAGCTGAGTACAACCGAGTCCGCAGAAATTGCCAGCATTGCAAGATAAGTCGTGCGAATCCGCAGCCCCCCGCAATGGGAAATCTTCCTCCAGCACGCTTGGCGGCGTTTCAGCGACCTTTCTCGTACACCGGTATAGACTATTTCAGCCCGATGTCAGTAGCAGTCGGACGACGCGTTGAGAAACGTTGGGGCGTCCTGTTCACTTGCCTGACGACGAGAGGTGTACACATCGAGCTCGCGCATTCACTTACGACGGATTCCTGTATTCTTGCTCTGCGTAACTTCATCGCTAGAAGAGGATCACCGCTTGAGATCATTAGCGACCGAGGCACAAATTTCGTTGGAGCTTCACGCGAGTTGCGAGAAGCTTTGAAGACCGTCGACGAGGATAAACTAATAGCCACATTCGTCGGACCAAACACCAAGTGGACGTTTAACCCACCAGCCGCCCCACACTTTGGAGGCTGTTGGGAGCGATTAGTGCAGGCAGTCAAGAAGATCATGTACGAGTTCAACCCCCCACGGCTACCAACTGATGAAGTCCTCCGAACATTGCTCATGGAGATCGAGATGATCATCAATTCAAGACACATACCGCTAGATACCGACACTGAACCTCCCTTAACACCTAACCACTTCTTGTTAGGGTGTTCGAATGGAAACAAGCCCCCGATCGCCTTCGACGACCGTCCCTTAGTACTCAAGCAGTCTTTGAAGATGGCCCAGTTGTACGCTGACGAGTTTTGGAAGAAATGGGTGATTGAATACCTGCCGACGCTAACCCGAAGGACAAAATGGTTCCAGCAGACAAAGCCCATCGAAGAAGGTGAATTGGCCTTGATCGTGGACAACAATCTCCCAAGGAACTGCTGGCCGAGGGGCCGCATCGTGAAGGTCGTTCGATCCAGTGACGGCCAGGTGCGACGGGCAACCGTGCAGACAGCGAATGGTCTTTTGGAGAGACCAGCGACCAAGGTTGCAGTGTTAGACGTCGGTGCCAACGGTGGTAAGCCACTTCAATAGCAGTGGCGTACCGGGGGGGATTGTTACAACCCTACGGGATGTGCCACACCTCTAGCAACTCAGCAACATTGACCCTGGTCTCAAACTGGCAACCGATCTGTCAACCACCCACCGAGCGCTGGGTGACGTTTCCGTGAGTACGAGACTTATTCACTAGTTATCAGAAAGTGTGTGTGCATAGGTGAGCTAGGGAAATTAATAATTAGAGTGCAATTATTTAGTTTTTTTTTCTATCTAAATCTAATTAAAAATATTTCGATTAGTGCCAGCTTCGATATTTGCACGATATATTAATTTACGATATACACAACATATTTGTTAACGAGATATACAGGTAAACACGATTGGGAAAGAAAACATGCAGATATAACCTAATTCTAAAACAATTCCTTACAGTAATAGCATATATAGTACGGATGGTTGTGCAAGTACGGGCAGATTAAGTAAAAAAAGAAGAACACTAAACGTAAGTACATGCAGTGAGACTAGATACGATTGAAACCCTAAACACTGAAATAATCAATTCATAATACTAAGAACAAACGCACAAACCTACATGAAGAATCTAACCTAAGACAAATTGTATCATTCTTCCAAAGGGATTTTATAACATCACCCGGCAAAATATAGTTACAAAATCGGAAATAACTTTTCTTCTGGTCTGTCTGATTGCTTGCGCAACACCATGTCTGAAGTCAATCGAAGCAGGAGTGACACGAGTGCAATAATTTTATTCGGAGATTTTAATCAGTCTCGACTGGTCTGGAAGAAAAACAACAATGACGAATTTGCTTTTGTCGACCCGCAACAATCCCTAATTTCTATTGCTGGTCATATGCTTCTTGATACTATTGTCTTCCAAGGGTTACGACAACGTAACCTGATCAATAATTGCTCCGGTCGTATTCTTGATCTAGTACTGTCCGATGATACGAGCATGACAAAAGGAAGAGTAGCTGAAGCACCAGAGCAGGTCGTTCCCATTGATCGCTATCATCCTGCCCTGACTTTCACCGCAATACGCCTGCCTGCAGTATCGTTTAACAATGATGATGACTTCACTGGTCGTGACTTTCGGCGTGGAAATTATGTTAGATTGAACCAGTTGCTGTCGGAGACTGATTGGTCTGATGTGTTGTCGAGTCCTGACGCCAACAGCGCCACGAATGCTTTTACCAGAATTCTCCATTCCTGTATCATGCAAGCTGTACCACTCAAAAGACCCCCTAGGAAACCGGCTTGGTCCAATGCTCAACTTCGCGCTTTGCGCAGGAATCACTCCAGATTGTTGCAGAAGTACTGTCAGTGGAGATGTCCATTCACAAAACGCCAATTCGATGAAGCGAGTCGTCTCTATAGAGGATACAATCGATTTTTGTATAAATGCTACGTAAAAAGGAGGCAAGATGATCTTCGGCGGAACCCAAAACGCTTCTGGAGCTTCGTTAGTTCAAAACGTAAAGAAAATGGTCTGCCAACTTCGATGCACCTAGGTGGCCTTCATGCTCGCACTGCAGAGCAGAAATGTGAACTGTTTTCTAAAAAATTCGCTAGCCTTTTTGAAGACCGTGTTCCATCGATAGATGAAATAAGATTGACTCTGAATTTTGTACCGAGAGATGTGATAAACTTGGATGTGTTTGACATTTCAGAAGTGATGGTTGAATCAGCAGTACTAAAGCTGAAGCTATCATACAACCCCGGTCCAGATGGCGTTCCTTCGTGCGTCTTTAAAAGGTGTGTTGGTAGGCTGACCGCACCTCTTCAAGCTATTTTCAACAAATCTCTCCAATTTCAACAATTTCCTTCCGCATGGAAGTCATCGTATATGCTTCCTGTACATAAAAAAGGAGACAAAACCGACATCTCTAATTACCGAGGTATAACATCGCTGGCAGCTGGCTCCAAGTGTTTTGAATCCATTGTCAACGAAGTTTTGCTATGCACGTGTCGAAAATACATTAGCTCTTACCAACACGGGTTTTACCCCAAAAGATCGGTGAATAGTAAGCTTTGCGAATTTGCGACGACTGCCATTACAGCAATGGGTGCTGGAGCGCAACTTGACGCAGTTTACACTGACATAAAAGCTGCCTTTGACACCGTAAACCACGGGATCCTTTTGGCAAAACTGCAACGACTGAAAGTTTCAAACAGACTGTGTAAGTGGCTTCGATCATACTTAGGCAACAGACTATTGACTGTTAAAATTGGTATAACGCAACTCAGCTGGTTTTCTCCACTGTCCAGCGTGCCCCAAGGGAGTAATCTGGGTCTTCTACTATTCGTATTGTTTTTCAATGACGTCGTAAACGTTCTGGTAAGCAGTGGGTTGCTCATTTATGCTGATGACTTGAAAATTTTTCTTGGCATCCGACGAGAAGCTGATTGCAGACGACTTCAAGAGCTTATTGACCTTTTTGCTTCATGGTGTAGCCACAACTTCCTTAAAGTGAGTGTCTCCAAATGCTCTATAATATCGTTCCATCGCTGTAGAATGCCTGTTCACTACAACTACACGATGCATGGGGAGCAACTGGAACGTGTTGATAAAATTAAGGACCTTGGAGTGCTTCTTGACGCGCAAATGACATTCAAAATGCATTATTCGGAAATAATTGACAAAGCCAATCGTCAGCTAGGCTTCATTCTAAAAACTGCTCATGAGTTTGATGATCCCTTGTGCCTACGTGCTCTGTATTGCTCGCTCGTCCGGTCTATTCTGGAGTATGCATCAGTTGTTTGGTCCCCTTACGAAGCGGTGTGGATCACTAGGATTGAATCCATTCAGCGGAGGTTTGTAAGGTCTGCTCTTAGAAATCTGCCCTAGCGTGACCCTTTAAATCTACCCCCATATGCAGATCGCTGTGCTTTGCTGGGCATTGAAACGCTTCAAAATCACCGTTTGGTGGATCAAGTTGTATTTGGAGCAAAAATACTTCGTGCGGAAATTGACAGTGCACCATTGCTTGAGCGTTTGCAGATTTATGCTCCTCAACGTGTTCTTCGATCCAGGCAATTTCTACAACCAAGGACAAGAAATACGACGTATGGCTCGAACAATCCTCTCAACTCCATCTCCAGACGTTTTCAGGCAGGTTATGATGTTTTCGACTTCAATTTGTCAACTAACACATTTAAAGAACGGTTACGCTCAATGCGTGTTTTTAGCTAATAACTAGTATTATTATTATACATTAGGATTTCATTAAGACCATGTTGTCGGATGATATGATTACAAATAAACAAATAAGCCTCCACACGAAGCAGTACCTTGCTTGAAATAGTTGCAATAAACATGAGCATTTGCATACAACATTACATGCAATGCATGAAAAATACCCGATTTCTAATGTTATTTTTTATGTTTTGTGACGCTCCATTTATGTGCATGATATTGAACAAAAATTCACACTACTGTCTGGAGCTGTGCAATTAAATTTACCACACCGAAAAATATAATAAATTTTAACAAGCGCGTCAAATATTTCCTCGATTGATTTCAAGCCAAAGGAAACGTTAACAACGAAATTGTTTGCAATCCTTCACAGATAAAAAGAAACATTGAATTTTCGGCGTTATCTAATGCACATGAAGGGAATGTTAGATTTGGTAGAAAATAATAAGATATTTTATGTAAATTTAAGCCAGATAACGCTTGAATCAAGCCTGTTGTATGAAATAATGCAAACATTGTTGTATGGCGTATGAAGGATTTCAAACAATTTCGTTATTTACGCTTCGTTTGGCTTGAAATCAATCGAGGAGATAGTCTCCGCACCTGTGAATTTTTTTATTTCTTTTTTTCTACACCATGTCCAATATATTCTCATACAAAATAAAACTCAATTTATTTCAAATCGATAATCCTGATTTTATTGATAACTTTACCCATTATATTGCAATATAATACTGATCAACTACAGCTATGTTTTGCAATAACACCGTCTTTAACCGTCTTGACCAGCTCCAGACGTTTTTCGAAACCGTCACAGGCGGTAAGCACGTCTTCCATCGGCATTTCGTCCCGAATTCGTTTGATTGCGGTTTTGAATTGGTTCATATTAAACAGATAAAAAGAAACTTGTTGCCACCACCTCATTTCGTCATGTAACTGATTTACCTGGTGAAACCTCGTGTTTGGCTAACTCTCCGGCAGTATGATCGTAAGGTGGTTTGAATTTCCAGAGACGTCAGGGCTATCCGCCAATTGATTTAAGTCAGTCGGGTAGCTACGCTTTCAATCCGCTCGGAAATGTCATTTGCGAACCTGTTCATAATGCTTATCGCTTTTGAGGAAACGACCGAATCGCGTTAAAATGCTTCAGCACCTGGTAGATGAAGTGCTATGCGTTTTCTTCTACCAAACCTTGCTGCAGATGGTTGTGGTCTGTTTGGGAATTCAAAGTCTATTATTGCCGATAGACGTCTAGGTCGAAATAGTGCTAATTGAAAGAAAATTCTATTGTTAAGTCTTAAGATAGCATTTGGTGGCCCTAAAAAGGACCGTTGCGTTTTAATAATGTTACGGCCCTGGTTGTATTTTCTACGATGGTTGAGAGGGCCACAATCTTGAACGCGTAGAAGATAGCTATGGAACCGCATACTCGCTGCCATATGCTGTGACCAGTGCTGAGCTCCATCACGGTACTGAGAGCATTAGAATTGACAAATGAGATTCTTGCAAGTGACAATCACAGCAACAGAAAAGCCTCTCACTCTCTCAAACTTCTCATAATCAAGAAATAACAACCGACAGATATTTTTCTCTCGCGTTTCTCACTCATAGAATAAATATACCGTCATGGAAATTGACCGTCATTTTACTTCTCTAGTAAACAGACGATCATGATGGTCATCGCTAGTAGCGCTGTTTCTACCGTCCAATTCAGCAGACATTACCCCGTCAGTGGCGATATGTCCGCAGCTTGAGCTTTACGATTGAAGGTTTAGTTGTTGTTCTTGTTCTTTATGTGTTTGACCTGGGTACCTTTTCAGGTTTTACACTACGAAATTTATTTATTTCTAACAGAAAGCTGAAGTTCACTGACATCTTCGTAAAAAATGGAAGGTAAATTTTTGAATAAACATATAGTGTAGAGTAGCAAGGGGGGGGCGAAGGGGGGAAACTTCGATTTTTTACACTTTAGCTGTTTATTCCATTCTGGGCCATAAGCCGATTTGTCCCCTGAGCGGCCATTCCGTAACAGGTTTCCGTGGTCCGAGTGATCGTGAACATTTTCAGAAGAAAACCTTGGGAATGTGGGCAGCAAAAGTCATGAAATTTCTCTAGTAGGATATTTGTCAACAATGTCAACATTTAGTGGCCATCTGATGATTTGTTTTCGGTCCTGTCAGGTTTCCGTGGGGCCTCGAGTGGTCATTAACATTTTCGAAAGGAAACTCTAGTAATATGAGTTGGAAAATTCAGAAAATTTCTCCAGAAGGATATATCTCAACGTTTTGTGGCCATCTAAAGATTTATTTTCGGGCCGGTCATTCCGGAACAGCTTCCCGTTTGGCCTGGAGCGGTAATATTCAGGAGGAAACACTGGTACTATCTAAGTTGATTTTGGTATCAAAGTTCAAAGAATCAAGGTTCAAAATATTTTGCCAGGAGGATATTTTTTAACGTTTAGTGGCCATCTGATAATTTGTCCTCGGACCTACCATTTTGGAGCAGGTTCCCGTGGAGCCTTGAGTAGTGATGAATATTTTCAGAAGGAAAACCTGGCAATATGGGTTTCAAAATTCATTAAATTTCTTCAGTAGGATATTTATCAATATTTTCTGGCCACGGGAACCTGTTCCGGGGACAAATCATCAAACGGCCACAAAACTTTGAGAAATAGCCTTCTGAAGAAATTTCATGAATTTTGATACCAATATTGCCAGCATTTTCTTCAAAGTTTGTTTCTGGCAACTTGAGGTCCCACGGGTTCCGGAGTAACCGGCTCGGGGGCAAATCATCAGATGAGCACAAAACGTTAAGAAATATCCTCCTGGAGAAATTTTTCGAGTTTTGATACCCATATTGCCCAGGATTCCTTCTCAATACGTTCATGGCAATTCGAAGCCCAACGGGAACCTGTTACAGAATTTCCGTTTCAGGAACAACTCGGCATATGACCCATAATTGTATATAAATAGCTTGTACGAATTATTCCAAAGATTCGGGAAATGCAACTGAAATTCCCAAATAGTGTCTCAGTACCGCACCACAGCCCCGACAACCCCGGATTTCCGGGAACCAGATAAATCCAAACAGAAATTGCCGATAATATCCATGAAACAGGTGAGTCTTTGAATCCAACGGTGCCAAAAGAATTAAAATTGGACAATAATTGCCAGAGTTTAACACCTATTATGTTGAAAATAATTTGTCTTGCATATCGTTCTCAGAGATAATTAGTGAGTGATTGATTTTTCTACTCTCTTCATATCACTTACTCCAGCAGTGAAGAAGGCTTTTGCTACAAACGGTCAAATGAGATCAACCTGTTTGTGAGAGACACAGTATTTGACCATCATTCGTGAGTTCTAATGATCATGAGAAGATGATGGTCATAGTATTATAACCGTCATGAAAATGCACAACACTGGCTGGGACATTTCACTTTCTCAAAATTATTTGATTCCTATCGAATGATTGAAATTTCAAACAGCACAAGAGAAAAATTCAACCAAACAAACCCTTTAATAAGCAAGTTGATTTGGTCGTACTGAAAAGGACGGATTTAGTTGACGGGAAAGAAACATTGTTCGCTATTGAACTTGGGTTTTCTAGGGTCAGCTCCTCATCGGTGCGGGTGGCCATCTGCAGGTGACGTGGGATGATTCTTGCCCCGTTGTTGTCACGGGCGGCTTTTCCCATGAAATCGTAGGCTCAAGCAGCCTTCTTTCTCGCAGCGATGTTGACGGGAGCATCGACCCAAACAGCCAACTGCACCAACTTCTCTGGATAACGAATGCACACCAATGCACCCTCCAGTGTACTGGCTCGCCTATTGCGTTGCTACAGCACATTTTGCTCTGCACAGTACTACGACTACCGTAAGACTGAATCAAATTTTCTGCTAAGAGCTGTTAATGGCGTTGGATGCTATTGCACGAAAGAAAACGGTACCAACGAAGTCAATGTGATACAAATTGCATCAAAGGGGACGAACTTCTGTTATTGCGCCACAATAATTAGTTTTAATTAGTCTTAACAGAAATATTCTTAATTTGCTTGCCATTACCCACAACTAATCCGCTATGCACAACTAGGAACTACGACGCACCCAACATGGTCGGTCTCTGACGTGTCGCAGTTCGGCTCAAATTATCCCATCTAGAATTTTGTTCGTTAGTTATTCAACGTTCTTTGTGATACATTCCAGGACGCGGCGATCAGCCGTGACGCGATAATTGAATTACAAACAGCACAATAGAAAAATTCAACCAAACAAACTCTTTTGTTAATAGACTGATTTGGTCGTCCTGAAAAGGACGGGTTTAGTTGACGGAGGAGAAATAGTTTGCGATTCCACTTGGGTTTTTCGGGAATTTTGTCTTGTTACGGGAGGCTTTTTCCCGCCAACTCGCAGGCTTTTTTAATTTTTTAATCCAATATCGACCACAAATTCTCGATCGGATTCAAGTCCAATGACTGATACGTGATCTACGAAAAAAACGCTTTAGTTTTACGAGCTATATGTTTTGGGTCGTTGTCTTGTTGAAAGAGGAAGTCATGCTCGAGCCCAACATTCAGCTAGGAAACCTCCAGATTTTCGGAGAGGATGTCGATATACTTGTCGGCCGTCATAATTCTTTCAATATGGACCCATGCTCCCATTCCTGACTAAACAAAGCACACCCACACCATAATGTTGCCTCCATCGTGCTTTACTGGTTTTCTTACATTTTTGTCCAGAAGTTCCTCGTCTGGTTTGATCCGAGGGTATGGATCAAACCAGGCGAGGAACTTCTGGACGTTATTTGGTACCAAACAGCTCGAATTTGCTTTCGGCGGTCCAAAAAAACTTTTTCGCAAATTCCAATCGTTTGATTCTATTACGCTTACTGATGTGAGGACGGCGTACGGCAAACTTGTTCTTAAGCCCTTCTTGTTCCAATCGCAGACGAACAGTTCTTGCGGATATTTTTAGAGACAAGCTTTCTCTGATCGCACGGCTTGTTATTTTCGGGTTACTTCTCGCTTCTCGTAGTATTCGAGGACTTGTCTGACTGTTGTCAAACGATTTCTTCCTCGTCCACCTTTATCACTCACATTTCCCCGCTGTTGATAATTTTTCCAAAGCTTATGAACCGCAGAAAAGCTGACTCCGAACTTTTTCGCGATTTTCCTGCATGAGAGACCATTTTCACAATCTCTCACAGTAAGTTTTCGCACTTGCAACGATATTTTCATGCTTTCGATGTACTTCAAACAACAAACTCGAAGCTTTGCATCTATGACGCAAACACAATTACAAAAGTTTGACACTTGCAATGGTTACGTCCGTTATGAGTGGATAAGAGGAGAGTTTATCGATATGGTGTTGTCTGTAGTGATAAAAAATAATGTCACTGTGGTGTGTACTTTATTTTTGCCAGCTTAAATTGTTAAACATTTTCTTAGTATATCTATCACAGATTAATGAAGCACGCCGCCCACAAACTGACACATTCATTTAAATACATATGGAATATCGATAATTTTCTTCAAACAAACTCATATGCTATACTTTATCATAGTCAACATATAATCAAATTTCTAAAGGGCTTTACAGTGTGTAGTTTTTTCTCGCCAGTACTGTATGTTGTTTAATTCTTGAGTTATGATCATTTGAATGCGTCCAAATTTACTTTGAATTGGGCTTAAGTTCATGATTACATGATTTAGTTCACGGTGTATTTTTGTGTTCTCGAATTCGAATTCATGAATCAGTGAACTGCTCTGGGCACGGATTGTTTTTTCATGGGTATTAAACATGAAATGAAACTTAATTAAATTCAAAGAAGAAAATAAGTTCAACCACTTGTTAGCCGATTTTGAGGAACCGGAAACGGAAAAATATTTTCAACCTGTTTATATGTAGATATATATGAGAACAAAAGTAGGTCATTTTTACATTTTTTACATTTTTACATTAATAGCACATAATAGAAATTATAATGCAAAATAACTGAAATTTTTCTGATCAAACGGTGTACGAATGAAGTCATTCTGTTAAAACGAGAATGATTAGCGTTTAAAAACCTTTCACTTTAGGACGCCCTCATTTATCAAAATTTTGAAATGACACCCGATATAGAATAATGAAACGTAGTTCATTGTAAAAAACAAACAAACAAATACCAGTATAATTCTCCATTAATTGACTTAAGATTATATTCTCCATTAATTGACTTAAGATTATATTGGATATAAACCAAAGACCCAGGCCCAAAATCATGGCCTTGAGCATCGTCACTGTTTTCCAATGTTTTGAAGGGACAAATCATGGAATATACAAGCGTTTCAAATGCCAAACTTCAATTTACTACAGCTCAGCATATGAATGATTCACATTTTCTGTATGGCTTTTCTGTAATTTCTTAAACCTGTGCAATCAAAAATTCGAAGTTTTGATGCATTGCCATAATTTCGGACATTTATAAACTGTCCCGTTCAGTTCACCTAAAAACGTCAACCTCAGCAGCCTTGCTTGCATTACAATTTAATTTGGTTTACTGAGGTTCAAGGTGTTAATCAAATGAAATGTCAAACGAGTCACAAATGTGGGAAACTACAATCAACTAACAGCGAGTTCGATAATGTCACACGCTCCACAGAATAACCCGGATTATTTGATTAAATATCGCATAATTCCTCAAACATATTGATAGTTTAATGTGTGGTTATGACACAGGACATTGACAACAAAATTATTCGCTTTCGTTCCCTGGAAGTCAACGCACGGAAAGGTGCTAATAAGGCAACATCGCGTCACATAGCGACAGTGTGTCTTCCAGGCAAGTCTGGTTGACCAGCTGTGATCACACGTTCTTCTTCTTCTTCGTCAGCATTATTATTTCACCAATCGCCAGGGTTGAAGTGGTTTTTTTGTTAAGAGTGATTCTTCTTTGTAAGCGGCAAATAAGAAAGTTACACCTTTGATGATCAACTGGTATAGAAAGGAAAACGAGAATTAATTATATGCTCCCTGATAACCCATTTTGCTGTGTTTGGACACGTTGAAATGCGAAAAAACCTGATTAGCCAGAAGTAAGCCGGTTCTGAGATGAGTTTTCCCGAAAAATGGACCTGGTGATAGAATATATCGAGCTTTTCGAATGGTACAAGGTCAGTGCTCATTGGCGTTCGGCCGCAGACGGTCAGATCTCACAGTTAGCTCTCTGTTATCTAGTGTATTCTTTTCTCAACAGCTTCACATTTGTGGTGTTTGTTTCATTGATTTACTATTCAAATTTTTGTCAACAAAAACATTACCGGTTTTCCAACCACGAAGATGAAGTCGGTAACTCTAACAGGTACGTCAAGCATCGTTGAATTTGATGGCACTATGTGGTATATTTCAACCTATTTATCCAAACGAATATGGGTTACACGTGTCTATATGCCTGTGGTATATACCAGGGCCTGGATCAAAACCGTTCAAAATTAATTTCGATTGGTTTGGTTTGTTCTAGAATGAATTTCGGATGATCAGTTTATTACTAAGTTTATTCTATATCTTTATACAATGTTCAAACCAAAATCACGAATTTTATTGTTTTTTTACTGTCTTAATTTTGGCTACAACAAGATATGTATGAGACTAGCATGCCATTCTTTGGTTACCATTCGGTGAAATAGTTGTCCGTTAATACAACCTAGTTCCCAGTATTTATGTGTTTCGGAACATCTCTTCGCCTTATTAACGGAACCAGTAGACGGAATTGAAAACAGTGCAAATCCAGTATTGGGAACCATCTGTTCACTGAACTACTGTCATTTAAAAAATATTCGCTTGTTTCTGGCAGGGTTAGATTTTAATTACATGAAATTTTTTAGCCTGTTGCCAAAACCGATCGGCCGCTGTAATATAGTTTGCTCCGTAAGGCTAACTCGCATTTGACCTTGTATATGAGAAAATTGATTTTCTGGTAATTGGTTTGTTTTTATTCCGTGCTAAGTGAAGTTTTACATTGTTCAACGCAACTCAATTGTAACGCATGTGCTATTTTGAAAAGCTTATTTCTTATATCAACAAATGGGTGTCGTGAGATACCCAAGTAACATCTTCCAAAACATCTTTTATATTCAACACTTACTTTTCATGTTTCATTTAAGTAATTCTGCTGTAACAAAACATATATTTCATATATTTATTTCACGTATTACAAGATTCTAGATATTTCATTGATGTTGCTAGAATTGCTCTCTAAGACCATACAAAACAAACATTGAAGTTATTCAAGACTTGTTTGTCTTTGGAAATTCGGAGTTTAATAAATTTAGTAAATTATCAACTGAAATGTATGTATGTATGGTAGCCACCATCCCCTCTAGCCCTTGGCTTGGATGCAGCTCCACTTAACAGCAAGATCAAATTGGGCCACCGATCTGAATTCGCACTATCGCTGTATGAAGGGCCAAAAACGGAGGGGTGGACCCGTAAGCAGAGACACTTACACGAAATCCACGGGAAATTAAGAATCTCCTTCCAACAATATGATCCAACAAATCGAATAACACAATTCGCAATACTCATTAAGCTTTCTACAGGATGGCTTGTTAAGAAGGGCGCGTCACTCTCCCTGAAACTGTTGGAGTAGAACTCGCAGCACCACACTCGAATCGGTAGGATAAGAAATGATACTGTTTGTTCGCTCCTAGACTCAGGCAGTCAATCAAACCATCGTCCAGTTTCAGCTTGAATGATACCCTGGTGCTCCTCCCAACCCAGTATTTATTATATTTATATAAATATAGATGTAATGTAATAATAATATGTTATATATGAATATATAGTAGAGCAAAAATTATATAAGGATATTTAGTTAAATTATGTAATAGTTGGATTTCACGAGCCTATGATAACCATGTTAAACTAAATTAATTAACCTGCTGAAATAATAATATTAAGGCAGTAATAATAATATGCAGCTTCGTACCACTTTGTATCACTGATGGGTGACTGTATCTCTGGAATGTGAAGGTCATCTTGTTATTCATTGAGGTATAAATATCAATAAAGCTTTCAATTGTATATAAAACCATAATATTATATTATTACGTATTTAATCATGACATATAGATATATAACCTTCTGGAATGAAGAGCATTTATTAATTTTGATTATTATTTGATATAATGTAATAAAATAATTATACCGGCCGGATCACCAAACTGAAGCAATTAAAATTTTATTAATTATTTTATTACTTCTTCCATAATATTATATTTATGATATGCAATTAACAATGATGAACAGCTGTGTTCCTCTGAACCGCTCAAATAGTAGTTGATGATCGTGTACTGAAATGTTAAGGTCATATTACGCCATTTAATGGAAAATATAATGAAGGAATTAAAGGTTGAGTGGTCGAGAGAGTCGTCAACATTTCTATTAATGAAAATATGCTAGAGCTTGTAAAAAACATGCATCATATAATAACACATACTAGTATCTACACATCTATATATACATCCATTGCTACTTTCGAGAAGGCCACTCCGACGGTGCTAGATACAGCTGAAAATTGATCCCCATTCTTACTGCTGCTTCTACCAGAAGATGATCATCCTATAACCGCAGGACCTCCTCTCCTAAACTGTATGGTACCTGAGAGAAATTTACCTTTCTGGCGTAATACATGTAATGAAATATACAGAATTAGGCTATGAATAAACAATGTCCTATAAGATAAAATATATAGTGAGGGTATCTTGTAATATGAATTGAAAATTACATGTGTGCCGACTGCTGTTTTGTTGCAATTGTAGACAAACTTGCGCATCCATTATGAACCAGAAAATTTAGGCAATGTATGACCGCCATGAAAAAAAAAAAAGAATTTTAAATTTTAAATTATTTTGTAATACCTGACGACCTGGAAGACCTGAAAGATATGAGAATGGAAAATTATGATATGATGTACCGGTCGCACCCCCTCACTTCGCTATTGTCGGATTGACAACATTGCCCAGGCTACGCCAACCAGCGTCTCCATGTTTCAGCTGGCAGTCTTTTGTGATCATATGACTCGTGGAGGCGTGAGGTAGGAACTTGTGAGGACCAGAGGTCGGTCGCACCCTCCTGCCAAGTTGTCAACTCACCATTTGAAGCCCTAGTAAATTATCAACTGAAATATATCTAAAAGAAATGCTCAATGCACATAAGTTCTGATATTGTCTAAATAAAGAAATAATAAAAGCATATTCTGTGAAGCAAACGGTAGATTCATAGAGGTTGTTATTATTGCTCAGACCTCATAAAGAAAATGGCTTAAATTATAAAACCTGCTACCTTCTTCTCATTATTGACCCTCTATAACCTATATTTTTTATGGTAGTGACTACTAAAAAATGTACTTGAAAAAAAAATGCAACAGAAAAAATGCAATATTCACTTCAAGTCGGATATTTTTGAAACTCTCAGGGAATAAAACACACACGGAAGAAACAAAGTACCCAAAATTAAGTTCATTTCACCCAACTCTGGAGCTCCGTGAGGGAAGCCAAATTTGTTTCTTCCATGCATATTAGCCATGTTTATGCAATGTTGGTTTATTCAACCACCTCTCCTAGGCTAATTGGCCGCACCTTGGACTTAACGCTACCTGTTGAAGCTTGTGCTACACTTGCACCATCTTTCTCACACTCCACTCTTTCTTCAAATAGAGTAAGGGGATATAATGTAAGCCTAGCTCCTTCATTCGACCTATGTACCAAATATGTCATTAATTCAGCGATAACCCACAAAATTAAGTTCCTATCAAGATGATCGATTTTATTCGAATCAATTCAGACATGTTTTACCAATTTACTGTTGTTTACTTCCGTGTAATTAACGATTTTCTCAGTTTTTTAGGCATCATGATTTCGCTGGTTAAGCTGAACAGATTATCTCCATGATTTTCGAATAATCTAACTTCTGTTAAATTGAACCGATAAACCGAATAATGCAGATGTACAGAAAATATTCACAGGTTATAAACTCACTCTTCATATAGATGAAATGACAATGATTTAACAAGAAACCCGTACACTCAATGTTAGGAACAAATTCATTTCTTTGTTCCCTACTATGGTAGAATTGTCAATGGAAAATTATGAGTTTCGATTGTATATTCTCCAAATGGCTCATCCAAACATAAACCAAACGAACACAACCTGTGCAGAGCGAATTATTATGTTTTCATTGGCTAATAAATCATAAGTGAAAATCTATTTCGAAGCAGTTACAGTTAAGTTTATTCTGTGAACATTTTTGTTGGGCAAAGCAAATACAAATACAGGAAAGGTGGAAAGCGTTGTATGTATTGGTCCCCACCAGTATGGGAGAATACAAGGAAAGAACAATATCAAGTGTAGAAAGACTGTAATGGGGTTTACCATTAACCGTACTGGTGGGGACCAGTACATACAACGCTTTCCGCCTTTCCCCTCCGAGGTCTATAAGTCATAGACGACGAGTGGATGTATGGTAAAGCACAAGTCGTATGCCAAAAATAAACCCAAAAGGAGCGGGAATAGTTTCTCTCCCATGTAGGGGATTTGGGAGTAAAAGTAGACAGTTCGTTAGAACTATTAAAAAAGCTATCGGTAGTATATGAGCACGATCAAGTGCACAGATTTTTGCCAGTCAAGGTGGTGTATTCGATCACGCCTTGACCTACCCCGCATGGGGATGCTTGGCAAAAGTCTGTGTTTCCTGTTTCGGAATACTACCTCAAAATGCCCTCCGCTCAATTTCAAACTACTTCTATTCAATTTTCACAGCCTGCCGTGAGCTAACGGAACTATCAATACTTTCTCTTCACAACTTTGTTCTAGCAAAAAAATGCTGTCTACTCCTAGAGCCTCATGGTGATGAGAAATTATTTCCTTCTCAAAAACAACATCATTACCGTATCCTATTTATCGGTTCGATTAGGCGCCTTCCTTACCTTTAAGACGTGAAATCCGGTCCACTTTATTGTCTGCTGGACGAAACAGGTGGAAGAATTGACCTTCCAGAAGGCACCGAACCGGAGCGATAAACAGAACGCGGTGGCTAAAACTCGTGCAAGAAAACTGTACAGGGAGTGGCTCACAAAACCGTTCTGCATTGTGATGGACGATGAGACCTACATTAAAGCCGACACCAAACAAATTCCAGGATAGGAACACTACGTCGCCACCTCTAAGTTGGCCGTTTCGGAGAGTGTACGGAAGAAGAAACTGTTGAAATTCGCCAAAAAATTCATTGTCTGGCAAGCGATCTGCGGATGTGGCAAAATGAGTCAGCCCTTCATCACCTCTGGAACCGTCAAGGGTCAAATCTACAAGGACGAATGCCTACAAAAACGACTTCTGCCCTTCTTGAGATCTCACGATGGCCCGACACTGTTTTGGCCGGATTTGGCATCTTCCCACTATGCCCGGCCCGTCTTAGACTGGTACAAAGATAATAATTTAGTTTTCGTACCATAAGACGTCAACCCTCCAAACACTCCGGAACTTCACCCAATTGAAAAATTTTGGGCAATCATGAAGGCAAAGCTCGTTAAAACTCCAAAACTGGATAAAAGTAAGTAAGCAAGTGGGTCCTATCATTGCCCAAAATTTGATGAAAGGGGTCAAGGCAAAGGTGCGGGCATTTGGGTTGGGAGAAGAGGTTCAATAAACCAATGCTGTCAAAACTTAACCATTTAGTAGTACTTTATTTCCAGAAAGTTTGAAAAGAATCGGGCTCAAGGAAAATTTTTGGTGACCTATTTTGTGTGTCCAAATTTCATCGAATACAGTCTTTAATTAACGGACGTTCCCTTACAGTTTTCTTGTTCTCCTGGAAATGTTACTCAATTTTTGTAAAAAGAGAATCAAATCAATTTTGTGAGAAAAAGAGAAAGGAATGCAACTCTATTAAGTCACTGAGTTAAAAGAAACGATAGCTTGGATGCTTGGATGCATGCCACGGTCAGTTTCAAAGTTAACGGTGGACATTTTTAGACAAGCAAACCTTAATGTACAATTCTTTCTGAACACTTTTATTGTCGAAATATTCTTTAGATAACCATGGAAACCAAATTTTCCATAAATTTGGTCACATGGTTTGATGAAGAATGTTGAAGTCTTGCCACCGGAATTTGAACGTGAAATAATGTTACTGCTGAGTTATTGTTTCGTTAAGGCCCATACTGGACACAACTGTCTCGAGCAGTCGTGGAATCGAATGGTCGTTTCAACAGTCGTTGTCAGTTTTGACTAGGTATCGACGCTATATTGAAAGGAATCGAAATTGAAACCCAGAGACATTTTTAACTAGCACTTGTTTAGATCTAAAAAGTAAAATCAAACATTATTAGAATTTATCAACAGTATTTACGAGCAATTTTCTTCAAATTCCAATAGGAAAGCTTTTCGTTTGACGGATAGGCCTATTTCGTCTGCAACTAATGGATTTCTTCAGTGTCCAGGGCTCAAATTGTCCGGTTCAGTAGGTCTGGCATATAAACCAGAGTTGTACGTGTACGCTTGTATTCGTATAATTTATTTCCTACCTGTAAGGACTGCATCGTTTATTATGAATACACCTTTTAAATTCTGTATGGAAAAGACTATGACTTATTTTGACAGCTGTTTAGTGTCAATGTGTTGCTGTGGTCTAACGCGCAAAGGAGCGAAATTCCCTGAAGACGTACCGGAAACAAAAATGTTCAAAACGTAGCCAAATTCAGGCGGATTTCATGTAAACTCGAACTCGGAAGCTGTACGACGACGTTTTGAGCAAAATGACATGTGCATTATCATGGATGAGGAGACGTACGTCAAATTTTATAACAGGGCACTTCCAGGGGCACAGTTTTACACCGTGAAGCGTGGAACGGATGTCCCAAATTCGGAGAAATCGATTTTTTTTCCAAAAATTTGGAAAAAAAATGTGTTAGTTTGGCAAGCAATTTGCCAGTGCGGCATGAAATCCTTTTTTCACTACCGCAAATAAGAACGCCTAAATGTACAGGAAGGAATGCCTGCAGAGATGAATTCTGCCACTAATCCGCAAACACAAAGATTCCACACTGTTTTGGTCTGATTTGGCATCCTGCCACTAATGTGTGGAAAAGGCAATGAATCCTCCAAATTTTCCGCAAATAATTCCCATTGAGAAATTTTGGACTTTGATGAAAGGAATGCTACGGAAGAAGGCTAGAGGAGCAGATGGCATCATCAAATTAAAAAAAAGACTGGGTGAACGTAAGCAAAACCATCCACGGAACGGTTGTGCAAAACTTCATGAGGAACATCAAGAAGAAGGTTCGAGAGCTGGCCAGATCTACGAAAAATTAAAAGAGTTCTGATGAAATGGGCTTTTTTTAATGGTCAATTTAAACCATTTAAATTAATATGAGTTGCAAAATAAATAAAAAATATTTAAATACAGCAATTTTTAGGAGTACTCATAATTAACGATACAGTCCATAAGATGGAGGGAGTCACTTATAATTTAAATATATGTTCCAACCAAGCAAACAAACCTGTATTATGTAAATTACAATGTTTTGAATGTGGTCTGAAGAAACCCAACGAAAATTCTGTCGAGTCATAAATTCATAGGATGAGATGAACTTGCATCACTAAATAGACCCAATATGGAGCCTATAGACAAACATTACAACATCCCTCGAAAGTTTAGGAGCTAAAAAAAGTTCGTTTTTCAACATGATGTATAACAAAAAATATTTAAGTTAGCGTATGACTAGTTTCATGTCATTTGATGCTCAAGTATTTAATCAGTATGGTACATACTCGTGATATTAAAAATTTATATCAATCATCCAATATCATCTTGTATTTAGATGTATGGATGTCGATCTCGCACGGTATTAAGCTGACGTAGGGAACTCTAGTTTTATTAATTTATTTTATTGTTTTTGAGAAGGAAATAACTTCTCATCACCATGAGCCTCTAGGAGTAGACAGCAATTTTTTGCTAGAACAAAGTTTTTTCAGAAGCAGATAATTTCTCATCTCCATGCGAAGCGCCAGAAGCGGACAGTAATTTTATTGCTAGAACGCAAAGACATGAAGAGAAAGTGTATTGATAGGTCCGTATAGGCAACGACAGGCTTTGAAAATGAAAGATACAAGATTGAAAACGAGCGGAGGGCATTTGAACGATAGTATCCGATCAGGCACCTAACCCTTTGTCATACTACCCTATGCAGGATAGGCAAGGGGGGAAATCCCCTTGACTGACAAAAGGTTATGCAACCGATCGTGCTCTTATACTACCTATTGCTTGTTTCTAGTTCTAGCGATTTGTCCGTCTTCTAATACTGCCTAACACGGGTGAAAAATTATCTCCCGCTGTAGGGTTTTATTTTTAGCATGCACCGCCTATTTACACATTTTGCTCTTCTCGTCATATTATAACTTATAGATCTCGGAGAGAACGACGGTGAGTGGTGCAAACAGTGATTCCCACCAGTATGAATTAATGGATTCCCCCATTCGGATTCCGCGCAGGGGAGAATACAAAAATAACAATCAAAAGTGTAGAAAGCCCATAATAGGGGAATCCATTAATTCATACTGGTGGGGATCAGTATTTGCACCACTCACCGTCGTTCTCTCCGAGATCTATAAGTTATAGTATGACGAGAAGAGCAAAATGTGTGAAATAGGCGGTGCATGCTAAAAATAAACCCAACAGCGGGAGATAATTTCTCACCCGTGTTAGGCAGTATTAGAAGACGGACAAATCGCTAGAACTAGAAACAAGCAATAGGTAGTATAAGAGCACGATTTCCTCCCTTGCCTATCTTGCATAAGGTAGTATGAGAAAGGGTTATGTGCCTGATCGGATACTACCGTTCAAATGCCCTCCGCTCGTTTTCAATCTTGTATCTTTCATTTTCAAAGCCTGCCGTTGCCTATACGGACCTTATCAATACACTTTCTCTTCATGTCTTTGCGTTCTAGCAATAAAATTACTGTCCGCTCCTAGCGCTTCGCATGGAGATGAGAAATTATCTGCTTCTGAAAAAACTTCATCAAAGATCGTTACTTCCGCGCTGGGGAGAATACAAAAAAAATAACAATCAAAAGTGTAGAACAAAGTTGTTAAGAGAAAGTATTGATAGTTCCGTTAGCTCACGGCAGGCGGTGAAAATTGAATAGAAGTAGTTTGAAATTGAGCGGAGGGTATTGTGAGGTAGTATTTCGAAACAGGTACACAATCTTTTACCAAGCATCCCCATGCGGGGTAGGTCAAGGCATGAACGAATGCACCACCTTGATTGGTACCAGTTGTTATTTTGAAACCAACAATAGTTAAACTTTCCCAATTCACTTAAAACCTATTTTTGAATTAGTGTGTTATCCCTATAAAGCCTACATGCATTGTCATTGTTGAAGTGACAATGCCAAGAAGTGTCCAGCATGAAATAGTTTTTTAAATCTTTTTTCTTTGTGAGATTCACATGAGGTAATATCTGAAGGGTAAGGCTGCTGCACACAGAAGAAACTGTCACAATTCTAGAAGTATTCTATTCTTACCCTACAAGTGAAACCAATAAGTCCCTTTGAAAGTAACACTGTATAAACTACGTGATTCTCGTTAAAAAACTTATCTAATACCAGAAACAGATAATTTCTTCTCCATGCGAAGCGCTAGGAGTGGACGGTAATTTATTGCTAGAACGAATAGACATGAAGAGAAAGTGTTTTGATAGTTCCGTATAGGGCATTGAAATTGAAATGATCCTATGTATTTAATGATCACATTGTATAAAAACGTAGTTTCTTAAATCTATTTTAACACATACTTTACCATGTAATGCGGGTTGCATTCAGCTTTATAATTCACTTATCCCTTATTTTTGTTTTCCAGCTTTCTTCTTTACAGTTATTACACTAACGTTCGAGCAACAGATAACAACGTACTATTTTTCAAACTACTATTGCAATCCATCGCTCTGCCAGAATGGCGGTCCTCATGTGGGTTGCGCCCCTCCAAACCCTTTCGGCGCTAGTTGTTACGGAAAGCAACCTCAGGTGGTGATCATGACAGCCGAACTTCGAGCACAAATTCTAGACCATCACAACCGGCAACGATCGCTGCTGGCCAGCGGAAAGTTGCCGGGCTACCTACCTGCGGTCAAAATGCCAACACTTCAGTGGGATCTGGAGCTTCAATATCTTGCGGAGGCGAATGCGCGATCCTGTAACTATGGCCATGACAAATGCCGCAATACAAATTGGAGCAAATACGTTGGACAGAACATTGCAGTTCTGCGATTCTTTGGACTCAAAATAACAAAAAAAGAGTCGATCAAATACTTCATCGATGCTTGGTTCAACGAATACGTCTATGCTCATGCATATGTTGACAGCTATCCACAGTATTATCATGGGTGGGTATTTTTAATCATATATAAACAGTTTTTATATAAATAACATGAAAAAAATTTCATTGCAGCCCACAAATCGGCCACTTCACTCAAATCATAAGTGATCGCACAGTTAAGATAGGATGCGGCATGGTCACCTACAATACCTACAGCGGAGACGTTTGGACGCATGACTATTTAGTGTGCAATTACTCATACACGAATATTATTGGTCAACCAGCATATATTAAAGGAATTTCCGCATCTCAGTGTACCAATGGAGCAAGTTTTTCCTACCCTGGTTTATGCAACTGATTTTTAGGCAGAAACATTTTTCAATTAATAAATTGAAGGAAAAACTTTTTATTGATGTGTCAATTTTTTTTTCTTGCAACAAATGTTAGATTTAATCTTAATGTGGATTAATCCTTACTTTTTTTTCGATTTGACTGAATATAATCAGTAACAATACGGAACCAGATTTGCAAAATCAAGTTCATGTTATTAGCGTTCGAATGAAGCCCACAACATGAAGATCCTTCATTAGTATTTTAGAAATGGTCTACAAAATTGGGGGTTTAAGTATCGCACAGCGAGGATAAAAAAAAATTACCCCCACAGACTCGTTTCGAGTGACCTTTTCTGGCTCTGCCCTTCCTCACTTCATAGAACTGGAAAAACTTTGACTACCTGTGCGGTTATTTGTAACCCGGGTAATGATCTGCCAAAACTGCCAGCAGATGGGACTACGGCCTCACATTGCGGCAATAAGGCACGCTGCTCAACTTGCGGGGAGAAACATGAGGCTGGTCTCTGTGCAGATAACACATTAAAATGAGTTTTCTGCAACGGCGCTGCAACGGAACTCCTCCCCATGCTCTCTCGTCATGCCCGGTGTACAAACAACGCGGGGAAAAATTGGAACGATCTTTAAAACAACGTCCACGACAATCTTTTGCAGAAATGCTTAAGAAAGCCTCGCCACCCGATACCAATACAAATGCTTTTGCTCCTCTGTCAGATGACGAGTCTGATTCGGACTTGGTTGAGGAGGGAACATCTTTCAGTTTTGTGGAAGGTGCTTCACGGAAGTGAAGGCATATCCGAGCAGGGAAAGTAGCTGAACAGAAGCCCCAAATCCACATGCCCAATTCAAAGAGCAGTGGAAAGAAGGATAATCCGAATCCTCCTGGTTTTCGTAATGCCAACTACACACAGGATTTCCTATCTTTCCCGGGGACATCCAATACCCCTGATGCCCCGATTTTAAGAACAGAAGCCCCTCTTCATCTGGGCTGTTGAAATTCGATGATATTGTGGATGGTATTTTCAAGTACCGTGAATTCGGGTGAAATTGATCACTTTTGCCGTTTTTTTGGAATACCTTCGGTAGAAGAATTTTTCAGTAGGCAATTTAATTTTTAAATAAATACTGTTGTATATACTAGCCGCCAATAATAGCTTAACCACGTATAAAAGAATACTTTTAAAGCACAACTAGTTTTTTTTCAATATAGGGAAGCGGAACCTATCCTCACCATAGTACATATATCCATCACGTTCTGCAGCCATCCAACTTCACACGTAAATAGATGTTTAATTTCTCCAAAAAATGAACGCAGTAACCAAGAATATATAATCCTGGCAAATAAAATTAGGTCTTGAATATAATTAAAAGCTACAAAAACGTTTCGGAGACTTAAATTTCGTAAAAATAATGAGCAATCAGATTTTCAACACAATTGCTTACCTTTGAACTGCAAATTCGTCGTATTGATCTAACCGTACTAGGGAATATACTCGAGCCAGACTCCAAGTTTTCTCTTCAATTGCACTATATCCTTACACATTTTCGGTGCGTAATTGCACAAACCATAAAAATCACACTTCACTTATTGCAGTAGCCACACGAGAATCCACGAATACGTGATAAAAGACTAGAAAACTATGGGATTAATTTTCACAATAAATTAAATACGCTTGCACCTATTCTGAACCGTGTTAACATTCGACGTAATCACTTGATGTTGCACTGCTCACATACTGTATAGCATACACATCAACGCTAGTGTGCGTGTTCAATCATTCATAGAGTATTCTATGCTCGTCCTTATAGTGAGTCTTGTTGTCAATATTCTCATGGAAGAATAACAAACAAACCCTTTCATTTTTTCTTGATTATATGCATGCTAACCAACACACGTGAAGTGCTGTCAAATGATCTACTTCATTTTTTGGGTGTAGTAGTGAAGAGCGTTAACTTGTTTGTATTTTTTTCTTGATTAAAATCAGTACGATTAACATATATACACAGATGGGATTAATGTTTTTCGTGATATTATTAATATAGGTACATAGCAGTTTCAACTTTTCCGTATTAAATTGGAAGAAAATCATCAGAATCGAATGTTTTGTGTGTTGCTAAACAATTCACGGTAAATGGACGAATAAAGCGTGAATAATTTGTGCACTCATTGTTCGGTATTCAGTGCATATTCACCGATTTCCACTGGAGGTCTGCTTATTGAGCTCAAATATAGGTACCGCTTCCCTATATCGTCTGCAAAACCTACAACCTCGAAACCTTTTTCCTCTAAGCTTTTTAGAAGCGTCTACAACTAAGGACCACATAAGTGGTGAGAGGACTCCTCGTTGGGGACAACCTTTCGTTGCCCGTATTGTAATAGACGAACTTCCCAGCTCTGAAGTGATTTCTCTTTTTGCGAGCATCGTATGAACCCAGTTAATTATGTTCATGTCAAAGTTCCTTTTCTTCATGGCACGAGCCATAGACGAATAGGAAGCGTTTTCGAAAGCTCCTTCAATATCTAAGAAAGAACAAAGTGCTATTTCTTTTACCGATAGAGCTTTTTCTTCCTTTGAAACCACACTATGCAGTGCTGTAACTGTTGACTTACAAGACTGGTAAGCAAACTAGAACTCAGATAGTGGATGCTTGTTCATATAATTTGAATTGATATAATCATTCAACACTTTTTCCATAGTCTTTAATAGGACTGATGAAAGACTAATGGCTCTGTATGATTTAGGATGCGCCTTGTCTCGCTTTCCTACTTTAGGTATGAAGATAACTTTTACTTGTGCCCATGAAGTTGGAATATGGTTGAGTCTTAAACTTGCCTTACAAATCTCAATTAATGGCGAGATCAACACTGCTTCGCCTTTTTGAAGTAATGCTGGAAATATCCCGTCCATTCCTGCAGATTTGTAAGACTGAAAAGATCTCAACGTATTTTCTACACTGGTTTTTGTAAAGATTTTGTCAGCCAAGTCATTTGCTGCAATTTTCGCTCTAGACTTTTGAGATGTCCTTGTAGAACTTTTTTCACCTTCAAGTGGTCCATCTATGATTGGATCTACACACAAAACTGATCCAGGAAAATGTGTTTCCATAATCAGCTTTAACGTTTCACTAGGAGTTTTTGTAAAAACTCCATCCTCATTTTTCAGAGGAGAGTAGGCTGTGCTGTTGAGCGAAGAAGACGTGTTTTTTCTCCTCCGGTGTGCATTTCGTGCTCGTTAGTACATGCCTTAAAAGTTCATCGACAATTTTGGTTGTTTCTCGCGACTGATTTGTAAATTTGTAAATTTGTTATCAAAAATGGAGTAAAGCGCATTGAAGAATTGTGAACTACTTATTGCGGATTTTAAGTGCGCTTGTACAAATGGTTTCTATGAAAGAGAGTTGGCTGCGCTGTGGATCCAAATGGTTGCAAACCAGTTCGCCAGTGTGATATTTGCAATTTTTTGTTGATTTTCACCCGTAATACGCTACAATTTCGTCGGGAAGTGTTCCTCGGAGTGTGGTGCCAGTGTTGAGCATCGAAAATCTCACTCAAATGTGGGCCCAGGTTGTGAAAATGAAAAAAAAAAAGTGTGCAGCGGAATCAACAACGCAAGAAGAGCTGGTGTCGTTGTAGTACTTTGAACTTGATAGTTTTAAAACGAAGATTCTCTATGGAAAAAAAACACGACAGAGATACATTGTTATGAACGCAGTAGAAAAGATTTTGTCAGCCATATTTTCCATATGTATCTGTTAGTACTTAAAAAGAAATAAGGTTCTACCTAATGTGGAAAAACCTATGAACCTGTGATTTGCTAACATTTCTCCAATTGGATACGGGATCAAACATTCAGCTAAGTATAGTGTTTTATATAGTATTGCTCCATTCAAACATACATTAGCACAAAGAAATATTGGCAAACATGAACGGATCATGCGAGCGGAGGCGCTTTTTACACGGAGAAATCCAGACGTGCGGCGTTTGCTTGTTTTTTCTGTCTGTCTCTTTCGATCTGTATGTATTCCCATTGCAGTTCGGAACCGGAAAAAATCACTCACGCAGATCTATGTAACTAATTTTCCATATGGTGGCAGGGTGTTGCATCTGGGGCGCTGTGTAGCACCTCAGATGCACTGCACGGTGCGCTTGATAAGCCAACGTACGAAACAAGACTGGAATCGACTGGCGCTAGCGAGATTTTCCAGTTTTCGGCGTATTGCGTCGGAGGGAGGGATTTGCGTCGGAAAGTGAGAGAGGCATATGAAACAATTTCTTCCCGAAGAAAGGTTTACCCTAAATTTAACAACTACTCTCAATCATTCCCTATTAAATGCCCCTTCTCTTGTTAATTTGTCTTGTTCTCTGTGGAGCATTTTGACGTTTTGTCCACGCAAACCTGTGCACCGTTCGCTGTCTGAAACAAATTTCAGTACTTTCAGGTTCATCTAAGCATAATTGATAAATATATTAGTAAACGTTTCCTCTGCTAGGTAATAATTTTCATTTTCAGCTGCGCATTTCTGCAGTTTTGTGGGTTTTGACTCCCCTAGTCCGCGTTGTGAGCCATGTGCGTTATTTCTGGTTGTTTGCTGAGTTCACGTTTGCTAATGACTACTGTCATTTTTATCATTTTCATTGTTTGCCCTTGTAGTCAGTGCATATGTTTGTTGGGGTTTGATTAATTTATATTTTTAGAATAAGATCTTTTATTATCATACATATTTATTTATAATTTTATATTTTTTATGGTCCACTTGTCCTGTTAACTCTAATACTTTGCTTTTTTAATATGTTCCCTATTATTTCACATTTTATTCCAAATATTCAATAGTTTTCTGATCACATGAAGCTTTGTTTCTATTAATATTATTTTTCAGGAAATCCTGGATGCTTGTGCACTAGAAGATACGTGTTCGTTGTTCAACAGGGATAACCCTCTCTCTAATAACATTTCATTACATGTGTCACATATGAGAGGTCGAGGAGTTCTCCTCGTCTCTTCTTCTGAACTTTATCTACTATTCCATGAATAAAATCCATTACATTGCTCAAGTTGCAAGCTTCTGCTGAATAAACCATTCACACTTGTGAGTGGCCCCAACAGCATCCTTACTGTTGAATTAAATCGGTCCTCAAACTCGGTGTTTTAAAATAATTTTGTATTCTGCTGAATAAACCGTTCACACTTGTGAGTGGCCCCAACAACATCCCTGCTGCTGGTTTAAATCGATCCTCAAATTCGATGTTCTTAACGTATTCATGTTTTCCATTGAAATAAACCACTCACACTTGTGAGTGGCCCCAACAGTACCCCTACTGTTGGTTTAAATCGGTCCTCAAACTCGATGTTCTTAACGTTTTCTTGTATTCCATAGAAATAAACCACCCATACTTGTGAGTGGCCCCAACAGCATCCCTACTGTTGGTTTAAATCGGCCCTCGAACTCTGTGTTTCAACTTATTTTTGTATTCTGCTGAAATAAACCACCCACACTTGTGAGTGGCCCCAACAGCATCCTTACTGTTGGTTTAAATCGATCCTCAAATTCGATGTTCTTAACGTATTCATGTTTTCCATTGAAATAAACCATTCACACTTGTGAGTGGCCCCAACAGCATCCCTACTGTTGGTTTAAATCGGTCCTCAAACTCGATGTTCTTAACGTTTTCTTGTATTCCATAGAAATAAACCACCCATACTTGTGAGTGGCCCCAACAGCATCCCTACTGTTGGTTTAAATCAGCCCTCGAACTTTGTGTTTCAACTTATTTTTGTATTCTGCTGAAATATACCACCCACACTTGTGAGTGGCCCCAACAGCATCCTTACTGTTGGTTTAAAGCGGTCCTCAAACTCGGTGTTTTAAAATGCTCTTGAAAATTGCTGAATAAACCATTCACACTTGTGGGTAGCCCCAACAGCATCCCTACTGTTGGTTTAAATCGGTCCTCAAACTTGATGTTCTTAACGTATTCTTGTATCCCATTGAAATAAACCACCCACACTTGTGTGTGGCCCCAACAGCATCCCTACTGTTGGTTTAAATCGGTCGTCAAACTTGATGTTCTTAACGTATTCTTTTATTCCATTCAAATAAACCACCCACACTTGTGAGTGGCCCCAACAGCATCCCTACTGTTGGTTTCAATCGGTCCTCAAACTCGGTGTTTTAAAATACTTTTGTATTATGCTGAAATAAACCACCCACACATGTGTGTGCCCCAACAGCATACCTACTGATGGTTTAAATCGGTCGTTAAACTCGATGTTTTTAACGTATCCTTGTATTCCATTGAAATAAACCACCCACACTTGTGAGTGGATCCAACAGCATCCCTACTGTTGGTTTATATCGGTCCTCAAACTCGGTGTTTCAACTTATTATTGTATTCTGCTGAAATAAACCACCCACACTTGTGAGTGGCCCCAACAACATCCCTGCTGTTGGTTTAAATTGGTCCTCAAACTCGGTGTTTTAAAATACTTTTGTATTCTGCTGAAATAAACCACCCACACTTGTGAGTGGCCCCAATTGCATCCATACTGTTGGTTTAAATCGGTCCTCAAACTCGGTGTTTTAAAATACTTTTGAAGTCTGCTGAACAAACCATTCACACTTGTGAGTGGCCCCAACAGCATCCCTACTGTTGGTTTAAATTGGTCCTCAAACTCGGTGTTTTAAAATACTTTTGTATTCTGCTGAAATAAACCACCCACATATGTAAGTGGCCCCAACAGCACCTTACTGTTGGTTTAAATCGGTCCTCAAACTCGGTGTTTAAAAATACTTTTGTATTCTGCTGAAATAAACCACCCACACTTGTGTGTGGCTCCAACAGCATCCCTACTGTTGGTTTAAAATCGGTCGTCAAATTCGATGTTCTTAACGTATTCTTCTATTCCATTGAAATAAACCACCCACACTTGTGAGTGGCCCCAACAGCATCCCTACTGTTGGTTTAAATTGGTCCTCAAACTCGGTGCTTTAAAATACTTTTGTATTCTGCTGAAATAAACCACCCACACTTGTGAGTGGCCCCAACTGCATCCCTACTGTTGGTTTAAATTGGTCCTCAAACTCGGTGTTTTAAAATACTTTTGTATTCTGCTGAAATAAACCACCCACACTTGTGAGTGGCCCCAACGGCATCCCTACTGTTGGTTTAAATCGGTCCTCAAACTCGATGTTCTTAACGTATTCTTGTATTCCATTGAAATAAACCACCCACACTTGTAAGTGGCCTCAATAGCATCCTTACTGTTGGTTTAAATCGGTGCCAAAATTTGAATAGCATCTGCATCTCTGTACAGAGAATAAATCGGGAACATAGTTAAATATCTTATTTGCTGCCTACGTCAGTTAAATTCAGCACACCGTTTACCAAAACGGATCCGGCTGCCAACCCAATCATTTTATCCAACATCCCAGTGATTTCTCGTGGAAGTGCAGAGCTGTTCTCGGCTTCCAACAAAGCGAGTATCACGTCAACATATTCCTACCCATTCCCTATTTGACCTGCATTCGGACGAGGCCGGCGCCGGTATTGCCTTAGTATAAGATCACCAGTTTTTACACATTGAGGATGTATGCTAGTCCCAAGCATCATCCTTTGGTTCTTTGTGAAATAACAGCTGATCTGGCAGTAACGGAGTAGCAACCTCGGGCGGTCAATCATGCTCATGCTCATGCTCAAAACTCCATCCTCATTTTTCAGATTCCCAAGTTCAATCGTATGATCCTTTGCAAGAGCCCTCTGAAGTCTTGCGACTTCCGGACTATTGCTTATGTTTTCACACGTTAGAACCCAGGATCTTCGTTTAGATTTTCTTATTTCTTTATTGTACTCAGTAAGTGCACTCCTATAGGGGGTCCAATCTGAGATTCTTTTCGCTTTATTAAATAACCTACGAGATGTTTTACGCAGACGTTCCAACTTAGAGTTGCACCACGGAACATCCCTGTTAGAGGACGATTCTTTGATAGGACAACTAATATGGAAAGAATTTAAAATTTGAGAAAATGATTCCAATTTCTGAACTGAATCAATCTTTCCACCTTCTGTAAATAACTCCGAGTTTAAATGTTGTGCATATTGATCCCAGTTTGTTTTCCTCGGATTTCGAAATGTAATAATTGACCGATTTCCACCACTCCATTCGAACACAATGTGTCTATGATCCGACAATGCCGTTTCCTCAGAGACTTCCCACTTTGAAATACGTTCATAAATTGCACAATTGCACAATGTCAAATCCAAGACTTCTTGTCGGATAGCATTTGAAGATGTAGATGTTCGTTTCCCTTATTGCATATGTCTATATTATTTGATGAGAGATATTCCAATAAGCACTCCCCTCGACTGTTGATATCCGTACTACCCCACACGGTATGATGTGCGTTGGCATCACAGCCAATTATGAATGACTTATTATTTGCTCTGCAGTAGACAAATCAGTCGATCTCAGGAGGAGGCACTTCAGGAGCATCACCTGGAAAATAGGCTGAAGACACTATGACCTCAGTTTTTCCTCTTCCTGCTAGGCACCTCAACCATGACCGCAACAATGTCCCATTTGAAGAATTTTGAAATGGGATAGCAATTCAGTGTTTTATCAACCAAAACAGCAGTTCTTGGCGTACTCTGCTTTTCATCATAGAGAACAACTTACAGTCCTGTGTTTGAATACTAAGTAGTTTTCCTATATTAGTCCATGGCTCTTGAATTAGTACCACGCCCAGCACCTCTTTTCTAAACCTCCGACTCATGACAGCAGATGGAGGTTCACCTGCAGGAACTTAGTTGGTTTCATTTCTAAGGGTGGCACGCTCTTTCTTGCTTGTGCGTTGATGATAAAAAGTATATAGTTTTTTTCTTCAATTATTGAACTAAGCTTATTTTACTGCAATTTTTGGTTCTTGTTAGTGTTCAATGAAAAGTCAGATAATAGTAGCATAATACTAGTCATGCTACATGTTCTTTTTGTGCTCTCGTCTGCGTTTTTGAAAAAAAGTTTTATTCAAAAATTAAAAGTGTAAAAAAATGAAAAGTAGCAAAATTTAAAGAAAAACTTTTCAATGAAAACATGGTAGTTAAAAGCCAATAAACTGCAATCATCGACTCAATTTCTATGCCGGACATAACAGCTTTAGTTTTGTTAGGCTTTTAAGTAGCAAAATAGGGCTTCTTTTTGTTGGTTATCACTGATCAATTTCACCCGAATTCACTGTACCTCGAAATTTCTGACCACCTTAAGAGCATTGTTATGGCAATGCTTCCCACTGTTAAAACTGTTTTGAAAAAAGTAACATTAAAGTGGCCCCTCCTTGCAGCTATCATTTCCTTCGATGGATAATTTGCCATAAGAGGTCGGGGATTTGATCACTGTTCTGCAGTGGAATTGTTGAAGTCTTATTCCTAAATTGGAATCATTTAAATTTTTAGCTCACAATATCGGTTGTGATGCATTTGCTCTATGTGAAACATGGCTTTCGCCCGAAACCGATCTTCCGATTCATGATTTCAATATTATACGACTTGATCGTGAGGATTAACGTGGGGGAGGAGAACTGTTTGTGGATCCTTCTAAAGAGTGAATTTTCCTCCAATTCCAGGTATTGAAGTGTCAGGCTGTTATTAAAAATAAAAGCCTTTGCATTGCTTCTGTGAAAGCGCGCTTCAAGGTCAAATTCGACCAGTTCCTGGAACGTCATTCCGCAGGAAACCTCCTTCCCCATGGTGAGATCAGCGATGTACCGAGGTTTACCGTAAAAAGTCCGACGCGTTTAAAGTTTTTCGTAGAAATGGCACACCTGAGCACTTCGAAGTACACACGGCTCTCGAACGCTAACTTAAGGGCCTTATCAAGGACCTGAAACGCGGTTACTGGCGACAATTTGTGGACGGGCTATCACGTGAAACGTCGATGAATGCCCTTTGGAATACGGCGCGAAGATTCCGTAACAGAACTACGAACAACGAGAACGAGGAGTATTCGGACCAATGGATCCCCAAGTCCACGTGAAAAATTTGTCCAAATTCTGTGCCAGCACGGATGATTTCTCGCAAAACCACGAATTCGATAGATGAGATCAGCCAACCCTTTTAAATGGAAGAACTCTTTCTCGCACTCCTTTCGTGTAGCAATACGGCTCCAATACGGATCAAGTTCAACTTGCTTAAGAACCTTCCAGACGTCGCTTAGAGGCGCATATTGCAAATATTTAATCAGTTTCTGGAACTAAATATTGTACCGGATGATTGGAGACGGGTGAGAGTTATCGCCATTCAAAAACCTGGTAAACTCGCGTCCGACCACAACTCTTATCGACCCATCGCGATGTTATCCTGTATTCGAAAATTGTTGGAGAAAATGATCCTCTTCCGTCTGGACAAATGGGTTGAGACGAACAACCTGCTTTCAGATACTGATTATGGTTTCTGTAGGGGTAAGGGAACAAACGACTGTCTCGCGTTGCTGTCCACGGATATTCAGTTAGCTGTTGCTAAAAAAGAGCAAATGACTTCTGTGTTCTTGGATAAAGGGCGATACGGTCAAAATTTGGTCAATATCAACTTGACGTATTTCTTTCAATTTTGCATTTAAAAAACCTGAACACCCCTCATTTTGAAGGTGTGTGTGTAGAATGTTGCTCCTATTTTGATTTTGGAATTCACTCTTCAGTTGTCAAAATGCCGTCCAAGCAAGAAGAGCAGCGTATCAAAATTTTGCTCGCGCATCGCGAAAATCCGAGCTACTCGCACGCAAAGTTGGCAAAATCGCTAAAAGTTGCCAAATCAACCGTTACAAATGTAATTAAAGTGTTTGGGGAACGTTTGTCGACAGCCAGGAAGTCTGGATCGGGGGGAAATCGAAAACCGGAAGCCGCTGAGACGACAAAGAGAGTTTCCGGTAGTTTCAAGCGAAACCCTAACCTATCTCTCCGAGATGCCGCAAATAAGCTGGGTGTATCGTCTACAACCGTGCATCGAGCCAAAAAACGAGCCGGACTATCGACTTACAAGAAGGTAGTGACTCCAAATTGCGATGATAAACAAAATACGACGGCCAAAGCACGATCCCGGAGGCTGTACACGACGATGCTGACGAAGTTTGACTGCGTGGTAATGGACGACGAAACCTACGTCAAAGCCGACTACAAGCAGCTTCCGGGACAGGAGTTTTATACGGCAAAAGGAAGGGGAAAGGTAGCAGATATTTTCAAGCACACGAAACTGTCAAAGTTCGCAAAGAAATATCGGGTTTGGCAAGCCATCTGTGCCTGTGGCTTGAAAAGCAGCATTTTCATAGCTTCCGGGACTGTCAACCAAGAAATTTACGTGAAAGAGTGTTTGAATAAACGTCTGCTGCCTTTCCTGAAGAAACACGGTTGTTCCGTACTGTTTTGGCCGGATTTGGCATCTTGCCCTTACGGTAAAAAGGCCATGGAGTGGTACGCCGCCAACAACGTGCAGGTGGTTCCCAAGGACAAGAACCCTCCCAACACGCCAGAGCTCCGCCCAATTGAGAAATACTGGGCTATTGTCAAGCGGAACCTAAAGAAGACCAAAAAAACTGCTAAGGACGAGCAGCAGTTCAAGGCAAACTGGCTTTCTGCGGCGAAGAAGGTGGACAAGGTGGCTGTACAAAATCTGATGGCAGGGGTCAAGCGTAAGGCCCGGCAATTCGGATTTGGAAAAGCGGAAGCCTAACTGAATATTTTTCCTGAATTTTATACTAATTGAACTTGAAAAAGAAATTTAATTTGATTTTTTAAATAAACGATTTCACCGATTTACACGCGTTTTCCCTTGACCAAATTTTGACCGTATCACCCTTTATCAAGGGGGCTTTTGATTCAGTATCTGATGAAGTTCTCTCAGATAAACTCCACGCTTGTGGCTTTTCACCATTAATTAACCATTTTTTGTACAATTTGCTGTCAGAGAAACATATGAGAAAACAACTTTTCAATTTAGCCATATGGGTCTCCCCCAGGGGTCATGTTTAAGTCCCCTTTTGTATAATTTTTATGTCAAAGACATTGATGGTTCTCTAAGTGACAACTGTACGTTGAGACAACTTGCAGATGACGGCGTAGTGTCTGTCACGGGATCCAATGGGATCGATCTGCAAGGACCCTTACAGGATACCTTAGACAATTTGTCTACTTGGGCTCTAGAGCTAGGTATCGAATTCTCTACGGAGAAAACTGAGTTGGTAGTTTTTTCTAGGAAGCGTAACCCTGCACAACCGAAGCTTCAAATTTGGGGTAAGCCGATAACTCATTCTATGTCATTCAAATATCTTGGGGTCTGATTCGATTCTAAGTGCACCTGGAGATCCCATATTGAGTATGTGAAGCGAAAGTGCCAGCCAAGGATCAACTTTCTCTGCACAATTACCGGGACCTGGTGGGGAGTTCATCCACAAGATCTTCTAACGTTGTACCGGACAACGATTTTGTCGCTTATAGAATACGGTAGTTTTTGTTTTCAGTCAGCGGCTCGGTTGCACATCATCAAACTGGGACGTATTCAGTGCCGGTGTCTTCGTATCGCGTTAGGTTGCATGCACTCGACTCACACTATGAGTCTTGAAGTTCTGGCTGGCATGTAGCCACTCTCGGATCGGTTTACATAATTATGTCTCCGGTGTGAAGTTATGAACCCTCAGGTAATCGGAAACTTTGAGAAGCTTCTTGAGCTGAACCCTCAAACTCGCTTCATGACGTTGTACCATTTGTACATAAAAAAGTATTTGTTTCTTCGATTTCGATTCGAAATTCAGTCAATTTTGATTTATCCATGAAACAGGAGCATTGTGGAGTTCCAGAGCATCATCGTCTTATGATTGCTCCGGTGATATTTGCTGCAAAGTTTGACCTAGTTGATTCCACTAAAGCGTTTGTCACTGACGGGTCTTTGATAGAGGACTCCGCTGGTTTTGGTGTATACAATGAAATTTATAGCGCCGCTCGTAAACTTCAATCACCTTGTTCTGTTTTTGTCGCGGAATTGGGGGCAATTCATTTTTCTTTAGAAACCGTTGCCTCACTTACACCGAATCAATACTTCATTTTCACGGATAGTCTTAGTTCTATAGAGGCTACCCAGACAACCAAAATGCACGTATATAGAAAGTTGTTTTTATGATATACAAACATATATGTTAGTAAACAAATCGTATAGAATGCGAAAAAATGGCATATACTTGCAAAAGTGGAGGTCATATACGTGCAAATTCCATTGTTTTCTTAAACGAGTTGATTTGATATCGTATGCGATTGAATTTGTAATAACAAGTTCGATTTAAAAAGCTTAGCGATGTTTATCCGATTTAGTTTGTAACGCAGTACGATGAATAATTGACACATCGTATATAAATCGAAAATTTGCACTCTTTACGATTTAATTTAAACATAACGCGATAAAGGCCACAATTAATTGCGATGTTGACTTAAAATATAGGAATATACGATACTATTTGAACACTGTTATACGACTTGTGGTTGTCTGGGTATTCGCTCCTTGGGGCCGGTAAGGCACACCTCTTATTTTCTTCTGAAAATACGAGGTCTTCTATGTACGTGCTTTATCTTCACGTTCTTTTATTATCATCTTTGTTTGGGTCCCTTTTCATTGCTCGATTCCTAACAAAGAGAAAGCGGACTCGCTTGCAAGGGTGGGCGCTATGGAAGGAGATATTTATGAACGACAAATCGCCTTCAACTAATTTTTCTATATTTTTCGTCAGATATCACTCGTTAGCTGGCAGTATAAATGAAGTAAAGGAGATTTGGGGTGATGGCTACATTCTATCACTCCTAAGGTGTCTGTGAAATGTTGGTTCAGGGGATGGATGTGGATCGAGACTTCTTTCGCGTGATGCCTCGCCTCATGTCCAATCATTATTCGTAGAACGCTCAGTTATACCGAGTTGGATTGAGCGACAGCAATCTCTGTGAATGCGGACAAGGTTACCAGGACGCAGATCACATTATTTGGTCATGTGGTGAGCATCGTGAAGTCAGATCTGAGCTTTATGATTCCCTTCGGGCTCGTGGTAGACAACCCAATGTACCGGCTCGAGATATTTTGGCTGTACGTGATCTGGAGTTTACGTAACTCAGTTATGTGTTTTTGACTAACATCAGCCTAAGATTGTAGTTAGTTTAATCTGTATGTCTTTTATAAGTTTTTTTAGCTGTGTTTGTGTGTGTTTTTTTATCTTTCTCAAAAATGTTCAAGTCAAAAGAAAGCCAAATATTTGCATAGTTATAAGTTATGATTAGACAATCTTGAATTTAGAATAAATGTGTTATGTAAACCATACTTCAAATTGTCACCCATCATCCCATCTGTTAAATTGTAATTCCTATTAACCTCGAGTCGGTCGCGGGTAACCGGTTTTATCCCCCTAACTTTCGTTTTAAGATAGTTGATGTATATAAATATGACAACTTGGCTCTGTAAAGTTGATTCGATAGAATAAATGATTTATAAAAAAATATTTATACGCGCCAGCATCAAGGATGTCTAATTTTTGAATCTAGAATTGTGAAATTTTTTCACATATCCATTTGATATGTTAAGATTTTCATGCGGGGCTTATTGTATATGATTATGACCTCAGAATTAACGTGTATGAACAGGCATTCTCGGGGTCGTCGGATTTTCAATAGAGCTGTCACCTTGAACCTCCAGGGCTAAAAATGTTTGCACATCGTGATAATATATGAAGCAACTAAGAAATGCAGACAAATTTCATCCATAAGAGCACTGCAGTGGGAGATTGATTGCACATACACATGCATTGTAGACACAATTTGCGCAACATATTCATGCATATTTTGTTTCATTTTTCCCGATGACTCCCTAGATCTTCACATAACAGTTAATCTTAATGTTTTATTGCTAGATTTCACATAGAGCAAAGATCACATTTATATATTTCATGGGTATGTTTAATGAATGCATTTTAAATGATATGACTGGATTTCCGGAAAAACTGACGCGGTTGATCAAAGCAACGATGGATCGAGTGATGTATGTCGTCCGAGTATCAAGGACGCTCTCAAATCCCTTCGAATCTCTGAGAGGGTTACGGCGAGGTGATGGGTTGTCGTGTTTGTTGTTTAACATTGCACTGGAGAGTGTGGTTTGAAGAGCTGGGATAGACACGAGTGGCGCGATCATCTGGAAGTCTGTCTAACTATTTGGCTTCGCCGACGACGTTGATATCGTAGCACGTAACTTTGAGACGATGGCGGAAACGTACATCAGACTTAAGGCTGACGCTGGTAGGCTTGGGCTTGTGATTAATGCGTTGAAAACAAAATACATGAAGGGAAGAGGCTCAAGAGAAGACAATGTTAGCCTCCTAGCACGAGCTCAGATCGACGGTGATGAAATCGAGGTAGTAGATGAATTTTTGTATCTGGGCTCATTGGTGACCGCCGATAACGACACCAGCAGAGAAATAAAAAGGCGCATTATGGCTGGCAATCGTGCCTACTTTGGACTCCGAAGGACGCTAAGATCGAACATAGTTCGCCGAATAACAAAGTTGACCATCTACAAGACATTAATTAGAACGGTAGTTATCTACGGCCACGAAACATGTACATTGCTAGTGGAGGACCAACGCGCCCTTGGAGTCTTTGAACGGAAGGTGCTGCGTACCATCTACGGTGGAGTGCAGATGGAAGACGGAACGTAGAAGAATTGCACCAGTTGCTGGGAGATCCTCCCATCGTACGCATCGCAAAAATCGGTCGACTACGATGGGCTGGGCATGTCTTAAGAATGTCGGACGACAGCCTTGTGAAAATGGTTCTCGAAAACGAACCGACAGGAACAAGAAGAAGAGGCGCAACGAGCAAGGTGAATCGATCAAGTAGAAGGCGACCTGCGGACCCTCCGCAGACAGCGAGGCTGGCGTGTGACAGCCATGGACCGAATAGAATGGAGACAACTTCTGTGTACAACAGAGTCCACGCCGGCCTTAGTCTGATTGGTAAGGTAAGATAAGACTGGATTCAAATATCAAATACTATTCTGACCTCATGGGTGAAATTTCCAAAGGAGCATTCACATAGAGCATTCCTTGGGTAGTAATCGGACCCATGATCGTTATGATTAAGCGTTAATAAACATGAAGCGATAATTATTCTAACATACTTTTTAAGGAAATCAATTTAATTGTCATGGTACAGTTAAAACATTGATCTGCAAGAAAAATTATGCCTTGATCATGAAAATTGAAATAAAGTTTCCCAATAAATATGCCGTTAATGAGTCTCAGATAAGATGGATTAAAAGTAATCGGCAAAAAAACCAGTTCTGTTTAACATGTTTAACCATATGAGTAGTATGGCGATGAGTTTGTGTATACATTACATGTTCAATAGGCTTTTAATAACGATGCTGGAGACCCCAAATGCCCCTGCTGCTATCATTCAAGTATTGATGTTCTCACTTGTTCTACGTTATATCAATAATTCATCAGTAAAGGTTCTGATACTCCAAAATTTTCAGCTTTGGAGCGATCCTAGCGAGAGATAATAAAGAAGAAATACGAAACATCGAACCAGAATCAAATAAGCATTATGAGAATTGATTTCGGTCGTAAAAGTGGTATTTTATCGATGGCACAGATTATGGCTTATTGCCTTCGTTCGCTGGATTCCACTCGTCAATAAAGTCGTTCCTTTTTGCTACGATCCACTCTGGCCCTATGTAGGCATGCAGACAACTTGAGATTGGCCATACTGGTGTAGAAGTAGAACCATTTGAAGAAGGCTCGGATGGGAATCGTTCCAGCAGTGGGTGATGACTTATTAATGAAGCCGGATTATATTGGTTGCAGCAGAATCGATTTCAAGCACGGATTCACGCCCTTTCGATCTCAATCTTATGACGTTTTCAACACCCGTGTCTCCTCCGGGAAAACTCCACTTTCTTCTTAATGTCTTTGCCGCACCACAACTGCAACGCAACGGTGAAAAGCGGCATCAATCAGGACGCACATGAGAGGGAAAATCATTCGAAACATTCTGGTCTCGGTATGTGAATGAGAACCCAATAGAGCAGGCTCAAAGATCATTAATTAAAAACAAATTGGACATACTAATTAAATTTTATCTCTTCTTCCTCTTTCCATACAGAGAGCAGCTATGAGTAGCTTCCTATTCTCGTCTATTGTCACACACACACACCGGTCGTTTCGAGAGATTGTCTTGTACTGATGGTGTTTTCACGCTTGGCTTATTACGAGATGAAGTGACATGCCGCTTTCATAAATATAATTTAACTCACAGCGTCTTCATATGAGTTGTTCGCGATGAGTTGCTGAGGGGTCTATTAAGTTTCAAGAACACGAGCCGCAATTTTTTATCAAACCTATTTTCAATAGCACTTATTTGAATCAAGCACCCCTTGTGGGGGTTGTAGGCAAGGTTAGCAAAATTTCGTCATTGAACCAAGCAATTTCTAATCAAACCTCATGCATAGCCCCCTCAAAAACCTCTTTTTCTTTTCTTAAGTACGACATTTCCAAGCAATGTGGTGAAAGGGAAGGACTCGGGAGGAAAATGAACCTACCAAAAACAAATACCGAAAAGGCGTGAAGTGTAACGACTTAATGAGAGCATGCTGGCACGTTCATAAATACGCTCATATGTCTCTGTTCGCGAACCGGTGTATCGTCAGTCGCAGTCGCATTTCTTTGAGCGGTTTGAACTGTCACATTCTTTGTAAGCTAATAAATAAACTCTTATTTAATTTTTCCTCGTGCCCATCCTTTGACAGCACCGCGCTACTTGATCGGTAACAATGTGGGTGGTTTTTCAGTCATCTCTCTCCTTCGTTCTCAACGCAACCGATCAACGGATTTTAATTGCTGTGGGAGGGAGTAAACTTGGTGGTGGGAAGTTGGCACAGACCGTTAGTGCTCATTAATTTGATTTGAATTTAATTTGGCCTAAATTTTGAACCAATTAAAGATACTGATGATGTTGCCAAGTGACGCATATAAGTGATCGCCGTCTGGTGTGTGATTGCACCCAGCAGAACCGAATGGTTAACATAATTATTGTATCTCCAACATTCATCTGACATTAACGTCTAAATGAATCAAGCTAAACTAAATAAACTAAAATAGCACGCTTAAACGAAGCCATTGTTGTTCAAACCCATTAGACATAACAAGAGGAAAAAAAACTAAATACATCTAAATATATCTGTTGAATATACAACACAATAAAGATAGTTCTGTCCATAATGAGGACACCTAAGCTGCAGCTTAAGAAAAATAAGTACGTGGTACTTTTCAGTAAAACTATATGGAATTATAGAAGGTTAGAGATGATCTGAAATCTAACGAGACGCTGGTTTCTCGAATAGTTCATAATCAATCGAGGAAGTTCAAAAACTTTATCCACTTATTATTTGGCCGTACAAAGTAAGACATTTTTTCGCCACAAAAGTACATAAAATAGCAATTAAGGTTTAATTTTGCTGGGAATTTATTGAATTTAAAAAACAATGAGAAATTATTCATTATATGATTTTTTGATTGGTCATATGATTTTTTGACTTGTCTGCCACATTTCTTAAGGGGCTTCAAATGGTGAGTTGACAAATTCAAAGGAGGGTGCGACCGACCTCTGGTCCTCACAAGTTCCTACCTCACGCCTCCACGAGTCATATGATCACAAAAGACTGCCAGCTGAAACATGGAGACGCTGGTTGGCGTAGCCTGGGCAATGTTGTCATTTTGACAATAGCGAAGTGAGGGGGTGCGACCTGTTAATCATATCATAATTTTCCATTCTCATATCTTTCAGGTCTTCCAGGTCATCATTGTAAAAACTTTTAACATTTAAAATTCATTTTTTTCTCATGGCTGTCATACATTGTTTAGGTTTTCTGGTTCATAATGGATGCGAAAATTTGTTTACAATTTCAACAAAACAGCAGTCGGCACACATGTAATTTTTAGTTCATTCTATAATATCCCTTCACTATATATATTATTTTATATGACAATGTTTATTCATTACCGTAACATTCATCTTTATCATCATCATTGCCATTTTTATAATTACTAGTGTTTTTGTGATTACATATTGACATTCAAATAATTTTAAAATTTTTATCTAATAGGTTATATATACTCTAAATTATTATGTCTTATATGTCCAATTATTATTTTGACCCTTTCTTCTCCTCTTACGATCTAGTTCTTTGAATACAAGAAGCAGCAACGGAATCTGTGGTAGGCTTTTGAACTTATTACTGAATGTATTTTTCATTTCCGGTTTGCGAATGGACATTTTACAAAATCGGAGCTTATCTGATTCGAGCATCGCTGTGTGCCATTTGACTAGTATCTGATTTTACAGTTAAATTTTTGTCATTGTTTTGTCATATACTGTCATAAATTATATTTGATGATATTGTTTTATTTATTTTGCTTCATAGATTATTTAAACATTACTTATTGTTTTTTAACGTCCATTTATCTTTCATTCCATTTCAATTGAATCTTCCCTGTTTAAGGAACAACTCCTAACTCAGGAGCAATAACTATTTAGTCAGCAAAAATAAAAGTGGATTGCTGTTATAAACCCAACATCAAGCAGCAAATAGTGACCATGGCAACTGTAAATTAAAATGTATAAATGTTAGTTTTGTAAAATTTCAATAGATTTAACAATTTTTTTCAGGTTACTTCAAATCTCGTTTTTGGTGAATTGCTGCTATTGCTGAAAACAAACGAAAACGTGCATGAGCTTAGAGAAGCACTGAGCTCTATACATTAACAATTTACAACATTTCTTGCATTTCAGGATCAACCGAATGAAGCTCATATATAATAGATACGCTTGAAGTATTTTGTATTTACATAAATATGTAAGCTATTAAATAAATATTTCATGGGAATAGGAGGGACCATCAGGGCACCCGATTTAAGCATTCTGGATGGGGAGTGTGGGAATGCCAACTCCCCATTGCTTACAGTTTGTGAATAGAGGGCGGGCTCTTCTCCCCGCCCATTGAGGCATCCTCATGTTAGATGGCTTGGTCTTTTGACCAATTGTTCAATCTTGTTGTTGGAAGGAGATTCTCTATATCGCTGTGGAAACGTATAAGTGATGTTGCTTATCGATCCACACAACCCCTTTTTGGCCCTTCATACAATGGCATGATTAGGATAATCAGTGGTTATTAAAGCTGGATCAAGTCTAACAGCGAGGAGAGCCGATTGCTGTCGGACTTAGTTTCCGTGCTACAATGGGTGGTATTACATATCATACATCATACATCATATATCTGCCGCATTTCTTTAGCATTATTTTGATTGTTGTCCAATATTTTTCTATGGGATGAACATTTTGACAATTTAGTGGGTTGAGAATTTTTTTCAATATCGTCAATATTATTCTGCCTTCGCGGCATAATGGCAGCTGGCTAATTCAGGCCAGAACTTCACCGGACCGTCAGGCGATTCAATGGTAAAAATCGCATCTAAATACACTCCTCTTTGTATACTAGCCCATTCATAGTGGCTCCAGTGATGAGAACCTTCGTTTCCTCTCCACAACTGCTGATGCCTTGCCATATAACTTGCAATCAAACTTGTCTGCATAGACAAACTCTATGGACTAAAATCTACCTGGAGCATGATACTAACTTTTGGCAATGGTGATGTGTCCCGGGATTTGTCCAAAGTCCATTTTAACATAGGTTTCATCGTCCGTCAAAATGCATCCATTGTATTTCATCAGAACTTGTTCGTACAGCATTCTTGCATGGCGTTTGGCAACCAGGTTCTGTTTGACGGTCCCGTTGGGGACCGTACTGGCATGGTACAACTGGAAACCTTCGAGACGACAGATTCGTCGTGTACTGTACATTTTTACCAAATCACACAAGGAGATCCCAGGATTGTACCAAACTGCCCTGCGGACTTTCACTCGCAGTTTCTGGTCGTAAGATCCACTTCTACGTTTGTTTTGTTTTGTGAGATCCAGCGGTAGTGTTTCCCGGTAAATTTTCAGCACGGTATTAACAGTCCATTTTGGTACCATCTTCCAAAGTTTTTGAACGTGAGCATCAATACTGATGAAACTTTCACCACTAAGTAAACAAACCTTCCGAATCACTGCACTGTCAAGGGCTTCCTGTTACAACTACTAGAAGCGTCGTAGTAATTAAAAAGAAGCGGTCAAATACTAAGTTAATCAAGCCTTATAGGTGAGATGACAACGATCAGGAATCAGGAATCAAAATTTCCAAAATTAATTATATTTTTCTGTGTAAATATTAAAAATAAAAGCCTTTGCATTGCTTCTTTATATTCCTCCTAGAGCCTCAATTAACCGGATACAACTTTGAGATATTTGTTCGGTCCTTCGGTTGATCATGGGAGATTTTAACTCTCGCGGTACAAACTAGAGAGAGCTGTATGATGAAAACCGTTCTTCTCTGATACAGGTATGACCTCTGTGACAACTTCAATCTGACAGTTCTCAACCATGGAAAAGTTACACGCTTAGCTGGTACATCCTCAGTTGGCAGTAGATTAGACCTCACACTTTGCTCGAATTCATTATCTTTGGATTGCACATGGAATGTGATCCAGGATCCCCACGGTAGTGATCATTTGCCTATTTTTATTTCGATTGCTACCGGTTTCAATTCGTCGGAATCCATCAACGTCGCGTATGACTCGTAATACCGATTGGACGAAGTTTAGGGCAGCAGAAGATGAAATCAAAACGACGGTAAAAAGGCTTCCACCGGTGCAGGAATATAACTTCCACTCCAACGTGATTTTGGACTCCAAGCTCAAACTTGACCATTTCCAAAAACGACATTTCGTACGAAACCTCCTTCTCCATGCACTGTGGTTTAAAATAAAAAGTCCGATGCGTTTAAAGATTTCCATGAACGTGGAACGCCTGAGCACTTCGAAAAGTACACGGCATTCGATCGAGAACTTAAGAGCCTCATCTAGGCCAAGAAATGCGGCTACTGGCGACAATTCGTGAACGGACTATTGCGTGAAACGTCGATGAATACGCTTTGTAATATGGCGCGAAGATTGCGTAACCAAACTACGTCGGCCCTGGTGATTTCTCTCTCTCTCTCTCTCTCATCTAAATAATGAATGAAATATGAATGAAAGTGAAAGTAATCAAAGAGAGCAACATGGGTCACCCACAGGGATTCTTTTTAAGTATAATTTATTTATTTATAATTTAATAATCAAAGACATTGAGGTTGTCTAAGTGACAACTGCACGTTGAGACAACTTGCAGATGACGGCAGATGAGTGCACCTGGAGATCTTACTTTGAGTATCTGAAGCGAAGATGCCAGCAAAGGGTCAACTTTCTCTGCACAATTACCGGGACCTGGTGGGGAGCGCCACGATTTGGTCGATTATAGAATAGGGTAGTTTTTGTTTTCAGTCAGCGGCTCAGTCACACATAATTAAATTGGAACGTATTCAGTATCGGTGTCTTCGTATCACGTTATGTTGCATGTACTCGACTCATACCATGAATCTAGAGGTGTTGGCTGGCATGTTGCCACTCTCGGATCGGTTTACAGAATAGTCTCTATCCTTCTCCTGAAAAGGTGTGAAGGTAATCGAAAACTTTGAGAAGCTGCTTGAGTTGAATCCTCAAACTCGCTTCATGACTTTATAACACAGGATTTTAGTCCTTCCCCGAATATTCCCAATCGTGTCTCCAATTTCGACAATTCGGTACATTTTGATTTATCCTTGAAGCAGGAGCGACTTCATGTCCCTTGCTCTGTTTTAGTCGCTATTTTGGCGGCAATTCATTTTTCATTACGAACAATTGCCTCACTTCAACGGGATCATTACTTCATTTCCCGGATAGCATCAGTTCTATAGATGTTATTTGCACCTTGAGGCCGGTAAGTTACATCTCTTATTTTCTTATGACAACACGAGGTCTTCAAAGTGCTTTATCTACACGTTCTTTTATTATCTCCTTAGTGTGGATCCCTTCCAATTGTTTGATTCCGGATAGTGAGAAAACGAACTCACTTGCAAAGGTGGGCGCTATGGAAGGCGATATTTATGAACGAAAAATCGTCTTCAACGATTTTTTTTCCTATTTTCGTCAGAAATCAGTCGTTTGCTGGCACTAAATCGAATAAAGGAGATTTGGGGTGGTAGCTACATTCTATCACTCCCAATATGTTGAAGAAATGTTGGTTCAGGGGATTGGGTTGAGGCTTCATTCGTGTGATGTCTCGCCTCATGTCCAATCATTATTCTTTAAACTGAGCGTTGTTCCGTGTTGGACTGGGAGATAGTAATCTCTGTGAATGTGGAAAAGGTTACCAGGACGCAGAACACGTTATTTGCCCTTGTGCTGAGCATCGTAGAGTCAGATCTGAGCTTTATGATTTCCATCAGGCTCGAGGTAGACAACCCAATGTGCCGATTCAAGACCTTTTTGACTAATGTTTATGTTTATGTTTTTATGTTTTTGACTAACATTAACTATAGATTTAAGTTTGATTAACTTACATGTTTAACGACTGTGTGGGTCAGTGTATGTGAGTGTGTATGAGTGAGTCATTTTTTTCTAAATTGAAAACGTTCTATTTATACATTGTTATATGGAGTGCTAGACATCAGAAAACTATTGTACAAAATTTCCACCGTTATTTTCCTATTCATAAAATTGAAATTCCTATTAATCTCGAGGCAACCACGAGCAATCGGTTTTGTCCATTTAACTTAGTCTTTAGATTTTATTTTATATTCCAATCTATTCTGTATAAAACTTTAACTTGGCTCTGTAAAGTTGAGCCTGAATAAATAAATATATTTATAAAAAAAAATTAAGATTGTTTAGAAAAACTTTTTTTAAGGTTTACTGACGGGACTCTGAATAGAGTCACAACTTCTACACCAGGCCTAGCCAGCATTACACGGAACAGGTAGCCCAACAGGGCGTTGTTGTAAATTGACTCGGAAGAAGCCACGTCTGAGAATTATCAATCCTTTCGTCTAATTCTTCAATTGTTTTTTTTTTTTGTTATTTTGTTAGTCAGTGTTAGGTTTACAAGTACAAGGGCGTTCCGTAATTTCTTCAGTCTATTGTAGTTCAGTCCGTTGGTGGGTCATTTGTGCTCTGTGAGTCTTTCGAAGCAGTTTTCTCGAACCAGAAATAGGAAGTTATAATACTGTTCCTTGTGCATTAGAATGATATAGCTCAACTCCATTTTCAGCATTTCGCCGGCCGTGCAAAGATCATGTCGTCCATAGAGACTGCCTCAAGAGGTGTTACATTTTCAAGTTTACTTTCACTTTATCTCAGCCATGTTCATGCCCACTGTTTTGAATGTTGTCGTATAGTCTTATTTTTATGAAGGCCAAAAATCTTGAACACATTGTCTTTGACTGGGGTTATTTCACAAAAGATATTTGGATTTTTTTGGTAATTGTTTTGTTTTTTTGAAAGGTAATATTACATGGATCGATTACAGCATTTGTTTCTGAATAACAACGCCTTTAACAACTTTGACCAGTTTCAACATTTTTCGTCTCAAATTTGAAAAATGACGACTTCGAGGCCCACAACCTATCGTTATGAACATGCAGGACAAATAACTTTTCATCGAAAAAAAAATTAAGTCTCGTCCAGCGTGCCGCAATAGTAGGATAGTTGTTCTTTCAAACATTTTCTTGGATCATTCTGAAACTCTATGAACTTTACGTTGCTTGCAAGCTTGACATCCCATGTCATGTTTAAGAACATTGTGCATGGTCGATTACGAGACATTAAAGTTTATGTACAGGACGTTGTGATGACTTAATCACACGTTTAGTCCTAGCTGAACGTTTTCGGCCGGATCTTAACCAAGAAAGTCTTACGGTACCTTCTAATGGTTCGACATACAAAAATACGCTCTACTCACAGGTTATTCAAACTTTTGAAAATAGCGCCTTCCAAAACTTTGTTAAGAGATGGACACTGAAGATGGACACTGAATGAAAACAGTCAAGCGCACCTTCCAACGGTTTGTGTAACACAGTACAAGATTACACCAATACATACAGAGTGTATGCGAAAAATGGGTATATTTGACATTGACATAGTCACAAAAAAATCATTTCTTGATGCATTTTAAAGATTTGACATTGACAGTTCTCGGCTATCGATTCAATTGTCAAAAATTATCATCCAAGAACTTTTTAAAATTACACCAATTAAAGGTTTGTTCAATAATTTCGTTTAATTTGCTAAATTTACTAAAAGCACAGTGTTTTCTCAACACAGAAGTATCCCTAAATAGTAGTAGTACCCACCAGCTGCCTTAGATTTTCTGTAGCCGGTAGACTGGGTGACTAAGGCAGACGTGTCCTATGCTGTACACAGAAATTGTTTCCATTATAATCGGTCCATGGCTGTATCTCGCCAGCCTCGCTGTCTGCGGAGGGTCCGCAGGTCGCCTTCTACTTGATCGATTCACCTTGCTCGTTGCTCGCCTCTTCTTCTTGTACCTGTCTTTTTGTTTTCGAGAACCATTTTCACAGGGCTGTCGCCCGACATTCTTACGACATTCCCGGCCCATCGTAGTCAACCGATTTTTGCGATGCGTACGATGGGAGGTTCTCCCAGCAAGTGGTGCAATTCGTGGTTCAGTCCATCTGACATACCGTTGCTTATTCTCATCAGTTGGCAGTGGAGTAAGAAATAGTGCACTTTGATTGTTGTTTTTTGTATTCTCTTGTGCGCGGAGTAACGATCTTTGATGAAGTTTGTCAGAAGCAGATAATTTCTCATCTCCATGCGAAGCGCTAGGAGTGGACGGTAATTTATTGCTAGAACGAATAGACATGAAGAGAAAGTGTATTGATAGTTCCGTATAGGACAACGGCAGGCTTTTAAAATTGAAAGATACAAGTTTGAAAACGAGCGCAGGGCATTGAACGGTAGTATCCGAATCAGGCACATAACCTTTTACCATAATATCCAATGCAGGGTAGGCAAGGGGGAAGAAAACTCCTTGACAGGAAATGGGTTATGCAACCGATCGGGCTCTTATACTACCTGTTGCTTTAATCTGGTTCTAGCGATTTGTTCCTCTCCCAATACAGTAATAAGAAGTGTAAAAAGTGTCAATTGTGATTTAGCTATGTAACTTCAGACATAGTAAATTTCAAACTACACAAATAAAAAGAAACATTTAATTTTCTGCGTTATCAAATGCACATAAGGGAATGCTAGGTTTGACAGAAAATAATGGGGTAACTCATCTAAATTTAGGCCAGATTACACCTAAATATAGCCTGTTGTATGAAAGATTGCGAATATTGTTGTATTGTTGTTGTATTGCAAACAACTATGTGGTTTACACCTCCTATGGCTTGGAATTAAACAAGGGGAAATTGTACGCGCTTGTTAAAACTAATAACTTTTTTCTGTGTACTTAAATGCTATGTTTTCAAGCTCCAAAGATAATATTCCATCTACATTTCAACTTCAGATGTCTATGAAGGTAGTATGAGATAATAACATCTCAACAAATCTTAAGCAGACATTTAATGAACACTTTTTACACTGACACAGACAAAAGTAAACATTAAATTTTAGTTATCTAATGAACACAAAGGGAATTCAAGATTTGGTATAAACAAATGGGATCTTTCATGCAAATGCAAGCCAGATATCGCTGGAATGAGGTCTGTTGTACGGAAGATTGCAAATAAAGTAGTATGCAGCATGAAAGATTGCAAAAAATTTAGTTGTTTATGATTGCTTTGGCATGATATTGAAAGAGAGGAACTTTACACGTCTATTAAAATCCATTATACTTTTATGTGAGATCATAAGGACTTTTCTCTCCCTGCTAATTAATAATAAGGACCTTGTCAGATGTTCAACAAAGGACACGATGAATGAAAAGCTCGTTATAAGCAAGCTGCTTTTCATGGCGCTTCAATAACGCTTAATGTTTCACCAGCATACATCTTTTTAATCATTTTACCTTTTTCAGACATTTTACTAACAACTGTTCTTAAATTAAAATGAAATATTTGACAAAAAATCTAATACGCTTGCAATGATGAACAACTCCAGACAACAACAATATTACAAATAGTCTAACTGCGGCATTCTGGAACTAAAAAGATAATAGAAGATCACACATTTGCTTGCACTAATGAGCGGATTCTTCTGGTACATCAATCATTCAGTGAATTTGCTTTCACGAATGGTGTTTTGTTTTTCGCTCCGTATCCGCTACATAAGGTATATATTTAGATTCTACCACAAACGATGCAACTCTCGCATAAATATGGAGACAGCAACGATGCTAGGGCATAATAATACCTTCTGTACACATTCTGCTCTGATGAATGATTAATTGATTGCATTTCTGATGGGGCGTGAAAACACTTTCGCTTTTCATTTATAGCACAATTCAGTGTATATGTATGTTTATAAGTAGCTTTCCCGTGTGTTTGGTTCAGCTATCATTATAATAGCGGAATAAAGTTTTTAAACGAATGGTTTACTCCCAATTACATCCTTAGTGTTTAATTAAGTAACATTATTATTGAGTAAATTAGCTAATAAGTAATATTAAGTAGTAATGTTAGCATGATGTTGCCTCCCTTAGCTCAGTCTGTAAAGGCGCGGCTACAAAGCAACACCATGCTGGAGATGGCTGGGTTCGATTCCCGATCTGGTCTAGGAATTTTTCGTTAAGGAAAATGTCTCGACTCCTTGGGCATAAAAATGGTACCTGGTATCGATAGCTCTTGATTAATTTATGTGGAAGTGCATTTAGAACATTAAGTTGAGAGCAAGCAATAAGCTTGAATCGCTTAGAAAGAAAAAAGAGAAACGTAAAACTAGAACTACATTTAGAATAAAATGTGCGTTAAACAATAAACTTGGATACGCCAAAATATATAACATATAAAAAAAAGACTGAAATATTTACCTGCAATTAATAATTCTGAAAAAGCACCATAAAGTGAAAAAAGTGCCACTAAATTATTAAGGCCTGTGCCAACAAATTATATGTGATCAGCATTAAAAATTTAGGAATAAGCAATAAAATATGAAAAAAGATCTTCGGATAATCTAATTGTGGCTTGATTTCCGCCATATGATGTAATTTGAGCACTGAACTACTCGCATATGTCTTGGAATTTTATTGGATTTTCCCATAAAAATAGTAAAATGAGCAATAAATAACTGAATAACCACAATAAAAAAACAACTCAAATGTCCTAAGTAGTAGATACAGTAACCTATCTTTAAATTCAAAAATAATTTGATATCGTGAAAACTTTCCCATGAAATTATCAAACACACTATTCAAAAACTGAATGGGTTCCAGAGAGCAGGAAACAAATTCATGCATAGAATTGGGAATGACCAATAAAAAGTTGTGATGTGTTTTAAGACAAATTAAAAATTTTGGAAGTGGTAAAATGAGCAAGGAATATTCATTAATCTGCAATAGACAATGATATTTTTCAAATGGACTAATGAACGAATGTTTTTTTATTGCTCATATCTTTCTTTTAATTGATGATTAATTATGCTGCCGGTGAAAGCTACACAGGCTTAATGTGAGGACAATTTTTTCATCGATTTGATTTGATCACGATCTGATTTGAATCGTCTCGACTTATTTGTATGGAGTTACATGCTGCGCAGTGGATAGTACTTAAACTAACCGTGAAAATTTTAAAGGAACTTTTGGTAAAAAATTGGGAATGACATGCCTATCGTGTGTGCCCGCTGTGAGGCTTTCCTACAACGCATGTGGCTGGCAATTAAGGCAAAGGGAGAAAGATGTGAACTGAACTAAATTAAGACAAATGTTGAAGACATGCCGAACAGGAAATACATTTTCAATAAAAGTTCACGGAAGCATCTCATTTTTATGACCATACACTTCACTGACAGAAATTCCAAATCACCCTGTAGAGTGATATGACTGATTTTTTTTCTACACGTTCTTGGGCAAATAACAGAAACATTTTCCCAAATTCTGATACACCAGAGTTTGTAGAGATTGGTCGGAATTTGTATGAGGGTTTTTTTAATCATGGATATCATGAAGTTTAATGACATTGACTGTTTTTTTTTTTTAAAATAAGCACCAGACCAAAAAATTACTTTGTTTTCTTTATTTGAAGAAATTATCGTAACTATCATAGATTTTCGATAAATTTCTTCAGTAAGTTTAGTTCTCACAAAATGTGATAAAATTGACAGGCAATTTTAAAGCTTCCTTTAAGTTCATGGAGTTTTGATAAGTAGAACTGCTATAGAATTTTCCATACTACCAAAATGATTCAGAACATATCATTAAGTTTATGAGTCAACGTGACTACAATTCAAACCATTGTTTTTTTATTGAACCAGCTTTATGAAGAGGTTGGTGAATGACTAGACAATTCGTATCAAGGTACCCGACCAGAAGCGTATAACATAAACATAACAAAACTATAACAAATCTGGTTAAGACTAACTGATTATGATATAAATTTGTTAAAGACATTTTCGTCTGCATAATTGCATAACATATTTATAACAAATTAAGATATAATGCCCTGGGAGACAGAATCTTCGTAAAGAAATAAATTAATTCTAACACTAGCTGATATGATTTTGCGTCATCGTAACAAAACTGTTACAAAGTTTGTTTTGTTTTTGTTATATCTGTATTATAGTTTGCTATAATTTTGTTACCTCTTGAGGATTTTTTGTTACAATTTTTGTTATTTTAACAACATCCGCGATCTGAATTCTAACAACCGCTATTATAAAAACAGCGTAACTGAATAACAAAACCTGAAATAATTTTGTTGTCCTTCTGGTCGGGTACGCTTATATGCAAGTTTAAAATAAGTCCTGTCCACTCTTGATGCCTCATGGTGATGAGCGATCACCTTTTTCTACATCATAATCGTTACTCCACGCACGGACAATACAAAACATAACAATGCCGATGCCCTCAAAGTCGGCATGTGTAATCGGTCCTTAGGAACAGAGTCCGACAATTGAAGTGCACCATTGAAAACAACATGCAGATTCAACATAACAAATCCTTTTATAACAAGATTACATTAATTCATTCGAAAAGATTTACTGTTTGAAAAATCATCGATTAAGGTCAAAACACGCTTGCTGCCCGCAGGTGGTCTTCGGTTATTAGACCCCTTCCTGTTTTCTAGAGCAGATCCTGGTCTTCAGAATAACGGGTGACCAGCAAATAGCGGGAATGGGAAGAATGGTTCGGAAAGAATACATCAAAGAAATACAGCTCAATCGGATTTATGTGATATAGACTGTTCCAGAAAGCATAAGCATACTTCCAAAATAATAAATAAGTCATGTTTTTTTTTAGTTTTATTAATTTTGTTTGGCAAATCATATTTGTATTTGGGGTTTGTATGATATTTTACTCTCGTTTAATCAAAATATTCAATCATAGCCAAGACTCCTAACTTTTCCTCGAACATGACCCATTAGCTTCGGCACGGTGGTATTTCCCACTATTATGACCACTTTTGGCCAATCTTTTTTAAATTTTTGGATGTCGTCCGCTGGTGTTATGAATTTTTGAAGCTTTGCTTTGGTTAAAGCCCAAAAAGTCTCGATTGGCCGTGTCTCCGGGCAGTTCGGCGGATTCATGTCTTTCGGCACGAAACATACATTTTGACTTTTTGTAACATTCTAAAGTGTCCTTTGCGTAATGACATGATGCCAAATCCGGCCAAAACACTACTTGACCTTCGTGCTGCCTGATCATCGGCAATAATCGCATCTGGAGACATTCCTTAACGTATTTCTGAGTGTTCATCATATTGCCTGCCAAATCATAACCTTTCTTACCAAATTTTTCGGTAAAAATTGCCTTCTTCGTTTTGGGGATGTCTTTGTCTTCGCTTACAGTATAGAATTGTGGTCCGGCAAGCGTTTTGTAATCTAGGTTCACATACGTTTCATCGTCCATTATTATACACCCAGTATTTCTACACAATAACGAATCGTAGAGCTTGTGGGCCCGTGGTTTCACGGTTTTAAGTTCGAGCATTTATTAATTTGCATAAGTTGTAATATGTTGTCAAAGCATTAGAGTTTTTTTTTATTGCCTTGATTATCGAAGGTCATAAGAGTTTAGATTCAATCTACTTTTAGCTTCCTATCTACCTAGGTCTCTTATAAGGAAATATATCAATTTAAGGAGAAACGTTTTAATTCAACAAACGAAGTGAGTGGATGGATAATGAATTCAAATATTATTTTTTGATTTATAAATGCGTACGTGTTGCTTATGCATCCTTTTTAGGTTTTCTGACATTTCGGAAATGTTATAATCCAGTAAAACAATATAACTACCAACACCAGTAAAATTGACCCTTTTCTTTGATTCGTCATGCTGTCTTCACTTGAAATGGGTGTGGTTCGTCTAAACCACATCGGAATACATGTTTCGATATTTAACCATTTTTCTGCCTTGTGATTCGAACTGATTGTAGCTTTACGGCGTACTTTATACACATCTATATTGTATTCCACAACTGACTAGAGTGAGTCAACTGGTTCCGTCGAAATGTTCAGAATATTTCCGTGGCATCCGAGGGCAGAATCGTTGGTTTGCCGGTGGAACGCATCATTAAATATTTATTTCGCAATCTACACGCGTGAGGGTGTTGAATTTTTCATGCTTTGGGATGAAATAAGAAACAAAAAAGCGCTGTAAACATCACTGATATTATTGGAAAGACTGCCAGTATGGCACCAGAGGAATATGTGGGGAGGAAAAATATTCCAATATCCAACCTGCAGACGAGCGAAAAAAATCGTTTCACCATGAAAAAATGAGAAAGGAGTTCCACCAACGAATCTCCAATTCTGGTTATCGCAAACATATTCTTGCACGCAAAGTTATTAGAAGTCGTTGGGAAAGAAAACAAAACATGTGGTGCCAATGATTTTATATTCATATTAACATGGCAGGTTTGGCGGTATTTGTTTTTTTATGTAACAAAAAATAAAATGCAAATAGAGTTCTGCCATTGACTTGTTCACTTCAATGATTGTTTCTCAAATTAAATAAACCAAAGGAGGCTCAATCTCAACAGCTTCATACGCATAAGAACATCAGCTGCGAACGATAAACATTTCTGCTATGGTTAATTTGGAAGGTTTCACACACTAAAAAAATCCAATTTTACTACTATGCATAACTATGTACCGATTATGCATAAAAAAATTCTAAATGATTTAAAAAACCCAAATCTTTTTTAATATTGGTAATTATCTATTTATGAATTTTAAACAGTCTTAACTTCTTTATTTTTACGAACTACAATAAACGGATTACCATCATGATTTCATAGCATCTGTCATGAACTGTTGATATGCAATGTTGAGAAACCATACGTAAGAATAAAAGTTGACATAAATTTAAATATACATGTTTTATAACGAACTGGAGGTGTGCTCTTTTTTTGAGGGAAGGCCTATAAAATGTTAAGGAAAGTGAAAATCGCACGGAAATAAACACCAATAAATTGATTAATGATGTTTCATTTGCTTTGATATGAACCGGTCATTCTGATAGCCACGTGATTTAGTTGATTATAGTTGAATTAATACTATATTTGGTAAAAATGCTCGAAGAAGGGGCTGGGCTCACGTTATATCCTGTTACTCTAAATCGATCAACATAGACTTCATGTAATGTCTTCCGAACACGAATCATATACAACTTAACCACAGATTCGTTGATCAAAGTAATATTCTCGTTTCTTTTGACTGATTGTTACGAAACTTTGTCTTGGGTTCATGGATATATGAACAAAAGCAATTAAAAAAATCAGGGTTGCGATTTTTCTCTGCAAACGAGAGTTGAATTTTTCCGATTTTCCCACACATCACTATTTCGAAAAATTCATAACTCAAGAACGATTCATCGTTGAACAAATTTCGTTTCCAAACTAGAAATAAATTTTCTCAAAAATTTGGAAGAAGATATAATTTAAATAACTTTCTACCAAATTTTCTACAGTGTAGGATTTTTTCCTGAAAAAGTCGTAAAAATCATTTCCTGAGTCATAAAAAATTTTGAAAAACATTTTGTTTTTGTTTATTAATTAATAACCGCACATTAGTAAAATTTTAGCGATCGAATTTTCTTTGTGTTGAAGTAATGCTTGAAAAACTATGGGCCTTTCACTCGTTTGAATCAAAAACCCTTAATAAATTTACAACTTCGAGTGTAAAAATATACAGGGTGAGTAGTAGTTCTTGTCAGTATTATTTGAACATGTGAACTTCGGCTGGGTTATAGTACGTTCATACTACAGCTTATATTACGTGATAAAGAGTATCTTGATATCAAATGACAAGTACATTATTTCCAGTAAAAACTAGATATCTGATATCAAGATACTCTATATCACGTAATATAAGCAGTAGTGCGAACATACTATTAGTCACAGACATTTTTACACATTTACACTTTAGAGTGTATTCTAATAACAACATGGCTTGCAAATTTGTTCTGAAATTTCAGTCGTTTGAGACACGTGGTAATCATAAAAGCTTATAGAGAGCTGGTAATAAGTCTGTTTTTGAAACATTTTAGGTAATTGTATGCCGAAATATGGCCGATGAACAAGGAATGTCGCAACAAACGATCCGAAGTATTGAACAACTTTGAATTGAATTCTTACAAAAAACAACGGGCACATGACTTGACAGAAAAGCAGAAGCTTGCACGGTGATTGTGACACGGAGATTCTGTTTTTGAACGAAAAAATGTTCCTTCTACAGGATCACCATCTCTCATGCCAAAGTCACGTGTTCGAATCTCACCCCGAACAAGTTACTAAAATACCCAAAACAAATGTATTTGAGTGACTACGACGGGAGATAAACCAGCCCAGGGCTAAAAATCTCGATAGTAAATGTAAAAACCCGAATTAATTCACCGACGGTGAGACTGAACCCTTCTTACACTTCACCAGAATTACAAAATCAAATGTGGCCAATATGGTACTGGATACATATTTTCATCAGAAATTCCAGGAAGATCAAGGAATATTCGATATGTCATATATTTAGTTTATAAAATGAACTATTTATCAATCCTGGACGTATTGTTTATCGATGTGATTAAAATAGTACCATTAATAGTATATAATAACCTGTTTATGTTAGTTTATAATAGGGGAAATTACAGATATATCAGAAATTTCATATAATTAGTCCATAGAAAAAATAATTAGACAATCCTAAAAGTCACTTTTTATTATCAATATGAATACAAGATGCTTCATAAGTACATGTTCATTGAAAATTGTATAGTTATAGTAAATGGAGACTTTGTGTAATTTTCGTATATTCGAAAACCAATTGTGTGTAATTTTGTGTAATTTTCGTATATTCGAAAACTCTCTCCTTTTTTGGGTTTGTTTTGATTCGCAACGACTGACGATCACTAATGTTTTTCTCGTCGTCTCCAACGTAGAGACCTCGGAGAGAAACATCGTGAAGCGATGCGATACTGGCCCCCACCACAAAAAAACGATACTGGCCCCCACCCAAAAAAACTGTAGTGATCGTCAGTCGATGCGAATCAAAACAAACCCAAAAAAGGAGAGAGTTCCTCTCCCATGTGCGCATCAGTAAACAGAGTGCACACAATAGATCACTAAGAATAAACTATACAAGCCACAGTGGTACATGAGCGTCTTTCCATGCGTCAATTTTTGCCTGTTGAAGTGGCGGACTTGTTCCGTCGCTACAACCTACCCCGCAGTGGGATGTTAGGCAAAGATTGACGTCCATGGTTCGAGTACCATTGGATACATGCCCTTTCGCTCAATTTTCAAAAACATCTGTTAATTTTCCTACCTGCCGCACTCTGACGGACCTTTCAACACTTTCTCTTCACATCTTTCATTCTAGCCAAAAACATTGTTGTTCACTCTTGGTGCCTCATGGTGATGAGCGAACATCTCCTTCTACATTTAGTAGAAGGTTTTAGCGCATATGGGACAAAGTAGAAAATACATTAACAGGTCTGGGAAGACGTCAACTTGCTTTGGAAAACTTTCAAAGAAGATAAACTGAACTTGATATCTAAAGTAAAAACAAAAAAATAGCCGCATATGCTTTTATTGTGGACAAAAATGAGCGCAGATCAACGCAAAAGCATCCACAACGCAGATATTTCGTCGGAGAAAATAAGGCCCTTCAAATTTCTGTAGCAACGCAAGCGAGAAATTCTTTGCGAGGTCGACGAGAACGGAGCTACGGAAGTTCTACGGATAGAATCACGTTTTGTCAAAATCATTGAACTTGCCATCCAAGGAACAATTCCACCAGAACCCTAGTAGCTCACCACGATCAAAATTAGTTGCAGCAACTTGGTTATGACTAACAAAAGCACATTTATGTCTTCTCAACTTAATAGCAACATGTGTGCTACTAGAATTTACGCTGATGAACTTTAATTATTGGTTCAAGCAGCCATGGTGTGAACATCTTTAGCATTTGCATAATTGATTGTTGTTATTTTTTATTTATGAAAAATTTGTCTAAAACAAATTAAAAATGAATAACTGATTAACCTGATTGATTGAGTTCTATTTCATAAACCGTTCCTCAAACCGCCACAGCCAGATATTGTAGAACATTGGCTATAAATTAAAAAAAAAAATTGACAAAGTCTACGTAGACTTTAAGGGGGGGGGGGGTTGGGAGAAAGTCTACGAAAGTCTACGATGGGGGAGGGGGGGTTTGAAAGTGTCAAATTTCGGTCTACGTGGTTTATGAACAGTCCCTAAGTGCGAGTTGTGTTTTCCGGTTTTGAACAGCAGCGAGTATATTTTCATTTCACAATTATGTGCTCTCAGGTATTGTTTTGGACATATCTCCATGATGGATTATACCATCATGATGAAATTTTGACCAGTTATTTGAGGGTTTTATAACTAAATTTGGCACTAGCAAAACTAAAATCGGTAAACAAAAAGCTCAGTATGTAATCGGAGACTAAACTGTTTGATTACTATTATAATAGGCCGTCAAGTACTGTTTCGTTCATATCTTCGTAACGAAATGTCCGAATGAAGAAAAAATCAGTAACGTTCTGTGGAAATGTTGTAGCTTTCATTTGCAGTCAACAGAACTGAAATCGGTTCACAAATGGCTGAGAAACCGATGTGACATTATTTGTAAAGCGCAGACACACACACACACACACACACACACACACACACACACACACACACACACACACACAGGCATATACTCAGTTCCACGAGCTGAGTCGAATGGTATATGGCACTCGGCCCTCTGGGCCTCGGATAAAAAGTCGAGTTTTCAAGCGATCTTAATACCCTTCTCTTGGTGTAAGAAGGGTGAAAAAGGATCTCCACAACCGTCTTTATGCAGCACATCTCTATAATATTCCTCATGAGAAACTAGTTGTTCAAAAATTTCAGAACGTATCAAAGGGGATGATTTAGGGATGTTTTTTCCAAAACCTTGTAGGTTCCATTGCTGTTCATTGAACCTGGCGTCAAAATAAACAGTTAGTATTTCATCGATAATGTTGTAAGGAACCATTTGCTTCCCTTCGTAAAGAATGCTCACAACAAGTATTCACCATACTGCTTCCAACTAGACTCTGCACCGTGCCACCGAAAGCTACATAGGCGTTCAGGTGCGAACAATTTTCCCTATTTTATTTCGTCAAAGGAATGGCGCTTCACCTGATCTGAATCATGCCGAGCAAACTGGGGTGGGGAATACGTAAGGACTAACCGTGGAAACTTTTAAGAAAGGTTGGGTGAAAATATGGGTTGACATGTTCAAGATATCGTGCGTGCAGCTATGACGTTTTCCAACAGCAATGCATACAACTGGCAAGTAGGGCAAAAGGAGAAAGGTTTGAGCTGAACTAAATTAAGAAGAGTGTAGAAGATATGCCAAATAGTAAATGCATTGAAAATTACAATTCATGCAAACTTCACATTTTTATTAGCGTTCACTTCATTGACAGGAATTTACACTCACCCTGTAGTAACATCGATGGACGAAAAATTTCTCAGTTTTGCTATGGCATCTAAAAGGAATCCAAAAAAATCAGTAACATTGTGTACAAGATACGACCGCATTTTGACGTAGAGTACGTTAAACCAATTTTTGCAATCTAGAGTCGTATTCACTTTATTTCTATCGGAGATCATCGATTTTGCGAGTTGAATTTGTATGCATTTTTCTGGGAACACGATAATTTTCCGCTCTCGAATGAATGTCTCAAGTAATTCAAAATGTACGTTGGACATTCAGGTTCGCTCATGATTATGTCAGTAAAACATACTCGTTAGTTGAAAAATTTAGTTGGTCGTCTTTAAAAGGACAGTGAGCATGGTTTGCATTAAAAGTTGATGTATTTTTCAACTTTTCTTGGGCAGCAGGACATCATTATGTGCTATACTCAATCTGGCTAGTAGCTCCGAGAAATGTTATTTTTACAATTCAAAAATGAAATCAAATTCTTTTTTTTTTCAACCAACTTTAGCATTTTGCATTCAAAGTTGGGTAACGGGATGTAATGTTAGCATAGCTTCTTGTTTCGGCCTATGTACCATATATGACATTATTTCGACGATAATTCACAAAATTATGTTGCTATCTGGATGACCGATTCACTTCAAAACAATTGAGACATTAATTATCAATTTATAGTTGTTCCGCGTTAATTTTGATTTCCTTAACATTTTAGACTCCATGACTTTACTGGTTAAGCTGAACAGATTATCTACACGATCTTCGAATGATCTAAATTTCCCAAAATTGAACCTATAAACCGAATAATGCAACCAAGATGTACAGAAAATAGTCACTCGTCTTATTGGTAAAATAACAATGAGTTAACATGAAAACTATAGACCCAATGTAAGGAACATATTTTTTTCTAGGTTCCCAAGTATGGCCTGTTATATGGAAAGTTTAGTAAAAATGCTGTTATTCGTAACATTTACAATACAAATTTCTAAGTTCTGGTTGAATTTGTTTCTTATGGATCATCTTAACACAAACTTAAGGAACAAAATATGTGTAGAGTGCATTATAATGTTTTGATTGCCGTATGGCCGCTAAATCATATGTAAAAATCACTTAAGTGTTTCTTAGCATTTTAAGTATACTTTGATTTGTAAAATTGTGTGTTAGGTAGAGCAAATACAGCTGACACGCATTGAATCATAAAATCAGAAAAAAATTGTACATAGATATTATTATTCGATATCTGAATTTAGAACAATATGATACATGAACTTGCTGTAATCCTACAGCCTAATACACTGAAAACTAAATTTCGTTTATATTACGAAATCGAAAGTAGGACTAACAAATTTATTGGTTGTTTTCAGCAACGAAACTGATTTGTACTACCTATTTGAAGCTACCTTATATTGAATGCCATACGCGCAACTTTCAAAAGCACTAAGCATTTTTTGAAACAGAAAGAACATTTGTTCATTGTACGAAAACAATACAAATAACTGCGAATGTTTTGTTACAAATTAATAATAAACGTCTCTCATGTTGTGAAATTAATGGTTGACGGATCAACTATAGGGAAATGCAAATTTTTTCAACGACGACGAAGAGTTGTCCAGAAAAAACTATGATGTTTCTGACATCGGATTTGATCCTGAATTTTTGGAAAAAGCTAGACCACGGTAACTCTTGAGAAGAAGTTATGCTCTAATTTTAATTTTGGAATGAATAAATGATTCCCGCTCATTCCAGCAAAAGCACCTACATGCATGAGTACGACAAAGGGAAACAGTGATTGGCTCTGGCTCAGGTCTTTGCGAAATCCATATTATGCAGTATACAAATACGTGTTATGATATCATTTCACCAGATAAAAGGCAATATGAATGTTTCATACCATTTACGAGACATTTGTTCTATGTACAAAACCCATGTTTACGAAACGAGTGAATGTTAGTTTACGAAAATAAATTTCCAATTTATCTTTGATGTCAGAGCGGCCATTTGGTGAGATAACGTTTGCGTTAAAACAAATGGACAAAAATTGCCGATTTTTCATAGGTTTACCTTCACCCGCACTGACGAAACTACGCATGCAGCATCATCCCATAAGTCAACTGACAAAATTCGACAGCTCTATCAGTCGAACGCTAACCGCGATGGCAAAAACAGTGAAGCAACTTCGTTCAGAAGTTTCGCTTGGCCGGGAGGTCGGTTCATCCGGCCAAACAGTGAAAAAGTGCCTGGCAAAAAAAATCGCACATGTAAGGAAGCGGAAGTCGCGTCTACTGGTTTCTAACTTGCAGGCAATGACGCAGCGGCAGCGGCTGAATAAGATAGTCAACTGGATTTTCCCGGCGAATCGCGACGTGGCGGTGGTGATGGAAGACGAGAACTATCTCACCCTGGATGGCAACGACTGGTAGGGCACTTTGTATTTTACTTCTCCCACGCAGGAAGTGAGCTCCGAGGTGAAGTTCATTTCACACACCAAGTTCCCCAAGCAGGTGCTGCTGTGGCTTACAATCAGCGAGGATGTCAAAGCCGCTCTTCTTTCGCTGTGGACTGGCCGTGAACGGGGAAATTTATAGTACGAAATTTCCTGCCGGAAGTTGCATCGTTCATCAAGAAATACCGTAAAGGCCTGGCAAACCAGCCCAGGTGGCTGAAAGCCACTTTAATAAAGAAAAAAAAACAATAAAGGCGAAGGCCCACTGGCGGCTGGATCTGGCGTCGGCCCACTACTTGAAACGATCGTTGGAGGATATGTAGCGACTGAATATCGATGTGGTACCCAAACCGGTGAGCCCACTCAGCGGCCCCAAGCTGCTTCCCATTGAGAATTTCTGGGGCAATCTGAAGCCTAAGATTTTTTCGAACAAATATTGTCGTGAAAACTAAGGAGGAATTGATAAATAAAACGAAGAAAGAACTCAAAAACATGCCTACATGCATGCGTTTGTCCACCATGGCGAATTTTCCGGTTAACTGCCGGAAGGCCGCTTGCCAAAGCGTAGAATTTTTTTTGCAAGTAAGCTCAAATAATTTTCTTCCATGAGATGTTTATTAAAAGCAATTATCTGTCTCAGCTTTCTTTTAACACCATCCGAAAAAGTCAATTTTTGTTTATGCAAACTTTTTTCGCAGAGAGTTCTCGCGAATATTATTAAACGCAAATATTACGCTGATCAGTTGGTGGATGAACGATTGCTGATCTCAAGTTATCAAAATAGACAAAAATATAAACTACTATTATACGAAAACTATATATTTAGTTTTATTCAAACAAAACGATAGAGATCGCAACTTGAAACTAACTTGAAACGCAACAAAAGTGGAAGATATTTTATAGCTATAATCGTTTTTCATGTTGGAATTAAGCTTTACTGACTTTAACCATACAACTTAGCATTTGAATACCACGAAATAATAAAATATATTTATACATGGACCTTAGCTTGTAAATCTAATTAGCATCAACAAAAGGAACAAAAGAAAGCTTTTGATGCCAAAAGCAAATTTCAAATCCGAACCAAACAAACTTCCATGTTTGCATCTACCAACAGAAAACACCTCAAGGAAATCGGGCAGAATAAAACCACGTTCGAAAACAGCCTAATAAGTTGTGCATACAGATGTCGAGAATGAGAGAAAAAGCTCATTAAATTAATCCCACAGAATCGTTTCTATTGTTCGTCAGGGACCAAAAACCACTCCATGCATGCTCCCGATTCCAAGATATGCTGCTAGAAAACGTTCCTGGTAGAAGTAAAGGATTCTGTTCTAGAATTTAGCATCACAACCGAAGATCGATGTCGTTTCTTCTGTGTTTAAAAGTGAAGCTACTACACTCAGAGCGATGCTGACATGAATAAAGCAGTATACAGCCTTTTGAATCCGTATTTCAAACCGTCCACTTGACCGAACATGGGCATGAAAGTGACATGCATGATCACTATTATACAATGTCATGAGCTCCATTCTAAATCTCCGTAACATATTTCAAAACGATTATATTTATCACCCATCCCTAAATTGTAGTCCAACGCCTCCGGCACCAATTTCGCCGCTAACATGCTGTGATAAAAATGTCTCCAATTTCCTTCCTCTCTAACCAGAGCCGTTTATATAACAGCCATAATAACTATGCCAAATATAGAATGGTTCCTCTGCTCAAACACACAATTGTCCCCATTTCTCTTCAGGACTAAATCAGCCAAAATATCGTGCCACTTCGGTTGACTAACGAACGTTCACGTTATCCAGAAAATATCCTATTATATTTTAATATCCGTATGCATTTATCGTAATTTGAATCTAGAGTAAATTGCTCTGTGGAAAATTATGACGACAAACTGAGCGGAACGTTGTGCCAGGAGAGTGCCTAGCCAGACATCGATGATGGCAACGACGGGAACAAGTGGTGAAAGTGCTCAAGGGATAATAGTCCCCAGTCCAACGGAGACTGGTAGAAGAGTCCTCACCATTCCACTCCTTCGTAGCATTCGTAGAAGAGCTGGACAGGGGATGAGCCATGCGCAGAACGTTTTGTGACCAATACAATGACAGAGTTGCTAAACCAAAACCAAGAAGCAATCACATAAGCTATCCATAAATTTCGGCAACACTAGGATAGGAGAATTTGCAGAATTAAGGATTGAAATTATATTATTATCTGTTTCGAGAGAGCTAAGTTGAGCTCTAACTTCCAATTGTTTGGTCCTAAAATAAACACGCGACATGCTTTCTGTGAACGTTGAATAAGTACTCAACTAATCTAGACTTCAGTTAATTGTTATTCTAATATTTAAGTTCCTGATGAAGTATTATTACTTTATTCCATCATGGGATATTTGTTTTTAGTAATGCGCATTTTCATGGGATATTTGTTTTTAGTAATGCGCATTTTGAAATTTTCCATTTTGTCGAATAAATTTAACTTTTTGGAAATGTTAAAAAAGAATGTTCACCGTGCATATTTTTTAAGCTCTGCCAATTTATAACATAAAATATTGCTGATCCCGCCATTTCGAATAAACGACAAAAGTTCGCAGTATGATTATTTCAAACCATCAGTAGCATTTTAACAAGGGCCTTATAAACACTAAGTCTTGAGTTATAATGAAAAAATGTTGCTTTAAATGAAATGAATGAGCTGTGCAAAAATTCATCCAAATCAGAAATGATCGACCAGGATGGATTCATATGCCTTTGTCTCGCAAGGAAGATGCTAAGAAAGCTTTTCAAGAAATGCGTGCTGCTACACTGAAAACAATTGCTTTTGCCAAAAAAGACTCGTGGGACAGCTTCTGCCATAGCTTTAACCCAAGTAGCCCTGCAGATGTACTATGGAACAATTTCAACCGACTCAATGGAAAAAGGGGATGCAGTCAACGTGGAATTCGAATCGAAGATAAATATGTCCAGGATCCCGTCGAAATCGCCGAACATTTTGCGGATTACTTCCATAAAGCATCCGCGTCGCCTTCCGATGATAATCCTTCATCAGAAAGATCCCTGAATGCCAATGACTGGGAACAAAATCCGGATATAAGCGAAAACCCAAATCTTGACGTGGATTTCAGCATACATGAACTTCTCCGCGCGATTGACGCTGCTAAAGGACACTCCACTGGTAATGACCGAATCGAGTACCCTATGATAAAACGCCTGCCTTATGCAGGCAAGCTGGCAATGCTGAACAGCTTCAACAAAATTTGGTCTGAAGGAAGGTTTCCTAACAGCTGGAAAGAAGGTATTGTTACACCTATACCAAAATCTAATGCTCAACGTCATCATGCTGAAGGATATCGTCCTATAACATTACTCAGCTGTATCGGAAAAATTTACGAAAGATTGGTCAATCATCGCCTTGTCACATATCTGGAAGAAAACAGCATGCTAAATAAAAATCAACATGCCTTTAGATGTGGACGAGGCACCACATTGTATTTCGCAGATCTTAAAGAGATTCTTGCAGAGATAGAACAGTCCAACACCCACGCTGAATTTGCCCTTCTTGATATTAAAAAAGCTTATGATCAAGCTTGGCGACCTCATATTATGAATTAAATCGATAGTCTTGCCATGGGGATACGAATGTGTAGTTGTATCAGCAATTTTCTAAAAGAACGACACATTCGAGTAACGTACTGCGGGACACTCTCATCGGAAAGAAAATAGAGAATGGTGTTCCGCAAGGGTCGGTGCTAGCAGTAACACTTTTTCTGTTAGCTATAAACCCGGTTTTTCAAGTGGTCCTTAAAGGTATCCACATCTTGGGTTATGCAGATGACATAGTACTTGTTGCCACCTCCAAGCATCTTCCAAAAGTTCGTAAAAAAATTATTAATGCTGTTATAGCGGTGAACTCATGGGCCAAAAATGTCAAATTTTCGTTGTCAGCTTCCAAATCTTGTATTCTGCATGTGTATTCATTCATATGCCAAAAAACATCACACAGACGGCGAAATGTTCGAGAAACGGCTATGATAGATGGTGAACTGATTCCAGAAGTTGATTATGCGCGATTTCTGGGCGTTTGGATAAACAAAAAAGGTAACTTCTCAACCCACGGTGCTTAAACCAAAGAAGCAATTCATGGCCGAATAAACTATATAAAAGCCCTAGCGCCTAAGGCAAGTCGGAGTTCCTTGTGGAAAATAGAAAATGCTGTGTGTATTTCCAAAATCACATACGGTATCGAACTCTTTGGTCTCGACCTCACCGATGCATTCCAAACCACCTTCAACCAAATAGTGAGAGCTACATCTGGGGCATTGCAATCTTCTCCCATCGGAAGTCTAGCAGTGGAGGCAGGAGTGCTCCCCCTACGCCTTCTTCTCGCTAAAACCTACGTCCAAAGGTACTGTCGCTTAGCAGAAAAATTCAAATTTGGCTATCCTCACTTTTATCATGCTGCAAATAATGTCCTACGAGAAGCCACGGGTTCTGATCTACCATATATTGCGAAACTTCTTAGAGTTGGAAAACAGCCATGGTATAACCCTAAAATATAAATCGATTTCTCAGTCAAAGAAGCATTCAAATAAGGGGAAAACTTGATAAAAACCAGGATCATCGTGCGCGATGTCCGGGAATTGATTTATAAGCAACATGTTCAACTCCACACTGATGGTTGCAGGGCAAACAACGAAGTAGGCCTAGGGGTCGTTGGGTACGAAGAGGTCATTGAAGGCAGCTTACCAACTCAGTGCAGTGTTTTCTCGGCGGAAGCAGCAGCTCTTGCAGCCGCTGTTCAACATGCGTCAGAAATACCTACTGTCATCTTTACTGATTCTGCCAGCTGTGTCGCTGCTTTAGCGAAAGGAGATTCCAAGCATCCCTTTATTCAACGTGTTGAAGAAGGTTCACTCCAAAAAGACATCACAATCTGTTGGATCCCCGGACATTCTGGGATCCTTGGAAATGAGTCTGCTGATAGGGCTGATAGGACGTTCTGCTTCGATAATATTCAACGACATCCCCGCTTGGGCTGTCATTCATTGGGTGTCACAACTATTCTATGACTGTTTTCAACGATTCTGAGAAACTCACCGTCCAACATTTCTACAGAGAATTAAAACAACAGTTGAGAAATTGTCAGATCGCCACGACCGCCAAGAACAACGAGTACTCACACGGTGTAGAATTGGACATACGAAACTAACCAAAGAATAGGTGTTTAATCGTAACGTATCGTCAATATGTGATATTTGCCAAACTGAACTAACCATAGATCATGTTATCCTTAATTGCATCAAATACGACAATATTCAACAGAAATCAACATTAATATCAACATTGAAGTAGCACTCAGCAACGTAGATAATGAAGAAATTAAACTTATTAAGTTCATACGGAAATGTGATTTATTATTAAAGAGAATTTGATATTGTTATGTAATCTGAACAAATTTTAAAGAGGCGAATGAACCCGTCTGGTTTAAAACCTCTATAATAAACACAACAAAAAAAAAATATGCCTTTGTCTGATGGCTCACAACGCTCTTTGCGAGGAATCGTTCGATCCGGCATTTTCTTGATGTACAGTGCGAGACCGAAACCCATGGCGTACCCTAAATAATCTTTGACAACCAACATTAAAGAGAGATATACAGTTAGAATGACCATATATTTTTTTTATTGCATAAAAATTTAGTAGATTTCCCGTTGAATACGCTCCTGAATTTCTTTTTTAGAAATTCGAACTCCAAGTGTTTCTTTTCAACGTTTTCTGAAGACGCATTTTTCGCGCGCAGCAGGTATGAAGAGACGCTTGACCGAGAAGACCTATTTTCAACGCGTTTTTCTCAAAACAGCATTTTCGGAGTATATGCCGGTGATAACTCGAAAGCTAATTATTCGATTAAGCTGAAACTTATAGGATTTCTTCATTACAGTATTACCTTTTATATGTAATAAAAATTATTGTTAAATTTTATTATTAAATATGGAGAAATGTGATAAAATGGCGGGAAAATGTGCATGTTTTTAAAAGAGTTATGCCAAAAGTGCATTTTTTTTTGTTTTTACTTCTTTTTTCAATTCATCTACTAGATATAAAATTAATTAATGTATTTGTTTTGGGATAGCAGTTTTCGTCAGCTTGTTGAAAAAAATTTGAAAAAAATATTTTTGGATACTACATTGATACACTTATAATTGTAAAAAAGTTTCGATTGTTTTAAGTAAAAACTTCCCATTGAATTTTTTTTCAAATTTGGTTTTTTTTCTCGTTCTAACTGTATATCCCCCCTTTAATAATAAGTTCACGATATGTGTCATACCACATCATACAAGCTTTTCTATGTAGCATCTTTGTTTTCCATTGCAAGAAACTGGATTTACTCCAAACATATTGAAAAGCGAAACGTTTAAACGGGTCTGTCTGCATTGATCGGTTGTTTTTGAATAAGGTCATTTATTTGTAAAGGCTTAATCGAATTAACATCACAGAGCAAAGGTTTTCTTTTTCAACACATATCAATAATCGTAAAAATAAATGTAGAAGGAGATGTTCGCTCCAAGAGTTGGTCCAAAAGT